>CM040913.1:0-402500 GCA_023029165.1 Gobiocypris rarus
TCAGAGTCAGTTACACTGGTGACTTATACTCAGAGTCAGTTACACTGGTGACTTATACGCAGAGTCAGTTACACTGGTGACTTATACTCAGAGTCAGTTACACTGGTGACTTATACTCATAGTCAGTTACCATGGTGACTTATACTCAGAGTCAGTTACACTGGTGACTTATACTCAGAGTCAGTTACCATGGTGACTTATACTCAGAGTCAGTTACACTGGTGACTTATACTCAGAGTCAGTTACACTGGTGACTTATACGCAGAGTCAGTTACCATGGTGACTTATACGCAGAGTCAGTTACCATGGTGACTTATACTCAGAGTCAGTTACACTGGTGACTTATACTCAGAGTCAGTTACACTGGTGACTTATACTCAGAGTCAGTTACACTGGTGACTTATACGCAGAGTCAGTTACCATGGTGACTTATACGCAGAGTCAGTTACCATGGTGACTTATACTCAGAGTCAGTTACACTGGTGACTTATACTCAGAGTCAGTTACCATGGTGACTTATACGCAGAGTCAGTTACCATGGTGACTTATACTCAGAGTCAGTTACACTGGTGACTTATACTCAGAGTCAGTTACACTGGTGACTTATACTCAGAGTCAGTTACACTGGTGACTTATACTCAGAGTCAGTTACACTGGTGACTTATACTCAGAGTCAGTTACCATGGTGACTTATACTCAGAGTCAGTTACACTGGTGACTTATACTCAGAGTCAGTTACACTGGTGACTTATACGCAGAGTCAGTTACCATGGTGACTTATACGCAGAGTCAGTTACACTGGTGACTTATACTCAGAGTCAGTTACACTGGTGACTTATACTCATAGTCAGTTACCATGGTGACTTATACTCAGAGTCAGTTACACTGGTGACTTATACTCAGAGTCAGTTACCATGGTGACTTATACTCAGAGTCAGTTACACTGGTGACTTATACTCAGAGTCAGTTACACTGGTGACTTATACGCAGAGTCAGTTACATGGTGACTTATACGCAGAGTCAGTTACCATGGTGACTTATACTCAGAGTCAGTTACACTGGTGACTTATACTCAGAGTCAGTTACACTGGTGACTTATACTCAGAGTCAGTTACACTGGTGACTTATACGCAGAGTCAGTTACCATGGTGACTTATACGCAGAGTCAGTTACCATGGTGACTTATACTCAGAGTCAGTTACACTGGTGACTTATACTCAGAGTCAGTTACCATGGTGACTTATACGCAGAGTCAGTTACCATGGTGACTTATACTCAGAGTCAGTTACACTGGTGACTTATACTCAGAGTCAGTTACACTGGTGACTTATACTCAGAGTCAGTTACCATGGTGACTTATACTCAGAGTCAGTTACACTGGTGACTTATACTCAGAGTCAGTTACACTGGTGACTTATACGCAGAGTCAGTTACCATGGTGACTTATACGCAGAGCCAGTTACACTGGTGACTTATACTCAGAGTCAGTTACACTGGTGACTTATACTCAGAGTCAGTTACACTGGTGACTTATACTCAGAGTCAGTTACCATGGTGACTTATACTCAGAGTCAGTTACCATGGTGACTTATACTCAGAGTCAGTTACACTGGTGACTTATACTCAGAGTCAGTTACACTGGTGACTTATACTCAGAGTCAGTTACCATGGTGACTTATACTCAGAGTCAGTTACACTGGTGACTTATACTCAGAGTCAGTTACACTGGTGACTTATACGCAGAGTCAGTTACCATGGTGACTTATACGCAGAGTCAGTTACACTGGTGACTTATACTCAGAGTCAGTTACACTGGTGACTTATACTCATAGTCAGTTACCATGGTGACTTATACTCAGAGTCAGTTACACTGGTGACTTATACTCAGAGTCAGTTACACTGGTGACTTATACTCAGAGTCAGTTACCATGGTGACTTATACTCAGAGTCAGTTACACTGGTGACTTATACTCAGAGTCAGTTACACTGGTGACTTATACGCAGAGTCAGTTACCATGGTGACTTATACGCAGAGTCAGTTACCATGGTGACTTATACTCAGAGTCAGTTACACTGGTGACTTATACTCAGAGTCAGTTACACTGGTGACTTATACTCAGAGTCAGTTACACTGGTGACTTATACGCAGAGTCAGTTACCATGGTGACTTATACGCAGAGTCAGTTACCATGGTGACTTATACTCAGAGTCAGTTACACTGGTGACTTATACTCAGAGTCAGTTACCATGGTGACTTATACGCAGAGTCAGTTACCATGGTGACTTATACTCAGAGTCAGTTACACTGGTGACTTATACTCAGAGTCAGTTACACTGGTGACTTATACTCAGAGTCAGTTACACTGGTGACTTATACTCAGAGTCAGTTACACTGGTGACTTATACTCAGAGTCAGTTACCATGGTGACTTATACTCAGAGTCAGTTACACTGGTGACTTATACTCAGAGTCAGTTACACTGGTGACTTATACGCAGAGTCAGTTACCATGGTGACTTATACGCAGAGTCAGTTACACTGGTGACTTATACTCAGAGTCAGTTACACTGGTGACTTATACTCATAGTCAGTTACCATGGTGACTTATACTCAGAGTCAGTTACACTGGTGACTTATACTCAGAGTCAGTTACCATGGTGACTTATACTCAGAGTCAGTTACACTGGTGACTTATACTCAGAGTCAGTTACACTGGTGACTTATACGCAGAGTCAGTTACCATGGTGACTTATAGCAGAGTCAGTTACCATGGTGACTTATACTCAGAGTCAGTTACACTGGTGACTTATACTCAGAGTCAGTTACACTGGTGACTTATACTCAGAGTCAGTTACACTGGTGACTTATACGCAGAGTCAGTTACCATGGTGACTTATACGCAGAGTCAGTTACCATGGTGACTTATACTCAGAGTCAGTTACACTGGTGACTTATACTCAGAGTCAGTTACCATGGTGACTTATACGCAGAGTCAGTTACCATGGTGACTTATACTCAGAGTCAGTTACACTGGTGACTTATACTCAGAGTCAGTTACACTGGTGACTTATACTCAGAGTCAGTTACCATGGTGACTTATACTCAGAGTCAGTTACACTGGTGACTTATACTCAGAGTCAGTTACACTGGTGACTTATACGCAGAGTCAGTTACCATGGTGACTTATACGCAGAGCCAGTTACACTGGTGACTTATACTCAGAGTCAGTTACACTGGTGACTTATACTCAGAGTCAGTTACACTGGTGACTTATACTCAGAGTCAGTTACCATGGTGACTTATACTCAGAGTCAGTTACCATGGTGACTTATACTCAGAGTCAGTTACACTGGTGACTTATACTCAGAGTCAGTTACACTGGTGACTTATACTCAGAGTCAGTTACCATGGTGACTTATACTCAGAGTCAGTTACACTGGTGACTTATACTCAGAGTCAGTTACACTGGTGACTTATACGCAGAGTCAGTTACCATGGTGACTTATACGCAGAGTCAGTTACACTGGTGACTTATACTCAGAGTCAGTTACACTGGTGACTTATACTCATAGTCAGTTACCATGGTGACTTATACTCAGAGTCAGTTACACTGGTGACTTATACTCAGAGTCAGTTACCATGGTGACTTATACTCAGAGTCAGTTACACTGGTGACTTATACTCAGAGTCAGTTACACTGGTGACTTATACGCAGAGTCAGTTACCATGGTGACTTATACGCAGAGTCAGTTACCATGGTGACTTATACTCAGAGTCAGTTACACTGGTGACTTATACTCAGAGTCAGTTACACTGGTGACTTATACTCAGAGTCAGTTACACTGGTGACTTATACGCAGAGTCAGTTACCATGGTGACTTATACTCAGAGTCAGTTACACTGGTGACTTATACTCAGAGTCAGTTACCATGGTGACTTATACGCAGAGTCAGTTACCATGGTGACTTATACTCAGAGTCAGTTACACTGGTGACTTATACTCAGAGTCAGTTACACTGGTGACTTATACTCAGAGTCAGTTACACTGGTGACTTATACTCAGAGTCAGTTACACTGGTGACTTATACTCAGAGTCAGTTACCATGGTGACTTATACTCAGAGTCAGTTACACTGGTGACTTATACTCAGAGTCAGTTACACTGGTGACTTATACGCAGAGTCAGTTACCATGGTGACTTATACGCAGAGTCAGTTACACTGGTGACTTATACTCAGAGTCAGTTACACTGGTGACTTATACTCATAGTCAGTTACCATGGTGACTTATACTCAGAGTCAGTTACACTGGTGACTTATACTCAGAGTCAGTTACCATGGTGACTTATACTCAGAGTCAGTTACACTGGTGACTTATACTCAGAGTCAGTTACACTGGTGACTTATACGCAGAGTCAGTTACCATGGTGACTTATACGCAGAGTCAGTTACCATGGTGACTTATACTCAGAGTCAGTTACACTGGTGACTTATACTCAGAGTCAGTTACACTGGTGACTTATACTCAGAGTCAGTTACACTGGTGACTTATACGCAGAGTCAGTTACCATGGTGACTTATACGCAGAGTCAGTTACCATGGTGACTTATACTCAGAGTCAGTTACACTGGTGACTTATACTCAGAGTCAGTTACCATGGTGACTTATACGCAGAGTCAGTTACCATGGTGACTTATACTCAGAGTCAGTTACACTGGTGACTTATACTCAGAGTCAGTTACACTGGTGACTTATACTCAGAGTCAGTTACCATGGTGACTTATACTCAGAGTCAGTTACACTGGTGACTTATACTCAGAGTCAGTTACACTGGTGACTTATACGCAGAGTCAGTTACCATGGTGACTTATACGCAGAGCCAGTTACACTGGTGACTTATACTCAGAGTCAGTTACACTGGTGACTTATACTCAGAGTCAGTTACACTGGTGACTTATACTCAGAGTCAGTTACCATGGTGACTTATACTCAGAGTCAGTTACCATGGTGACTTATACTCAGAGTCAGTTACCATGGTGACTTATACTCAGAGTCAGCTACCATGGTGACTTATACTCAGAGTCCGTTACCATGGTGACTTATACGCAGAGTCAGTTACCATGGTGACTTATACTCAGAGTCAGTTACACTGGTGACTTATACTCAGAGTCAGTTACACTGGTGACTTATACTCAGAGTCAGTTACCATGGTGACTTATACTCAGAGTCAGTTACCATGGTGACTTATACGAGTCAGTTACCATGGTGACTTATACTCAGAGTCAGTTACACTGGTGACTTATACTCAGAGTCAGTTACCATGGTGACTTATACTCAGAGTCAGTTACCATGGTGACTTATACTCAGAGTCAGTTACACTGGTGACTTATACTCAGAGTCAGTTACCATGGTGACTTATACTCAGAGTCAGTCACACTGGTGACTTATACTCAGAGTCAGTTACCATGGTGACTTATACTCAGAGTCAGTTACACTGGTGACTTATACTCAGAGTCAGTTACCATGGTGACTTATACTCAGAGTCAGTTACACTGGTGACTTATACTCAGAGTCAGTTACCATGGTGACTTATACTCAGAGTCAGTTACACTGGTGACTTATACTCAGAGTCAGTTACCATGGTGACTTATACTCAGAGTCAGCTACCATGGTGACTCATAATTGGAGTCAGTTATAATGATGACTCATAATTGGAGTCAGTTATCATGGTCACTTATACTCAGAGTCAGTTGCCATAGTGACTCATAATCGGAGTCAGTTACCATGGTGACTCATCTTAAATCTTAAAACGATGCATTACAATATAAGAAGTATGATATAAGATACTTAGTGTTGTTTCACTTAAAACAAATTATCTGCAAGTGGGGTAAGGAAAATAATCTCAATGCAAACATAAATGATCTTATTTTTACAGTGCCCATTAACTTCTAGATTATCTGGAACGGCATAACATTATATTTGACACTATAGTTATTTTGAGACAGCCTGAATGTTGCTTTCATTCACGAGAACGTGTAATCCGTTAGAAATGATTGAATGCCTATATGAAGTGTAAGAAAGTCATACTGTACCTCCTCCTCCTCCTCCAAGCATCATCAGCACAAAGAGAAGACAATCTAAGTGTCTAACTTTGTAAAACCCAAGTGTCTGATGGTCTTCCAGTGGATCATTTCCAAAAATCACCCATAAGTCATCTGGGTCTGACATTAATGAAGTACAGTATGATAAATTTTTAAAATGACACACTGACATGTGAATGTTCCAGTAATTTAGACCTCTACAAAGACTTGCTTAGATTGTTTTATCTCTGAAGAGTAATCATTAATATTTCACCTCCAGCTTCTCCAGGATATGAAGATATGAATTTCTCCTTCAGCTGTAGGATGGTGGTGTTCTCAAACTCTTCTAATGAATCCGCCACATCTAGTTCATGCTTGCCATTGCAGTGGATAAGGACCCGATGCAGTTTTTTCTCTAATTGGGCGTATGAGAGAAAATACACGAAGAGAAAAAATCAGTTTCACATCAGGAGCATCAGTTTGCTTATGTATTTACTTATTTTGTGTAAATATATGGGTATAATAAGATATTTCTTCGACATTGAAACAATGTTAAGTTATTATTTATTTTATCAGTTTTTAGCTTAAGATAAATACAAGATTTTACACTTTAAAAACATAAGCAATGATTTAGTATAAATGAAGATTGAGTCAAACCTCCTCCTCCAGGCATTCTCATCACGACCAACAGGACGGATTAATGAGTCAGTTTATAAGACCCGAGAGTCCGATGGTCTTCCAGCAGATCGTTTCCGAATATCACCCGTAAGTGTTTAAGGCCTGACGACAAAAAAACTAAAACAAAAAGTCTGACATGTTGACCAGTACATTTCTTTATATTTAAATGTTCTGCTTTTAAACAGACTTATAGAAAAGGACACTGCAGTTTAATACTCTACTCAGTCATAAATACAACATTTATATTATTTAGAGTTTAAATAATAATCATTTATCCCACCAGCTGCTCCAGGAACTGAAGATCTGAATGTCCTCTTCACTTGTCTGATGGTGGTGTTATTAAACTCTTCGAATGAACCCGCCACATCTATTAGTTCAGGCTTCTTGTCATTGTAGTTGATGAGGACCTGATAAGCTATGGTGTCAAATTAAAAAAAAGAAACAAAAAGAACAGTTTCAGGAGTTTCAGTGACATTTCACATCAGCATCAGGAGCATCACGTCTTTGCTCATGTGTCAAGAAATATATTCCCCATCCACAGAATAACACATTGTGTGATCCTCTTTATCTAGTGACAAAAACTGGTACACCTTTAAAAACATAAGCAATGATGTAATATTTGAATGTGTGATTATATGAGTGTGTACCAAATCTAAAAGTGAAAGACTTTGAATTACAGATCAGTCTGTTTTCTTATGAATGTATGATTGTGTTTTGCTGAGCGATGGCTTCCTCATCTGGTCATTTATGAGTCGGTCATGTGAACCTGGCCTGGTTTTCTTCTGTGGGAATGATCAACAGCTCTATAAAGTGCAGCGAGAGTGATGTTCAGTGAGTGAAAAAACCCTGATCTCAACACAGTTAGACCTGACCACACGAGTCACACGATCTTTCAGTGAAGTCATCTCTGCAGCTCTGGAGAAACAAATGAGCTTACATTCATGAGATATATGATATTAAAATACTAGATAAAGGCATTTAAATGAAAGATAGTAAATATATGTGATGATTTTGAGTGTGTGTTCACACACGTTTGACCAGTGTGATCCGGTCCTGGTCCCGTTTGGAAGAGGCAGGCTCGGGATCAGTTTGACTGGACTCGTCGTGTGATATTGCAGTTCTTAGTTATTGGATAGACAGCAAGTTCAGATCCTGGCCACATCTCACATGTGGATTCCATGCGTACCAGATGTGGGCCGGATCTGGGCCGACACTATTTGCTGTCTGGGGTAGTTCTTTATCGGTTTGCTTCAGTGTATTTAGGTTTATAACGGGTCTGGTTATCACCTTATTAATGAACAGAATTGCAGTTATCTGACAACAGACAACAGTCCATCTCTGTCAGAAACCCCTGAACGTTCAAACTCGAGTGAATTCTGCTTAAATAAAGCAACGAAACAACAACAAATCATCTGATGGACAGAAATGATCCAACTCCACTAATCTCAGAAGTGTGTGGCTGATGACAGAGAAACACTGACACGGGATTAAAACACTTCAAGCTAATTCATATCAGAGCAGACCTGCGTTATGATTTCAGTCAGGTGTGTGTCATAAGAGAGACGTTCAGCACGTTCTGTGATGTGCAGATGTTATTATAAACAAGACAATATAAAATAACAGAGATTACATAAAAAGATGAAAAACACAGATCCATACAGACACATGTCCTGTTTGTCAGAGCACATGATCATGCGTGATCAAAAATCAGCTTTGTGATGTATCAATGTTGACTATAAACAGCTTCATAATCCTGAAGGTATCAATAATATGTGTTTGATTATATTTGCTTATTAGATTATCCCTGATATAAACATGCACCGGATGTAAAGTTATGCCATTTGTGAATCTCAATCTTTAGCTAATGACTCTTTCTTTCCTGAGATGTTTTTGTTTCATTAAAGGAGAGTCCCGCGAGTCTATCAGAAGGGTTTTACTGTCTGTCTGTGTGAGACACAAGATCATGCCAAACATCTATAGTAATGAGTACAAAAACACACACACACACACACACACACACACACACACACATGTTGTGTTTCCATGTTTTATGGGGACATTCCATAGGCGTAATGCATTTTATACTGTACAAACCGTATTTTCTATCCCCCTACACTGCCCCTAAACCTACCCATCACACACACACACACACACACACACACACACACACACACACACACACACACACACACACACACACACACACACACACACACACACACACTACCCATCACAGGAGACATGCTGCATTTTTACTTTTTCAAAAACATCACTTAGTGTGATTTATAAGATGTTTTCCTCATGGGGACCAAAAAAATGTCCCCACAAGGACAAAAATTTGGATATTGCCATCTTTGTGGGGACATTTTGTCCCCATACCGTAGGGGATTACCAGTCCACACACACACACACACACACACACACACACACACACACACACACACACACACACACACACACACACTCACACACACACACACACACACACACACACACACACACACACACACACACACACACACACACACACACACACACACACACACACTACACACACACACACAAACACACTCACACACACACACACACACACACACACACACACACACACACACACACACACACACACACACACACACACACACACATGTTGTGTTTCCATGTTTTATGGGGACATTCCATAGGCGTAATGCATTTTATACTGTACAAACCGTATTTTCTATCCCCTACACTGCCCTGCCCCTAAACCCATCACAGGAGACATTCTGCATTTTTACTTTTTCAAAAACATCACTTAGTGTGATTTATAAGATGTTTTCCTCATGGGGACCAAAAAATGTCCCCACAAGGACAAAAATTTGGATATTGCCATCTTTGTGGGGACATTTTGTCCCCATACCGTAGGGATTACCAGTCCACACACACACACTCACACACACACACACACACACACACACACACACACACACACACACACTGCCCCTGCCCCTAATCCTACCCATCACAGGAAACATGCTGCATTTTTACTTTTCAAAAAACATCACTTAGTGTGATTTATAAGATGTTTTCCTCATGGGGACTAAAAAAATGTCCCCACAAGGACAAAAATTTGATATTGCCATCTTTGTGGGGACATTTTGTCCCCATACCGTAGGGATTACCAGTCCACACTCACACACACACACACACACACACACACACACACACACACACACACACACACACTGTTCCTCAGTCATTTCAGCCGGTATTGAGACTCGATCCCACAAACAACAAATGTGATCTTTGAATTGTTTGACAATTCTCTCATGAAATACAAAGTAATGAGCCACTTAGACGTGTTTTCTTTAGTGGTTCAGCTCACCTTTATTTATACAGCACTTTTCAGAATGGCGATTGATCAAAGCAGCTTTACAGTGATAACAGGAGAATAATGCACAGCCGCTCGAGAGGAGTGTCCGTTCAGCGCTGATTCATTTCCACTGAACAACTGATCGATTGAGTTGATTTATCTGTACAGCCGCTCTGGAGAAAGCAGTGATGTAATCGCTCAGTTCAGTTCTCATTCAGCCCGTCAGATCAATAATACACTGGAATATTACAGTTTACACCCAATCACATCATTATTACCAGTTCACCTGCTCATTGTTTCAAAAGAGTTTAACTGGGAGAAGTTTATTGTGCCTCCGTCCCATCTTTTAGGAGCGTTTTTGGATCCGCTTACATTTATAAAACACACTTAGTTTGGCCGTGATAACACTGGACATTTGTTCTTTTTACTTTTGCCAGTTAGATGAAGGCTCAAGAGGATTAGCAACACATATTCTTGATTTTACTGCGTGTTAAAAGGATTCGGCCGGTTCATTGTTCTGTAATATAATCTCTCCATGGATTCAGACCTGGGGAATCCTTCATCAGGTGGTTCTGAGAGACAATTTATAAAGTTAAAAAGAATTAAAACTTCACGTCATGAACGCTGATAAATAAATGCCATTATTCTTCATACACATGGGTTTGTGTCAGTGTGAATAATAAATGAATCATTTCTTTGACATGAGTAGGATGTAAACGATGCTATTTGTTCAATTCAATTCAATTCAAATTTATTTGTATAGCGCTTTTCACAATACACATTGTTTCAAAGCAGCTTTACAGAAAGTGCATTTATAAATGTACATTGAAAAATGTTAGAAAAAGTTAATCAATCATGTATTATTTTAGGCTATAACAGCGCTGGCGTTGAGTCGTCTCATCACAGGTGTTGGGGCATCTGAAGTCTCCATGAGAGGCTGGATACAAACTGGAGCTGACCAACTATTTACCTCGGGACTAGTGTCCGAGATAATAACAGAAAAGCAGATGGGAAATAATTAGCATAGCTGCTGTTCAGAATATTAATTCTTTTGATCCGATTTAACTGTAGTATAAAAGGTAATTATAATGTGAATGCTTGGCTAAAGAGATGCGTCTTTAATCTAGTTTTAAACTGGGACAGCGAGTCTGAACCTCGAACAATATCAGGAAGACTATTCCAGAGTTTAGGAGCTAAATGTGAAAATGCCCTCCCTCCTTTAGTGGACTTAGATATCCTAGGAATGACCAGAAGCCTCGAGTTTAGTGATCTTAAAGCGCGATAGATTGTAGGGCGATAGAAGATCCGTTAAATACACTGGAGCTAAACCATTTAGGGCTTTATAGGTCAGTAGCAATACTTTGTAATTGATACGGAACTTAATAGGTAACCAGTGTAGAGATGATAAAATTGGTGTTATATGATCATATTTTCTTGACCTAGTAAGAACTCTAGCAGCTGCGTTTTGGACTAACTGTAGCTTGTTTATTGAGGATGCAGGACAACCAGCTAATAAAGCATTACAGTAATCTAGTCTCGAGGTCATGAATGCATGAACTAACTTTTCTGCATCAGAAATAGATAGCATGTTACGTAGCTTAGCAATGTTTCTAAGGTGGAAAATGCTGTTCTTGTAACATATGAAATATGATTTTCGAAAGACAAGTTGCGGTCTAATATAACACCCAGGTCTTTTACTGTAGTGGATAAAGTGACAGGACGTCCTTCCAAGTTAAAGTTGTATTGTGAGAGGTTTTGTGGGCCGTTTTTTTGGACCAATAAGTAATACTCTGTTTTATCTGAATTTAATAGCAGAAAATGACACGCCATCCAGTATTTAATATCTTCAACACACGCTGTCAGTTTAGATAATTTAGCGCTTTCATCTGGTCGTGATGAAATATATAATTGAGTGTCATCAGCATAACAGTGGAAATTAATTCCATGTTTTCTTATAATATTACCAAGTGGCAGCATATATATTGAGAATAGCAGAGGGCCTAACACAGATCCTTGTGGCACCCTATAGTCTACTGACGTTATCTTTGATTTTTCCCCATTTAGACAGACAAAATGGTAGCGGTCTGATAAGTACGATCTAAACCAGTTTAATGCCTTTCCTGAACACCAGTGTAATTTTGAAGTCGATCTAAGAGTATTTTATGATCTATAGTATCGAACGCAGCACTAAGATCGAGTAGAACTAGTATTGAGATACAGCCTTGGTCAGAAGCTAGAAGTAAATCATTTGTGATTTTAACGAGCGCAGTTTCTGTGCTATGGTGTGGTCTGAACTGGATTGAAATTTTTCATAGATATCATTTTCTTGCAAGAAAGAGCACAATTGAGCAGACACAACTTTTTCTAGTATTTTAGACATAAATGGAAGATTTGAAATGGGTCTGTAATTTGCTAGGTTATTATGATCTAATTGTGGCTTCTTAATGAGAGGTTTTATGACTGCCAACTTGAATATTCTTGGAACATGACCTAAAGATAAAGACGAGTTAATAATATTGAGAAGAGGCTCTTCCACTACAGGTAACAGCTCTTTCAGTAGTTTAGTGGGTATTGGATCTAATAAACATGTTGTTGGTTTAGATGCAATGATAAGTTTATTTAGCTCTTCCTGTCCTATAGTTGTAAAGCGGTGTAGTAGTTCTTGAGGGGCGATAATTGAGGTTGAATCATAAGACATCATTAAAGGTTGTACATTTACAATTCTGTTTCTGATGCTTTCTATTTTCTCAGTGAAGAAATTCATAAAATCATTACTACTAAACTGTAACGGAATATTTTGCTCAGGCGATGCTTGTTTATTTGTTAATCTAGCCACGGTGTTAAATAAAAACCTTGGATTATTTTGGTTATTTTCATTAGTTTATGGAGATGCTCAGCCCTGGCTGCTTTTAGGGCCTTTTATAACGTGACGTACTATCTTTCCACGCGATTCTAAAGACCTCTAAATTAGTTTGTGATTCTAAATATTTAGCATATGATCAAATAATTATCAAACCTACTTTAAAAACAATAATCAATGCTTTAATGTGTAAGTGAAGTGTTATCATGTGGAAATCATACCTGGTCCTCCTCCACCTGGCATTTTCAGCACAAAGAAAAGAACAGATAAGTGTGTGATTTTATAAGACTCAAGTGTACGATGGTCTTCCAGTGGATCTGTCCGAAAAACCACCATTACGTTTTCTGGATCTGACAAAAAAAAGAAACAAAAAATCATCAATAAATTATGATGAACACCAAATGATGTTGACACATGAATATACAAACATGCCTTGTTTATGTGCAGATAATTATCTGTTATGTATTTTTTGCAGTTAAACTCTTTGTTTTAATGTTGAAAGAAAAAAGGACATGTTTTATCTTAGGTATGGAGTAAAGTAATATTTCACCTACCAGGAGCTTCAGGAAACTTCTCTTTGAATTTCATCTTCAGCTGTAGGACGGTGGTTTTATTAAACTCTTCTAATGAATCCGCCACTTCTAATTCTTTATTCTTCTTGTCATTATAGTTGATTTGGACCTTATATGACATTCTGAATGTGTTTTAGCAGAGAATGACCACGAACAGAGAAGAAACAGGAATCGTTTGCTCGCTGTGAGTTAAATCTTGAAAGCGATTGTGCAGTTTCACTTTCACCTTGAGTTCCTGTGTTTAAAGAGGCGTGTTTAACTGAACAAGACCCGGAAGAGTTCTCCGGACAGAAGACACAAGGGAGGAAAACAGAATCTGAACATCACACGCCCATGTGCTTATGGATCTGTGTTTTGTTTGTTAATAACAGTGGTCATGTTCTGTTTAGTGCAGACTTGGACTTCACTGGAGGAATGGATATGTGACTGAATATATATGTTTTAAATTGTGTGCAAATTAACGGTAAGGACTTTTGTCTGACTCGTCCCTGTGACGCATGCCATCAGAGATACTGTGACTATTTATTTCTTTTCTTTTTCAAAAATACTCATGTGACATTTCAGAAGATACAAATGTTTCACATATAATGCTCTAAAGAATGCATCGCATCATAAAACATGAATAACACTTTAAATATCAGGGTAGCGAATGGTATCAATAGGGTAACATTCATATCAATCATATATCATATCATATGTACATATGTATATGTGTATAATCGACACAAAGAAGAGGGATTTAATCCTCTGTTAATATCTCTTATTAGTTTGCGGTTTGAAAGTTTTTAAAATAAACCTTCAGCCTTGAAATTGGTTTTCCATTTACATATTATAAGATTTAACATAAAAACATGACTTGTATCTTTTTTTTTTCATTATAAAGAATAACATTTATTTTTCTCATTGTTGATTTTATTTCCACTTAACATATTAAATAAATATTTCACATCAATCCAAAAGTATTTAACATACATACATTCAAACAAAAAGAAGAAAAGAAGAGGCAAAATAGTTTCAGTATCAATTTTACAAAATTGTATCAAGTTTTTTTAATTATAAATATGTATAATGTTAAAGCATATTTCATGAACTTTAATAATACAGTATTTACTTAGTCCATTTTTAAAATGGTGATTCCAAAAGAGTTTATTTCTGAATGTTGCAGGGCAATGAATCAAACATTGGGAAAACGTATTATTGCATTTTTCAATCTTTAATATCAGCATTGTTTAACAAGATCTGTTTTTTCAAGGTTGATTGCTTATGAGGTTCACTGATGCCTTGCAAAAGGCATAAAGTGGAGATATTCTCATGGAGATATTGGAATACCAAATGTCTTTAAAAATTCAAGTGTCTATTCACACCAAGCGTGCCATATCTTGTTGGCAAGTGCTATTCGCTCTAACTCCACCAAACAATCCCTCGATGGGCCAAACAAGACTTAAACCAGCGCATTTCTCCAACATCTTCAGTGGCGCAATCAGTAAAGCTACGGCTAACGGGTCTTCATTTTGACTCGATTGACTCCGCTTTGGCAGAGTTTGTTCTTATCTGTTCTAATCACAAATCACACCAGAAATGCATTTACTTTAGAAAATCTTCTAAATGTGGAAATAAAGTGCCTAATGAAATGTTTATTAATAATAAAAGCATGTATTGGGTAGGGTTAGGGGTTGGGAGGGCATTTATTGTCCCATTAAGGTGGCATCCATTTAATAATTTTAATAAATATACACTCAATGTTATTATTGCATCCTGTTAATGTACAACAACACGGTATCTGTCAAAATAAAGAATAAATTACATGTAATTATTACACAAGAACTGCTACTTTTATATGGTGTAAATAGAATATATCAACTTAGTATGCTATTTCACTTAGTAAACAGCATCTACAGCTATCGTAACATTTTAATTTGTAATTGTTTTGGCTTAAAAGTGTGAATATTTCTGAAACTTAATATTTCTATAATAAAAATAATTTAATTGGACTTCACCATAAATTAATTTTACAAAGCTCATTTTAAAGGCTCATATCAGATGTGCAGATGTTGAACCTTTGTCTCTCTCTATATTTTTAAAAACATTCGTTAAGCAAAGATTTTTTGACTAATGTATGTGTGTTAATGCCCCTCCTCCCAATATTGTAATTAGTGCTGTATGATGATATCATCACGAAGAGTTCTGCAATGAACTGAAGTTAATCATTCTGGTCTTGTTCAGCAGGATAATCTTCTCTTGTATTTTATTTTTAAAGGAGCATTTATCAGGCTTATATTCAAACGGTAAAGTGTGCAGCACTGTGGTACCAGGAAAGAGTGACATTTAAAGCGTTATACACTGCATCATGGGACCTTTGCACACAGCAATAGCTAAAAACTGCTAGATCTGCTTATTTCTCGACTCTCTTAGAAGAAAACAAACACAACCCTAGGTATTTATTCCATACAGTGGCTAAATTAACCAAAAATAAAGCTTCAACTTCTAATGACTTTATGAACTTCTTTACCAGTAAGATTGATAATATTAGGAATAAAACATTTACATTTACATTACATTTAGTCATTTAGCAGACTCTTTTATCCAAAGCGACTTACAAATGAGAGCAAAAGAAGCAACCAAAAACAGTCAAGGGCAACAATATGCAAGCGCTGTAACAAGTCTCACGTAATCTAGCACAGAACACACAATAATAAATAAACAAACAGAAATGAATAGAGTGATAAGTGCTATTCTTTATTGGTCAAGTGCTGCTGGAAAAGAAGTGTCTTGAGATGTTTTTTGAAAATGGCTACAGACTCGGCTGCTCGAACTGAGACAGGCAGGTCATTCCACCAGGTGGGAACGGTCCAGGAAAAGGTCCTAGTGAGGGATTTCATGCCTCTTTGAGATGGCACCACTAGGCGTCGTTCACTTGCAGAACGCAAGCTTCTGGAGGGTGTGTAAGTCTGAGCAAGTGAGTTTAGGTATACTGGTGCAGAGCCTGCGGTTGCTTTGTAGGCGAGTACCAGAGCCTTGAATTTGATTCGCGCAGCTATCGGCAGCCAGTGAAGACTGATGAAGAGAGGCGTGACATGAGCTCTCTTCGGCTCGTTGAAGACCACTCTCGCCGCTGCGTTCTGGATCAGCTGCAAGGGTTTAACAGTGGATGCTGGAAGGCCCGCTAGAAGAGAATTACAGTAGTCCAGTCTGGAGTACAAGAGCTTGGACCAGGAGTTGAGTGGCCTGCTCTGATAGGAAGGGTCTAATCTTCCTAATGTTGTATAGCGCAAATCTGCAGGACCGGGTTGTTGCAGTAATGTGGTCAGTGAATTTTAGCTGATCATCAATCACAACTCCAAGGTTCCTGACAGTCCCGGACGGAGTTATGGTTGATGAACCGAGCTGAATGGAGAGAGTATGTTGAAGTGCTGGGTTGGCTGAGACCACAAGCAGTTCTGTCTTTGCCAGATTGAGTTGAAGGTGTTGTTCCTTCATCCAGGCAGAAATGTCTGTCAGGCAGGCAGCGATCCGAGCCCCAACTGTGGGATCATCTGGTTGAAATGAGAAGTAGAGTTGAGTGTCATCAGCATAGCAGTGATAGGAAAAGCCATGTTTCTGGATGACAGATCCTAGAGATGACATGTAGATGGAGAAGAGAAGTGGTCCAAGCACTGAGACCTGAGGAACTCCAGTAGCTATATGATGTGACTTAGACACTTCACCTCTCCATGACACCCTGAAGGACCTACCTAAAATTATAACCATGCAGCCGTCTACTACAGTATCACATCAGACAGAGCATTGTAGTGTCACTGAGGAAACATTACACTCATTCACTGCTATAGGAGAGGACACACACACACACACACACACTAATTCACTTCTATAGGAGAAGACACACACACACAGCTATAGAAGACACACACACACAGCTATAGGAGAAGACACACACACACACACACACACACACACACTAATTCAATTCTATAGGAGAAGACACACACACACACACACACACACTCATTCACTGCTATAGGAGAAGACACACACACACACACTAATTCACTTCTATAGGAGAAGACACACACACACACACACACACACACACACACACACACACACACACACACACACACTAATTCACTGCTATAGGAGAAGACACACACACACACACACACACACCCATTCACTGCAATAGGAGAAGACACACACACACACACACACACACACTAATTCACTGCTATAGGAGAAGACATTGTAGTATATAATAATATGTAAATAGGGGACTCTGTATAAGGGAACAGGTCTATTTAGCTCAAATTAATGAATTAATTAATTCATAGGGAATTTTGCAAGAGTCTATTTTACGACCAAGCAAATGACTCGTCCAGCGTTCATTTGAACGGGCCGTAACTATCAACTCTGCAGCGGATATTAATATCCACAGAATAGTGAAACACTATTTAACAGCCAGGTAACTTAGATCGGCAGATCAAGACATTAAAATTCGTAAGCACATAACACAAGAACACTTATCTTTAATTTACAAACAAAGCTTTATTGATTACTCTAACACGTAAAACTAGTATCTAACTAAAACACACACGCGTTGCAGAAAGGAGGAAAGTGAGGAAAGAGTGAGTGAGAAGGATGAAGTCCCAAGTTTCTAGCAGTTAATACATGCGTTCATGAGCTCAAGGCTAGATTATTGTAATGCTCTACTGGGTGGTTGCCCTGCTCGCTTAATAAACAAACTCCAGCTGGTCCAAAACGCAGCAGCTCGAGTTCTTACTAGAACCAGGAAGTATGAACACATTAGTCCGGTTCTGTCAACACTGCACTGGCTCCCTATTAAACATCGCATACATTTTAAAATCTTGCTTATTACTTATAAAGCAATAAATGGTTTATCTCCCCAGTACTTGAGTGAGCTCTTAACACATTATACTCCATCACGTCTATTGCGGTCTCTAAACTCTGTTAGAATATCAAAATCAACTGCAGGTCTCGTTGCAAGTGGACCATCCGGGAAATCAGGGAAGATAAAACGTGCTACTTTTCTTCACGTTGCCGGGGATGAAGCAATAAAGGTATTTAATACCATGGATTTTGAAGAGGAGGAAGCAAATGATTATGAAGAACTGAAAGAAAAGTTCAAGCGTTACTGTGAACCACTGAAAAACTGAACTTATCTAAGACACGTGTTTTTCACTCGAGCTCAGGGACCAACTGAACTGATGCGTACGTGACTGAGTTAAAAAACAAAGCCAAAGATTGTGAATTTGCACAGTTGACTGAATCACGGATCCGAGACCGCAGAGTGTGTGGCGTTAATAATGATCAAATCAGAGCACGACTCTTAAGAGAACCGGATCTTGATCTGAACAAAGCTGTGGATATCTGCAGAGCGAGTGAAGTCACAAAAGACAAAAGGTTCACTGTGAGAAAAGTTCATGAAATCGAACAAGAGGATCACACAGAGCTGTTCGTCGGTGCCCTTGAAGAGAAGCAGACTAGAAAGAAAGGCGAGACACAGGTTAATAAAGAAACTGATGCCACAGTTTGGGAAAAGACAAGTGGACAGAAACACTTAGAGTAAACAAAGAGCACTTTCTTTTAAACTGGATACTGGAGCTGAGTGCAACGTGATTTCATATAAAGACTTCCGAGCAGTAGCAGGAAAATCTGTGATAATGTATCGAACTCCATGTTGGTGGCGTATTCTGGCCACAAGATGGAGCCAAAGGGCAAGAGTAAAGCTCTTCTGCCAATTCAAGAGAGTGAAGCTGAGATTGAATTCCAGATTATAGAGAAAGACTCACCTGCGATCCTGGGAAGGTCAGCGTGCACTGAGTTAGGACTCGTTAAAAGAATCTATAAAGTCGACTGTGAAGAAAACACAGACATAATGAAGGAATTTGACGATGTGTTCAATGGTTTAGGGTGCATACCTGGATTGCATCGCATCAAGATTGATCCAACAGTGTCTCCGGTGATACATCCACCCAGAAAAGTGCCAATAGCACTAAAAGACAAAATAAAAAATTAGCTAAATAGGATGGAAAGTCTTGGAGTGATTGAGAAACAGACAGAACCAACGGACTGGGTCAATAGGATGGTGACTGTTGTGAAGCCAAACAAACTTTGAATCTGCATTGACCCCAAAGATTTGAACAAAGCCATAAAAAGAGAACACTTTACACTCAAGACAGTTGAAGAAGTGGTGAGTGAAATGCCAAATGCTAAAGTTTTTTTTCGGTATTAGACGCTAACCATGGGTTTTGGCAAATTCAATTGGATGAAGAAAGTTCCAAGCTTTGTACATTTTAATACACCTTTTGGCAGATACTGTTTCAAGAGGCTACCTTTTGGTGTATCGTCAGCCCCAGAAGACTTCCAGAAGTGCATAGCTCAAAGGCTTGAGGACCTGGATGGAGTCGTTAATATCATGGATGACATACTCGTGTGGGGAGAAAATGTAGAACAGCATGATGTAAGGCTCAGGCAGCTTCTAGAGAGAATCAGGAGCATAAACCTGAAGTTAAATCGAAAAAAATGCAAGATCAGAATGGCAGAAATAAAGTACATAGGATATGTACTAAGTGAAGAAGGTTTGAAACCAGCCAAGGCAAAGTCAAAGCAATTGTGGAGATGCCTAAGCCACAAGACAAAGCTGCCTTGATGAGGTTTCTTGGCATGGTTCAATATCTTGCAAAGTTCATCCCAAACCTGTCTGAAATTAGTGCGCCGCTAAGGAAACTCCTGGAAAGTAGTGTAGAGTGGCACTGGGAAACGTCACAGCAAAAGAGTTTTGAGTTGCTGAAGTCACAACTGAGTAATGCACCAGTTCTCAGATTCTTTGATGTCAACAAAGACGTGACTCTTTCTGTTGATGCAAGCTCAGAGGGTTTAGGTGCTGTCATC
Organism: Gobiocypris rarus; assembly: GCA_023029165.1. Taxonomy (NCBI): domain Eukaryota; kingdom Metazoa; phylum Chordata; class Actinopteri; order Cypriniformes; family Gobionidae; genus Gobiocypris; species Gobiocypris rarus. The sequence continues at coordinate 20,446 of CM040913.1, forward strand.
TTGCAGGATGGACATCCTGTAGCATATGGTTCCAGATCACTGACTGACTGCCAGAAAAGGTATGCTCAGATTGAAAAAGAGCTTTTAGCTGTTGTGTATGGTTGTGAAAAGTTCAGCCAGTGCAGTCAGATCACAAGCCACTAGAGACAGTGTTCAAAAAGCCTCTAGAAAAAGCGCCAACCCGACTACTGAGGATGTTGTTGAAACTTCAACCATATGATCTGCAGGTAACCTACAAACCAGGAAAGGAGTTGAAATTAGCAGATACACTTAGCAGAGCCTACCTGGAGGAAAAAACAGAACAAAAACTGGACAGTGATTTGGAAGTACATCAGTTATCAGAGTGTCTACCAATTTCAGCTGAGAAATTTGAAGCTGTCAAGAAAGCTACAGAAGCAGACAGAGAACTGCAGAAGGTTATGGCAGTAGTCAAGACGGGTTGGCCTAAACAAATCAAATACGTGCTGAAATAAGAAAGTACTGGACATTCAGAGAAGAACTGACCCTTTCAGAAGGACTGCTGTTCAAAAACACAAGACTTGTTGTGGTTCCACAAGTCTACAAGCAGAAATGCATTTGGGAGTTGTTAAGTGCAAAGAGAGAGCAAGAGATGTATTGTTTTGGCTCAGCATGGGAAAACAAATTGAAGAGGTGGTGTCAAGGTGTGCTGTGTGCAATAATTTCAAGAGGAACAATACCAAGGAACCTCTTGTCAGTCATGACTTACCGGACAGAGCATGGGCAAAGGTAGGAGTGGACCTCTTTCACTTCAACGAAGCAGATTACCTGTTGTGTGTGGACTACTTCTCAAAATTTCCTGAAATTGCGAAGTTGACACAGACAACAAGCCAGCATGTAATAACTGCACTGAAATCAATATTTGCAAGACATGGGATTCCAGATGAAGTTGTTTCAGATAACGGACCGCAGTTTGTGAGTGCTCAATTCATAAACTTCAGAGATATCTGGGAGTTCAAACACTCAACTTCAAGTCCAAGATATCCTCAGTCTAATGGTCAAAGTGAAAGAGCTGTACAAACCATCAAAAACCTACTCAAGAAGATGCAAGAAAGTCTTACATTGCTCTTCTTGAATACAGAAATACGCCGCTAGGAGGAGTGAAGTTATCTCCTGAACAGCTTCTTATGGGCCGTAGAGTGAAAACCAGACTGCCAACAGCGAGTAAGCTGCTACAGCCACAACTGCACAAAGATGTTCAGCAAAGCCTAAAGAACAGGCAGTTGAAACAAAAGTTCTACTTTGATCACGGGGCAAGAAACCTTCCTACTCTGAGTGAAGGAGAAAGGGTGAGACTGAGAGCTGAGAAACGTTGGCAGCCAGTGGAAGTGGTAAAAAGTCTTGACAATCCGAGGCCATACCTGTTTCAAACACAGGGTGGAGAAATCTACAGGAGAAATCGAAAAAACACCTGCTGAAGACGAAAGAGTCGAGTTTCCAAAATTCACACATTCAGGACTCATTCAATCAAGTTATAACTGACTGTATTCCTGATGTGGAGGTTACAGAAGAGGTGTTGCCACCTCTACCAACACCTGAAAAGTCGTCTTCAAGGCCTGAAGGTGTTGTGGAAAAAACTGTGAAAATGACACGTTCGGGTAGAGTGGTTAGACCTCCAAAGAGTTATTCTTGCTAAACTACTTAGTTGTTAACTAAAGTAAAGTAGAGACTGAGTTCGGTTCAGATGTAAATTTGTTTTTTGTTTTGTTTTATAGATTTAAGTTACAATACTTGCAATTAGATTTGGTTACAAGGTTACTGTTGGGGTAAATGGTGTAAAAAAAAAAAAGAAAAAAAAAGGGAGATGTGATGTATGCTGCACTTACCACTAGGTGGTGCCCTGTACACCTGTATCCTTGTGGTGACCGAAAAATGATATATAAAAGAAGAGTTACACAGTGAACAGCTCGTGGTGTCGTGTCTTTATTATATCTTTATTTTCCTAAGTGTTAAGCCTAAAAACAGCTTACTAGGAGTTGCTAAAAGATATCACAGCATCTACGCTTATGTTAGTCTCTCAGGTTAATCCCGAGGTCTACTGCAGTCAGCCGTATCCAGGCCGTATCCAGATCAGACGGTGGATCTGCACCCAGATGTGACCCATGACCCTGAAGTGTCTGCAGAGACCGTGTCATTTAGACTCCCCCTTAAGCTGCCTCATCCACACGGCATCCTCAATAAACCTGTCTCCGGCGTAATGACTCCGATATTTCAAATTATTTATTTTTAATAATTATTTAATCAATACATCATCCTCAATAAACCCGTCTCCGGCGTGTTGCCTCAGATCTTTCGAATATTCAGATCGATTATGACCTCTGACCTTTAAAATTGCCAGAATAATAATAATAATAATACGCTGTTTGTTAATAAGCTAGAGGAGAACTGCCCCCCCCGACTGAGCCTGGTTTCTCCCAAGGTTTATTTTTCTCCATTAGGTCTCCTGATGGGGTTTGGGTTTCCTCTGGCTTGGCTTGCTCAGTTGGGAAAAAAACTATTTTTCAAATATATTTCAAAATAAATCTAATTATTAAACTAAATTAACCATATAGACCAAATTACTGATCTAATTACTGATCTAAAGCCCACATTGTTACTGCATGATAATCAAAATATATTCTGTGGCATTATTTTCCTGTTTAACACTGTGAAGCTGCTTTGAAACAATCTGCATTGTTAAAGAGCTATATAAATAAAGGTGACTTGACTTTAATTTAAGGTTAAAAAACAATACAAGTATTATGACCAGGATTAAATCTACATCTACTGTGCTGGAGTGTGACACAGATGAAGAAAAACAATAAATGATTGATTTAATATATTAACATTTATTCATTTAGCAGGATTTATATTGACTTATTCCAGGTGAAAGTCAAGGAGGCGGCGTTTGTGTCTCCATTAATAACAAGTGCTGCAGTTCAGTCATTGGAACGGAGACCTTGTGTGGCCACGATATTGAACTGCTTTCTTATTTGCCTGGTGAGTTCCCTCAAATGTTGCTCACGGTGGTGTATATTCACCCAAAAGCAGAACGGCTATGGTGAAGGAGACTGTTGAACAGAGTTTTAAGCCCCTGAAGGGTTTGAGCGCTGCTCTTTCAAACACACTTCAACCGTATGTTAAATACAACTGATTTTGACTGTTTTTCACTGTCCAGACTTTCAAAAAATAAAATCTGGATATGCAAAACTTTGATTTTATCTAGCATTCTGAACATAGCCTACGAATCTGTCCTGTTTCACCGACTTTGATCAGCTCTCTCTCTTCAGGTCAATCACTCAAGGCCTGATTACTCTGGGCTCCTCCCACTCGTCCTCCTCCTCCAATCAGAACGCTGGAAGACTCATTGATCACTCAAGGCCTGATTGCTCTGGGCTCCTCCCACTCGTCCTCCTCCTCCAATCAGAACGCTGGAAGACTCATTGATCACTCACTCAAGGCCTGATTACTCTGGGCTCCTCCCACTCGTCCTCCTCCTCCAATCAGAACGCTGGAAGACTCATTGATCACAGCTGCACTGGAGTACAGAAGCTTTGAAAAGCTCTTGTGGTGAATCAGTGTCTGTCTGACGCTTGCTCAGATCTCTCTCTATCTCTCTCATTTTCCTCCCTGCGGTATGGTAATATAATGTTTCCTCCTTTCAGCTCCAGTCTCTTCTGGGCTGTGTTTTGTGTTGGGTTTTATCAGTTTGGCTCTCTATGTTGGGCTCATTATGGAGAAACCTTTGACAAAACCATTCTTAGTCTCTTACCCATTAGCTCATGAGTTTTTGTCCAGCTAACAATCTCCATGAAGAACAGTTTGGCCTCAGACTAAAGCAAAAAGAACAGAACTGTATTTTGGCACCTGAGGAACAGTCCTTAATCAGTGCTGGCAGGTGTTTGACATCAGTGAGAGACGTTAGGAAAGCTCCACTTGTTTCTGACTGGAAGAGAAAAGAGTCTGAGAGTGTGATGGAGGAATGAGAGTCAATGTGTGTTTGAAGAAAGAGAAGATGAATGAAAGAAAAGCGTCTGAAAGATGCAGTTATGTTGAGGGCTCTGCTTAGTTTCTTCTGTGGATTCAGTAGAGATGTGTCTCTTGATGTTTTGATGAAGTTCAGACTTTCATCACACACGTTTTCCAATATAAGACACTGATCCCGGATCATTGAGCAGCTCTCCTCACATTTCTGCCTGTTGGAATTACCATAAATCACACTTCATATCCTATATATTATTGAAGTCAAAAGTCATATTAGATGTTTGAGACATCAGCCAAGAAACTGTTCCAGGCAGTAAAAGTAGATTTCATAAGAAACCAGAACAAACACAGTAACTTGAGCAAGAACAGGAGCAGAAACTTTTGACCAAGCAAAGGTATTCTGGAAAAGCAGCACAATTCATTGATGAAATCAGAATAAACAGACACACGGACAGGGACATGATCCTTATTCTGGGAAGAATGATTGTTTGGATCCCAGGTGTCCGTCCATTTCATCCCACTGCAAATCAGTGAAAAACACATTTGATCAGATACACTTTTACAGAACAGGCTGTGACGTGAAGAGCACAAATATTTAGCCTTAAGAAATGTAAAGACACAAATGCAACCATGAAAGATGTTATAGGTCGTCAAAATGAATACGTTTATTATAATACTTGTGACACACATAAGCTTGCCTTTGCCAGCAGGTTTAGCTCATTTGAATCATTATTGTAGTGGCCCTTACACCGGTTCATCAGTTCACACAGATATTTCTGTATAGCACAATTAGTGATGGAAACAACGGTGTGTTTTACATGCATATAAAGAATGAAAAGCCACACCAAACCACTGGTCAGTGTTATCCTGAGGGTGTAGGGCAAAATCAATAACATGTGAAGGAGCATCCCAGGTGTACGCATCACAGAAACCCTTCCATATGGACACTGGAAATATCCTGCACAATCATGCATTTGCACAGTCAAATCACAGCTAGAACAATATTGTTGTCCCACATGGAAAATACTGTAGTGTATTATAGTAAAAATTACTCTAGGAAATAATCTAGAGTAAAGATACTACAGTAAATTGTAGTGGATTATAGCATTCAAATACACTTTGTACATGTATACAGCAGAGGCCTACTGTTAACTACAGTCAATGGTTAAACTAGAGTTAATACTGAGGTATCATTTACTGTAGTATATTTACTTTAGTAAAAGTGGTTCAAAAACACTATAGTATTTCCTAGAGAAATCCTACTATAATATATTAGGCTATAGTATTTTTCCATGTGGGTTACGTCATTCGCACAGCATTTTATCACAGGTTCAAGATTCACATTATTGATGATCAACAGGTTACAGCTGTAAACTCTCAGAAACAGCAGCTGTGGAGAGAAACTCTCAAAGCTGAGAAAGTTCATCTCTGGATGTCTTACCTGGTCATGTGTGCCGGGCCAGAGCGGCCCCGGGGATGAACTCCACACGGAGCCTTCCTCTGCCCAGGACGTGTAAACAGAAGACACGGGATGCTCCATGTCTAGTTTGCGCTTCGTCTGCGTTTCTTCTTTTATGTGTTTCCTGGCGGAGAGTAAACAGTCAAAGGTTCTAGAATTACACTGTGGTCGGAGTTACGCACAATTTTAGGGCTGGAAAACAACTTTTTTGTCTGATGGGCACCCAATTCTGAATGCTTCTATTGTGTCTGCGCTTCAAGACACAATTTTCTTGCCTGGCCAGGTTGATATCTGTAAATGCGCAGCGCACACTAATAACAGAGTTTATTTAAACATGAAGCGTGAGAGCAGATGCGGCTGTGAAGGCGAGGCAGCGCAACAGTCAAAAGAACCAGAATGTCTTTTACTATCTGAAATAAACACCAATGTTTTTGCCATGGGAGCAGAGAAACGTGGAGTTCATAGGCCACGCTCCCCTCTTCCAGTCTCGACGCGTACCTTACATACAATTACAATTGTCCCAACAGTTATACTGTTTTCAAGGTCTAGCAATGTCATTATTGCAAGGTGTATGATTCTGGTTGGCTCAGAGAAAAGGCACAGTCATGGTAAATTTCCACTCATGGTCAGTTAATCAGATGCACGTGTCCATACACATCACCTGTTGACGCTCTCACCCGAACAGGCGCCAGTTTGTCCAGAAAAACAAATCCACCCGTCTCTTAGGAGGCCTGTAATCCACCTCCAATACTGATCTGTCACACAGAATATTGCGCACATACACAGATATACAGGCTCTTCAAGGTTGGAGCTGATTAAGCTCCGATCAAAATTTTCCCAAAACATACTGATAGCATGTGCTTTCTCTCAGTGAGAGGTACAGAGAATATTACTTGTATATTATTTGTGCTTGACTGATGTTCTCAATGTTGAGGAAAACGTTCTCACAACAACTTTCTTGCAACGTCTTTATCATTGTTATTTGTGCTTGACAAAGGTCGAAGGTAATAATGTTATGCTTGATCGTTATATACAGCCGACTATATATTTTCAGCATCCCTCCAGCACCCTGACTCCTCAATCTCGGCTAGCTCCTGTACCGGCCAGGGATACGGGAGTTCGGGCCACATCCCGAGCCGGAGCTCTTCCTGGACAGCACGGCACAGACCCAGAGTCTCTAACTCTACTATAATTATTTAGAAGTGTGGCGTCGTGAACTGTCTGTTGCCGTTTGTGGGCATCTCTTTGGTCAGTGTGAACTGGACTTTAAAACACCAAATGACAGTAATAGAACAAATATAATGGGTCCTTCAGCCAAGCACAAATTACTGAAAGAGAACACACAGAGTGCCAACAATAAAATTTAATACAATATTTTAAGGGTGCGGGTGCCGGGGTCCTTTCTGGTCCAGAAATGAATCTGAAAATTCAATTGAAACAGAAATTCAAGTGAATGATTTGCACAGCAGAAGATCTGAAAGTGACTCATATCACAGGAAAAACTGAAACGCACACATGAGATTTAAATTTATATTCTTAATAATAATAATAATCTAAATCTTGATTTTAATCAGTGGTGAGCTTATGGTTGTGTAGGAGGAGTGTTTTCCGGAGGGCCGGGAAGGCGGTGAGGTTCTGGAGGAGGCAGAGAGGAGGCGCTGGTGGACGGCTGTGGACATCAGAGATCAGGTGTTAATGGGACAGGAATGGAGCTTCAGTGTGAAACGTGTTTCTGACAGCAGATTCAAAGCTTCAGGATCAGGGTTTGTGTAGGTAGTGTGTACAGATGTGTGCAGTTGTCGCTCTCTAAATAAACACATGTTGATGAACAGGTGTCTGATTATGAACCTTTGAATCTCTCCTGGGAAGGTTCCAGTGTTTTGATTGGCTGATGCTGTCAGAGGTGGCCAGTGTATAGGCATGAGCTTAAAGGGATACTTCAGCGACTAGCATTAAGCTTTGTATCAGTAGAAACCCGGGAGTATATTCCAATTATCGTACTTTACCCCCTCATATGACCCTGAGACAAGAGAATTATGCATTTTATTTCTGGAAAAAATCCTTGGATTTTGCGTCATCGTAGGATTTTTGGCCAGATGCTAAAGACTCCAGCCAGCAGGGGGCGCTGTTTTCAACATCGCACTCACAGCACTCGGCTCGAGTATAGGCATAGGTGTATAGGAGTATAGGTGGCCAGTGTATAGGCATGAGCTTAAAGGGTTACTTCAGCGACTAGCATTAAGCTTTGTATTAGTAGAAACCCGGGAGTATATTGCGTCATCAGAGGATTTTTTTGTCCAGATGCTAAAGACTACAGCCAGCAGGAGGCGCTATTTCCACATGTTTTCAACATCGCACTCACAGCGCTCGGCTCGGGGAGCTGCGGAGATTCATGTAAACGGAGCGGTGGAGAGCAAAGGGAGTGTTTCAGCTTTTCAAATGAACTTCCTGTAAGTTAAGCTTCCAAAGACATGAACTGAAAATCGCCAGACTGAACAGGCGCTGTGAATGCAGCCGCAGCCGTGAATCCCGCGATTACCTCAGCTCATGTGGTGAACGTACTCTGACTCCTGCTGCGTTTGTGCCGTGACACTCGATCGGATCACTCACAATATATTTAACAGACACGTTCAGTTTTTAATTGTAGTGTCTCTAACTGAACTGATTGACTGAAAATGAACGCGGTGGGCAAGTGATCCAGTAGCCGTGCCTAGAGTGGCCTCGTAGAGCAGCGAAGCAGTGCATTCTGGGAATTGTTGTCTTTCATCCCCATGAGACAAATACATTTTCTGTGTTTTCTCCAAATTCAAAAATAATTTCTACATTAATGACCCAGTTTAAATACATCTTCCCAGTACTGAAGTACCCCTTTAATGTTCATGTTTTGCACAACGGTTTTATGTGGAGTGTGTGATTACCTTCTCTCCGCCTCTCCGACCAGCACCGACAGGGCTGCCTTGGCGGCCTCCTCCTTGGGAAGGAACGCCCCCCCACCGTCACCTGACAAGTGTGTCTGAAACACAGAGAGGCTATGAGAAGAGAGACAGACAGGTGTGTGACGTGATCTATGTGACCGTGAAGACACAATGAGATCCGTGTGTGGTGTACCTCCGTAAAGGGGGCAGTGTCCTCCAAAAATGTGTACACCATGTCCTCCCCACGAGCACAGGTGAACATCTTCAGGCCATAGAGGGGCGGAGGCTGCAGCCCTGCCAGGCCTCTGATTGGTCTCTAGGACAGAGAGAAACTCTCGATCAGATCATGTGACACACACAAAATGAAGTGGACGCATAGGCGTAATTTGCGGGTGGGACATGTCCCCACCACTTTTTAAAAGTAATTGAAAAATAGATTGCAGAAGGTGTGTATTAAAGCAAAAGCGCGGTCTACAAATCGTCATTCTTCATAATCTAATTCACTCAACACATTTTTCCACCGGTCAGAAGCTTTTCAACAATGAAAATTCTTCAAAGAGAGATCGCTAACATAACTGCCGACAATTCAAAAGGGGTACTGATGATAGGAGGGGACTTCAGCGTGGTGCATGATGGGAAACTGGATAGGACGCCTATTGAGAAGGGTTCTCAGTGCTCCAAAACGAAAACCTTAAATAACTTTGACCGAACTAGTTCTTGCGGACCCATGGAGAACCAGGAACACAAAAGGGAAGGATTTCAGCTTTTCTCAATAGCCATTCAAGGATTGATTTCTTCTGTCTCTCAACAGTAAATGTATAAAGTAACAGACTGTCTCACTGAACCTGTAATCCTGAGTGATCATGCACCTACTGTGCTGAAAGTAGATCTAGACATGCACTCTTTTTTCAGATATTGGAGACTAAATGTACCATTGCTGAAGAAATCAAAAATAGAAGATTTAAGAAAGACCCTAAAAGAATATTTTGAGATTAATGATACTGGAAAAGTTAATCCTTCAATTCTGTGGGAGGGAGCAAAAGCGGTTATAAGAGGAAAAATCATTCAAATATAATCAAAAGTAAAGAGATATCAACCTGGAAAATAAAATAAAGCTTTTGGAGACAATACAAATCTACAAGAACAGTAACTTTGTCCAAAGCTTTTCTTGTCTCCTAAGTTCTGTATCAAAGTCCTGTCATATAAAGCGGAAGGGGCTTTAAGAGTTTCCAAACAGAGATATTATGAGATGGGAATAAAGCTAGTCGCCTTCTAGCATTTCATCTTCGTAAAGTCGATTAGCTTGAGTTGTCTCTAAGGTCTGTAATATAACTCTGAATTTATTCGTCTGAAAGAAGAATGTCATATACACATAGGATGACTTGAGTGTGAGTAAATCATGGGCTAACTATCCCTTTAAATACTGATACAGGCAACATCAATTCTGGTACTACTCGACCTCAGTGCTGTTTTCTGGGATAGTCCTTAAATGGTTCAGGTCGTACTTAGAAGGAAGAGGTTATTATGTGAGTATAGGTGACCATAAGTCTGAGTGGACATCCATGACATAAGGAGTCCCACAAGGGTCAATTCTAACACCACTCCTATTCAACCTGTACATGCTGCCACTGAGCCAAATAATGAGAGAGAACCAAATGTCTTCCCACAGCTATGCTGACGACACCCAGATCTACTGATCACTATCACCTAATGACTACAGCCCCATTGACTCCCTGTGCAAATGCATTGATGAAGTTAACAGTTGGATGAGCCAAAACTATCTTCAGTCAAACAGAGACAAAAATGAAATCATTACATTTGGAAACAAAGATGAAACTCGACTATAAAAAAACTATAAAAAAAAAAAAATCAAGTCAGGAATCTTTTTGTGATTTTGGAGTCAGGCCTGAGTTTCAGAAGTCATGTCAAAGCAATAACTAAATCAGCATAATCAGAATCACATGCTTTGTTTTCAGGCAAGACTTGGAGAAACTCGTTCATGCTTTCATCACCAGCAGGGTGGACTATTGTGATGGTCTTCTCACCGGCCTTCCCAAAAAGAGCATTTGACAGAATGAAGAAATAAAAGGCATGGGAAATAAGGAGCAAAAGGCATCTCTTTATGCAGACGATATCCTGACTTACCTAAGGGATCCTGTCCTTTCTTCTCCGGCACTGCTAGATATCTTAAAGAAATATGGAGAACTCTCTGGCTATCAAATCAATCAAAGTCAGAGGCAATGATGTCTCAACATTGGCCAGCAATTATCAGAACGGCTTGATTTCCACTGGTCTCAGGGATTCAGATAGCTGGGAATTATTATAACGACAGACCTATCCAAACTGTTTAAAGCCAAGTACGGGAAATTAATGGGCCACATAAAAGCAGACCTCACAAGATGGGAAATTCTGCTACTCTCCCTGATAGAAAGAATAGAAACTATAAGAATGAACATTCTACCAAGGTTACTCTCTCTTCCAGTCCCTACCTCCACCTATTCTGTATACTATTCTGTTTGTAACTTACCCGTGACACCTTATTGACTGCACTTGATAAAACAAAATAAAAAGACAAGTTCAAAAAAATTCTCTCTATCCTCTGAAAACTTGAGGCTGTGTATATTCCAGTGATCGCTATGCCAAAGTAGCATAAATATACAGTAAGTTGTGTCTATGGTAAAGAGTGGGAGAGTGACCCAACTCTCAAAAGGTGGATTACACCTGTGGTGGGAGATGACTCTTTATAAATATCACCAACTGTGGGACTGATATCTGTCTGTCGTCATGTGCATGCTGTGATGAGGACATCTGCAGCTCCAAACACCCCGACAGCTGCTGAAAGAGGTTTGAATCAACCATGCTGTGGTTTCAGTGCTTCTCTCACCTTCTGTGGCAGCGGCCCTCTCTTCCAGAGATCCTCCAGAGTCGCTCGGGCCACCGCCTCCCTCGCCGCGGTTTTACTGTAGCCGGAGCCCTCCGGGAACTCCTCGGGCCGCCGCCTCCCTCGCTGCGGTTTTACTGTATCCGGAGCCCTCCGGGAACTCCTCGGGCCGCCGCCTCCCTCGCTGCGGTTTTACTGTACCCGGAGCCCTCCGGGAACTCCTCGGGCCGCCGCCTCCCTCGCTGCGGTTTTACTGTATCCGGAGCCCTCCAGGAACTCCTCGGGCCGCTGCCTCCCTCGCTGCGGTTTTACTGTACACAGCCCTCCGGGAACTCCTCGGGCCGCTGCCTCCCTCGCTGCGGTTTTACTGTAGCCAGAGCCCTCCGGGAACTCCTCGGGCCGCCGCCTCCTCGCTGCGGCCGCCTCCTCGCTGCGGTTTACTGTAGCCAGAGCCCTCGCTGCGGAACTCCTCGGGCCCTCCGCCTCCTCGGGCCGCCGCCTCCCTCGCTGCGGTTTTACTGTAGCCAGAGCCCTCCGGGAACTCCTCGGGCCGCCGCCTCCTCGGGCCGCCGCCTCCCTCACTGCGGTTTTACTGTATCCGGAGCCCTCCGGGAACTCCTCGGGCCGCCGCCTCCCTCACTGCGGTTTTACTGTATCCGGAGCCCTCCGGGAACTCCTCGGGCCGCCGCCTCCCTCGCTGCGGTTTTACTGTAGCCGAGCCCTCCGGGAACTCCTCGGGCCGCCGCCTCCCTCGCTGCGGTTTTACTGTAGCCGAAGCCCTCCGGGAACTCCTCCTCCCCAACACGCACCCACACATGGAATATAACAGAGAGAAAGATGAGGAAGACATCAGTCACAGCAGATCCTCCAGAACTCCTCGGGCCGCTGACTCCCTCGCTGGTCATTGTGTTGATTTATTTTTTATTTTTTTTGTTTAGTTTTTATTTATTAAAAATACAAGCGGGTGTTCCACAAAGTTTTTTCCACATAAAATAAAGTCACCAATACACACAAATGACGTTTATACGCAACACACAGAAATGTCAGTAAACAAAATAATCAGTAACAAATCATTGAATACATCAAACGAAATACCCATCAAATACAGTGATAAAATAAATGTGAAAATTATAACAAATACTTCAAATTATATCAGTAGTAGCCGCTGACGAGATTAGTCAGGGTGGGGTTTTTCACAAGATAATCACCGTCTTCCTCTCTCACTCATTACAACATCATACAATTCGGTCAGCATTCTTTGGATAATATTCATTCTTTCACTAAATAATGACAAAGTTATTACGGTAAGCTGTTGTTGGTCTCTTACTTCGTTTAAAGCGCCGGAGACACCTGTCAGCTCGTTGTGCAATCGACGATTTTCCAAAATGATCTGTTCATGACTGGTTCTCCAAAATTCCACGGTGTGTTGTAGAGCGATGGTATGTTGTTGTTGAATGGCAATTATGGCCTGTAGATTAGCGATAACATCGCTTTGCGAATACGCATACGATCCCTGAACATCTTGATAGGTTAACGATCCCCCGAAGAGATCTAATATGCGCTCAAAATTACGATTTGCACGGCATAGGGTATCGTAAGAAAGTCTGTGGAGATCCCGCTCGTTGAAAAGCGGTTGAATTTCCCTCGGGGGTCCGGCGTTGCTCTCGTCGGAGCTCGACTCCGCAGAGTCCGTAAATTCTGCGTTATTCCACGCCTCGATCTGGGAACTCGTGAATAATTCCAGCCCTCTTTCGTCGTAATTCTGCTCTGTAAAAATTAAATAAATTAATACATATTTATTAAATACACTTATGCTAGATAAAGATTATGATGTTACGAACCCTGTTTAATATCTCACCGTTATTTTCTGATGTCCTTAGGCGCTTCACGCAACGACCTGTAGATGCGATGTATCAGCAGGCGATTCGATGATAGGCGTCTGCGCTTCTCCCGTGCCCGTAAGGCGCTGATGTAGGCGGCAAGGAATCTGCGTAACAATCTCTGGCTGATGTGGAGGGTGCACAGTCATCACCACAGGCTAAGCCCGAATGACAGACTCCGTCAGAGACTTGTTGGGGATGATGGCGTCTTCAGTGGCAGCGGCCCGAATTGGATTCGTCATTAGGGGACACACCTGAAGGGACGCCCCCCTCTACTGAAATATTACAAACATATTATTATTATTATGACAATAGGTATCCTTTTTAAATACAGTGACGATCTGATTTGTAGCCAGTTCTTACCGTTAGTAATGTCTCGAACAACGTCTCCGGCTAGAAGGGCCTCATTGACTGTAAATATTTAATCACCAAACGTTAAAAACATATTCTACGATGACAATTTAATAGAGACTGAGAAAATTCTTACATAGCTCATCCAGAATTATTTCAAGACCCTCGTCAAAATATATGCCGGATTCAGGCGCATCTGTAGTGTTAAAACACAATTAGTCGTGAATCATATGTGCGGGTATATGATGCGTAAACGGCTAGATAGTAACAGCTACAAAAAGAAAATAAAAACTCCATTACCATTGTTGTTGTTGTTTTTGCAGCCATCGCGCCAGCGTTGAAAACGATCTTGTGTGATGTGCAGTTTTGCTGTAATGCTGTTAACTTAGTTCTAACATTTTAAAGGATTTTCTTACAAGAGGGGGGTGTTCGTGAATGTCATAAGTGTTCAGAACCCCCTCATTCCAATATCATGTAGACCTGGCTGATTCCCACCTCTTACGTTTTCATGCATCGTAGATCTGAGGATGAAAAACCCTTATCTCACTAAAGCGATGCTATCGAGATGTTTGAATAGTTTTAAACTTAATTAAATAATTAGATACTTTTATTTTTAGCTTGTTTAAAAGTCGCGGTGTTCTCTCGCTCTCTCCCTCCTACTCAAACGCTTCAGGCCTAGATCAGATAGGCTATCAGGGTTATCGAGATCGGATGAGTCCTTTTAAGTTTCTAGCGCTGCATGATATCCGCCATAAATGGCAATGCAACTTTATCAGTTTTCCGGCGCAGCTTGTATCCCAGTGCAAAACCCCATGAGGTAGCCTAGCATAGCCGTCATTTCACCGTCTAGGTTAACTATAGAATATAGTGTGTATATATAATATATATTAGAAAATAACTTTGAATTTATTTTAAAGTCATTTTTAAATAATTTGTATCTATGATATTCCATCATGTAAGCAAAGTGAAATAGATTACAAGGTGTTTGGTTTAATTTATTTCATGTTTATAGTATAGGCTGTGCATAGCCACAATCTAGCTCATATATAGACGGCTAGTTTGCAGCCCACTTGTAAAAGTCAAAACTGATTAATTGTTTTTGCAATGTAGCACAATGATATGGTTGATATCCATAATGTTAATGTCAGTAATATCTGCAAGATGTGTCATGGTCATGTTCATGACATGGTCTATCTGCTACGTGTAGTCTGCTTTTAGCCCACCCGCATTTGTAAACATATTAATTTATTATATTTAACATTCACTTAAAATGTAATACAGTCAAATAATATCGTAGATCTGTATATTATTTGTCTCTCTTTGAATTAAATATAAAAATGCGATTACAACTCTCAACCTAGATGGCAACTGTCCTGGATTACTGTGTAGATCTCGCGATAAACTTTTCTGTTTTAGTTTTTTTACACGAGAGAACAAAGAAGCAAGCGTTAAAGGACATTCTTTGGCCTTGTAAGTATCTGTGTTTTTAAATACATGTGTTCATTATATTATTTGTTATTGTGTAGGAACCCTGATATTTAGCTAGTAACATTGTAGAATAAACCATGTTGTGGTTCAACATGCTACATGTATCTGTAGCCTATGTTAGTACCTTCAAGTCGATAAACAAGAAGCATGTGCATATTATAATTTGTTATGAAAGCCACAAATATGCTTTTACTCTTGATCATTATATGAAAAATGAGTCTTTGACTTAGCAAGGCAAAGTTGTATAACATTTGATTTCAAAAAGCCATAAGTGCTTTACATAAAACAAAAACAACATTTGGTAATGTAAAGACATTTAAAAGCACTTTAAAATTGCTCAATAGAAAATAAAAACATTAAAAACAGGAGAGTAAAAGTATAAATCAGTATTCCTTCCCATTTAAATAAAGGCAGCGGCAAACAGTAATGTCTTTACATTTAAAAGAATTAAGAGTTGCAGCAGAACTGCAGTTTCTGTAAGTTGTTCCAGATATATTGTACATAAAACTGAATTCTGCTTCTCCATCTTTGTTTTGACTCTGACAGAAAGCAGACCTGTCCCAAATGACCTGAAAGGATGGTTCATAATGCAGCAGAAGATCAGACATTTACTTTGGCCCTTAACCATTCCATGCTTTAAAAGCCTGCAGTGGTATTTTGAAATCAATTCTTTGACAGGCAGGAAGCCAGTGTAAAAAACTCAGAACTGGAGTGCCGTGATCCACTTTCTTGGATTTTAAGACATTAGGTTGACTGGAAATTATCAGCAATCAGTCAACAAAGCACAATAATGAATATACAGAACAGAACACACATGCACAGTGCAGACACACACACACACAAACACACACACACACACACACACACACACACACACACACACACACACACACACACACACACACACACACAGACACAGAGAGAGGAATAAAATCATCTCTATCTCATTCTAATGCAAAATGGTTGCTTTTAAACCCAAAAATGAAAATCTGTCATCATTTATTCACCCTCAAGTTGTTTCTTTCGTCTGTTGAACACAAAATAAGATATTTTGAAGAATCTGGGTAATCAAACGGTTTATGGACCCCACTGACTTCCATCGTATTTATTTTCCTACAATGAAAGTCAATGGCTATCAAATGTCTGGTTATCAACATTCTTCAAAATATATATTTTTATGTTCAACAGAAGAGAAACCCATACAGGCTTTGGAACAACTTGAGGGTGAGTAAATGATGACTGTCTCTTTAAACATGTCACATACACGTATCTTAACCTTTTAATGCCCAGCTCTAGTGTGCATACAAGCAAAAGAGAATGACTTTGTCACAATTACTGTAAATAAAGTAAAAATAATGTCAACAATGCTTTTCTTGTGTAATGTTTTTCTTATTTGGCAGATGCTGTGATGACCGACTTCCCAGCGGCAACAAGTTAAGGAATGCAATAAAGCCAACAATGTTTTATAAACCAAAAAAAGGGTTACGTCTTTATTTTGTCATTCTTTATATATATATTTTTATTTTATTTTACGTTGTTAATATTCCATATTTCTTATCCTAATTTTATATTTAATTGTATTTTTAACATTTTGTTTGTTCATTTTTATGTTTTGATCTTGTTGAATTATCTTAAGTTGTCTATGTTGTTAATGTTCTTTTTTTAAATAAAACCTTTATTTTTAATTTGTTTGGATGGATTGTTATTATTGAGAACCTGTTATATTTGAGTGGAAATAATTCTTTAGCTATTTTGTTATCTGTTAGGTGTATATATAGTCATTCGTTAGCCGTCTATTTGATGACTGGTCTGTTCTTGGGCTATGATTAGACGTCTATTAGATTTTCACTGACAGACCAAATTCAGCCTTGTTTTAGCCTAGACCCATATTTGCTGTCTATTAGGCGTATATATGTAGTCGTTCAATAGCCGTCTAATCATGGGCTATGATTGGGCGTCTATTCTTGGGCTATGATTAGGCGTCTATTAGATTTTCACTGACAGCCCAAATTTAGCCTTGTTTTAGCCTAGACGTCTGGGCTATGTTTTAACTGCTATTAGGCGTCTTTTAGGCCTTAAAATTGCTTGCTGGGCTACCTCAGAGACATGAAATGATCTGTTCTGAAAAATAAATGTGTGTGTATATATATATATATATTGAAAAGTAACACATTATTTTAAAGAAAATGTATCAAAATAAACAGAAAATAGTACAAACTTTGCATCTAAAGTTCTTTTAAACAAGTGTAAACATAGACATTAAACATTTTGTGTTAGCTCAAGTATTTGTATAAATGTGTGACTTTTGCCCCATGTAAAATGTGCCATAAAAGGCCCACCTTGCCACCTTATACATTTGAGATCTTTAAACATTTTTTTATTTATTTATGATTTACAAAATGACTCTGGTCCCCTGTTAGATAGTAAATCACGACGCGTGTGTGTTTGCTTTGTCATTTCTTACCATCTCAAACACACTGTAAAGATTTAGTTTTTACTGCAATAACTGAGTTTTAAGGGTTAAATCAAGCAGAAATCTCTCTCTAATGTGTTAATTACAGCTCATCATTGAATAGTGATCATGTTAAACACACACTGACTCTGGTCCCCTGTTAGATAGTAAATCACGATGTGCACCATGTGTAAATCAGGGTGGCTCCCTGGTTACGATCATGAGTTCATTTGTGTCAGCTGTGGCAGGAAACTGAACAAAGAAACAGCTGATAAAAACTGAACGGTCCATGATCAAAACTAAATGGTGAGAAGTATAGATTAATCAGTTAACATCCAACCAGCTGCTAACAGTCCTAACAATTATTCAAATCACAATAGAAAATGTAACCACAGCAGTAAGTCAGGGAATACTTTTATTACTTCCTTTGTTTCAATTTTATCATGTTGCATTCTTTTTAAAAGGGTAAACATTTTAATAAAATAATTTGACATACTAACAGCAGTTACATTCAGTTTAGCAAAAAAAAAAGTGGAGACCCACTTTTCTGTAATGAACACCTTATGGTATGTTGTCTCTGAGACACTGGGCAATATTAATAAAAAAAACATCATTTCCCTTTGGGCTTAAATGAACATCATCGCTTAAGAAAAGTTCAGGCTTATCAAACAGTATTTGTGGATGATGTACAATGCTCCCGTTAACAGCCAAAACAAACTTAGCCATGACATTGTTCACAAACTTCGCACTTTGTCCACCTTTCCTGGGGGAGCATGCCTCCAGTGACGTCTTTGGTTGATTGACCAAAGCACAATTTTCATCTGGGGAAACCTTCCATGAAGGTCACGCAAGTCCCTCTTCATCGCTTTGAGAAGCAGCACACTTTTTACATGTCCTAGGTCATTGCCTCCACAATGAATCACTAGCACATTCGGAGCAGTTCTTCCTTCAAGGCATTGTTGGAAGAAAGGAAGGAGGTCCCCCCAACACATGCCTCCCTTGCCAAACCACTGGACCTGGGAAGCCACAGCAAGATTGGTGCCCATGGTCTCCTCGCCTGCCTTTCTCCACGTCGAATGTAACTGTCACCAATAATCCAGACTTGGTGTAAAGCTAATAGAAAGATAACAAAAATGAATAACTATGTAGCACACAATTGCTTACAAATTCCTTGTAAATCATTTTGTTGTTAATCATTCAGAAGCTGCATCATATTTCAAGGCCTTTCTTTGACATGGATAGCCAAAGCTCACAGTCTTAAAATATTTCACAATAGGTTGAGCTGAAACATACCTTTTTTCTGGAGTGTGAATTTTGGAAGTGTAACTCTTGTTTAGGTTGAACAACGTGAACCGTTGACTTGACTTTTCTGGAAAAAAATGAAAGTTCATCATACACGTTAATTAATTGCAATGTCTGTAGAATAACAAGTAACTGAAGCATGTTCTTTCCCAATGTTTGTTAAGTTGATTATGGGTTTAATATACACAAAAAAATGTTGGTACTACACACCTTAAATAGGAATTATTAACCAGAAAGATTAAAACTGGTTACTCCAGTAATTTAACTAAAATTAATGGACTAACCAATTTGAAAATCTGAATTGTAACAGTGTAATGATTTATTTTATTTATAGAAATAAATGATAAACAAAATGCAGGGCTTACCTCATGTTGTAGAATATGTTGTCTTCCAAAAACACAAAGTTCTAACAGAGACAAAAACTTCTAAATGACTCCAAAGAATGAATGCTCTGATTATATCCCACAACCCCAACCAGCTATGTGGAAAGTGATTGGTTCTCTCCATATAAGCCATCATTCTCAGAGCGGTTTCCTCCCTCCCTGGGCTCCAAGAGGGCAAGGTAGGCAGTGTCACGCGCCCAGGCCTTGCCACTCCTTTCCTCCCCTCTTTTCGCCAGGGGGCAGCACCGAGGACGCCAACAGGCCTTCTCACCCACGGTCTGCCCCACCCTGGAATATTCGGTCAACAATCCGTCGATTTTCGAAAGACAAGTTGCGGTCTAATATAACACCCAGGTCTTTTACTGTAGTGGATAAAGTGACAGGACATCCTTCCAAGTTAAAGTTGTATTGTGAGTGGTTTTGTGGGCAGTTTTTTGGACCAATAAGTAATACCTCTGTTTTATCTGAATTTAATAGCAGAAAATGACATGTCATCCAGTATTTAATATCTTCAACACACGCTGTCAGTTTAGATAATTTAGCGTTTTCATCTGGTCATGATGAAATATATAATTGAGTGTCATCAGCATAACAGTGGAAATTAATTCCATGTTTTCTTATAATATTACCAAGTGGCAGCATATATATTGAGAATAGCAGAGGGCCTAACACAGATCCTTGTGGCACCCCATAGTCTACTGATTTTCCCCATTTAGACAGACAAAATGGTAGCGGTCTGATAAGTACGATCTAAACCAGTTTAATGCCTGTCCCTGAACACCAGTCTAATTTTGAAGTCGATCTAAGAGTATTTTATGATCTATAGTATCGACGCAGCACTAAGATCGAGTAGAACTAGTATTGAGATACAGCCTTGGTCAGAAGCTAGAAGTAAATCATTTGTGATTTTAACGAGCGCAGTTTCTGTGTTGTGATGCACATTATAGTGGCACTATAGTTGTTAAAAAAGTTTAAAACCATTTCCTATGGTAAACTGCCTGTATTGGCTATAAATGGTCCTTTCTCTCTATGATCAAGATGTTTATAAGCTTGCTAAATAAAACGTAACTTTGTAATGCATGTGTGCCTTAAAGGCCTTAATTGCTCGAACCCCGATAAATTCTGCTTGCAGCTTTAATTTGTATTTTTCCTGTTTATCCTGGTTCTTTTACATGTATGTGAGAGAGTGCTTATTTGTGCGAACCATCTTTAAAGACAAAGTGTATTGCTCATAACATGTGCATCTGTTTTATTATTTAAATAATTGTTTTATCAGTAACTTGACAACTACTGGCATTAAAAGTGTTGTGGCGTGTGTCGTAAAGCCTGATTTCTTCTGTATTTTGACATTCATAATTCTCTGCACACACTCACTTTGCTTTGAAGATGAATTTGCACTGATAACATTAAAGCTGAAATCCTGCCATGAGTTTGTGGTTCATTTTTGGAAATGAATGAATATTGGGAATTAAGATTAAATGTAAGGATGTGACGTTTACCATAAGGTTTTAGTCGGTAACTCTGGTTAACTACATTAGATAATAAACATTTCTCTCAGTGTTTGAATACTAATGTCTGGTTGAAGTTACACAGGCTATCACATGAGAAAGCAATTCTGAGAGTTTACAGCTGTAACCAACACTCCAGCACAGGAGGTGGCGCTGTGATTCTACAACCTTTGATTGTTTGCCCTCCACCAGGAAACGCATAAAAGGAGAAATGCAGACGAAGCACAAACTAGACATGGAGCATCCCATCTCCTCCGTGTTCACTTATGGCCAGAGGAAGGGGCTCCGGGTGGAGTTCATCCCCCGGGGCCCCTCTGGCCCGGCCCACTTGGCCAGGTAAGGAATCCAGAGATTTTTACTATAATATACTAGTGATGGGCAGACCGAGGCTTCGTGAAGCACTGAAACAGTTGAAGCAAATGTGCGGGCTTGAAACAACACCCGACACCCGTCTCGATTCGCCATCTAGTGGTCACTTGCATGTATTGATCAGAAATAACCTTGAAATGACACTTCTATGTTAAAAAAATAGTTTAACATCTGTCTGACAACTACTTGGTTTTGTAACCTGTAGCCTCCTTGTTGTTTTTTGTCATGAAAAATGAATATTAATAAAATAAATACAGCCACAATGTGTCACAGTTGCTACATTACAAGTTTATTAAAAAAGGACTTAACCGACTTCTTTACATATCATTTCTCCAGCCTTTGAAAAAATCCTCTCACAAGAGACACATGTTGCTTGCATGCACTAATAAAGAGTGAAATTTATTGCTCTCTCTTTCAATAAATTAATGGATCATGCGTTCTGGGCAAAAATGCACTCTTGAGGTATCTTTTCACTTCTACTGTTGCAAATCATACATCTCACTTCATTTGGTATTTCCAAATGGAAATGCTCACACCACAGATGTACAGCATCTCTTATGTGGAGCCTCCATCTATATATATATATATATATATATAATGCTGTGCTGTCTGTCACTATCTAACTTTGCCTATATGAGTGTCACTATAGCCTATATCTATCCTAACTATCTGTCACTGTCAATACCTATCAGTACATATATCTAATTTAAATCTAATTTAAAACAGAATGTGTCTCCTCTCACAAAACCCATGAGGTGAAGATGGATTAACTTTACTTTTAAACCGAGGAATGAGGTTCATACAGATGTGTGACTGTGTGGTTTGTTCCGCCCTTTCAATCGAAGCAGTTTGACAGCGCACCTGATGAAACACTTGGTAGCTTCATTAGCGGTAGTCACGTGACATGGGTGTGTCGAATCACAGTTGAGCAGTGTTTGAAACAGCTGCGCCGGGATCTCGACACAGCGTCGAAGCGTCAGTTGCGTCAGCCATCCTACAATATACTACAATTTACTGTAGTATATTTACTATAGTATGGTTCAAAAACACTGTAGTATTTACTAGAGTAATTTTACTATAGTATTCTACAATTTACTGTAGTATCTTTACTATAGTATGATTCAAAAACACTGTAGTATTCACAAGAGTAATTTTACTATAATATAGTATTTTCCATGTGGGAGAACTTCCCAACTTGTGAACACAACCTTCCTGGGGGGACTTGTCTCAAACGTGCCATAAAATGGGAATATTGTGGTAAATGAATATCTCCTGTGGTTTGACATGAATTCTCCAAGAACATTATACCATGGTGTCAAACACATGTTAATATTATTTCCAGTAGTAGGCTAAAGCATATCGAATGATTCTGGTAAAAAGCACTGTGGCATCCTACATGAAAAAATACTAAAGTAAAATTACTCTAGTGAATACTATAGTGTTTTTGAACCATACTATAGTAAATATACTACAGTAAATTAACAAAGTGTAGTAAATACTATAATATACTACAATTTACTGTGGTATCTTTACTATAGTTTGGTTCAGAAACACTATAGTATTCACTAATGTTACTATAATATAGTATTTTTTCATGTGGGATAAGTTTTGTTGTATTGTTAAAGAGATCTGCCTGCCTTCCATACATCATTTCACATATTTAGCTAATCATATCGTATCTTTCATGTCCCAAATATTTGTAAAATGTAGAGAGTAATGAGGAGATTGAAATGTGCACTGCTTACAATTTTTTTAGAATAGGATTATTACTAACTGATGAAATATGAATGAGACGATCACAGAAGTTAGCAGATGCTTTAGTTTTATCCAAAGCGACTTACACATGAGAGCAATAGAAGCCGCTCGAACAGTCGAGGGCAACAATATAAGCTCTGTAACACCGTGAATCTAGCACCCAGACTGGACTACTGTAATTCTCTTCTAGCGGGCCTTCCAGCATCCACTGTTAAACCCTTGCAGCTGATCCAGAGCAGCGGCGAGTGGTCTTCACGAGCGAAGAGAGCTCATGTCACGCCTCTCTTCATCAGTCTTCACTGGCTGCCGATAGCTGCGCGAATCAAACTCAAAGCTCTGGTGCTGCCTACAAAGCAATCGCAGGCTCTGCACCAGTATACCTAAACTCACTTGCTCAGACTTACACCCTCCAGAAGCTTGCATTCTGCAAGTGAGACGCCTAGTGGTGCCATCTCAAAGAGGCATGAAATCCCTCACTAGGGCCTTTTCCTGGACCGTTCCCATCTGGTGGAATGACCTGCCTGTCTCAGTTCGAGCAGCCGAGTCTGTAGCCAATTTCAAAAACATCTCAAGACACTTCTTTTCCAGCAGCACTTGACCAATAAAGAATAGCACTTATCACTCTATTCGTTTCTGTTTATTTAAAAAAAAAAAAAAAAACTGTCCTGTGTTTCGTGAGACTTGTTACAGCGCTTGCATATTGTTGCCCTTGACTGGTGTTGGTTGCTTCTATTACTCTCATTTGTAAGTCGCTTTGGATAAAGCGTCTGCTAAATGACTAAATGTAAATGTAATGTAAATGGATTGCACACAGTTCTACTCATTCACGCTGATTTCGCTCACATCTTAAGCGCGCACATTCTACCACAACAGGTGTGTTTGATCAGGGTTGGAGCTGAAATCTGCAGTGCATTGTCCCTCCAGGGTAAGATTTGAATAGCCCCCCGACATGTTACTGGATCAATCTTTTTATGGATAGTAAATGTTGCAAACAGGACCGTGTCCAAACCCATGCGCTTCATCATAAAGCACGTCATCAGTCCTGTCAAGTGTTCATTTCCTCAGCTATTTGTCATTTAGTCTCAGTCCTGTGTCAAATGTGCTTTTTAGTGTTTGTCATATTTCAACTTTCACCTGTTTTTGTTTAGTCTAGTTTTCGTCATGCTGCATTGATAATCCCAATTATCCCAATTATAATCACAGCGATTGAAGTGTCATTTGAGAAATGTATTTGTAGATTTCATCAGAATTGTTGCACTTTCAGCTTTAAAGGAACACTCCAGCGTTTTTAGAAATAGTGCTTATTCAACATCTTTCCTACATTTAGATGCAAATGCATTTTTGTCTCAGTGCATGCATTGTTTTAGTTTGGCAGGGTTGCCGCTAGTTTAGTTTAGCATAATGAATGGAATCCTGTGTTGCCAGATAGCATGTCCCGAGTAAAAGTGATCCAAACCCACCCCACCTAATTATTTCTTGTGGCCTGCGTATTCAAGTACAAATAGTGATGCAGATTAATACTAGGCGATTTCCTAGGCAGATATTAACTTGGGGCTATATTATGGGGAAGCACGGGTACTACTTGGGAGCATGTGTTGCGTGATATCTCTGCGCCCAAGTATCAGTGCTTCGCCTGTGCTTCCCCATAATATAGTCCCAAATTAATATCTATAAGTAATTAGGTGGGGATTTTAAAAAAAATATATCACTTACTCGGGACACAGGATTCCATTCGTTATGCTAAGCTAGCAGAGACCCTGCCAAACTAAAACACTGCATTTGCCCACATATCTAAATCTAGGAAAGAAGTTGAATAAGGCCTGAATCTGCCCAACACGATGCCATCAGAATCTGCCCAAAGAATGTTCAGCCGTGAGAATATAAAGTTTGAACAACATGTTCATCATAAACTAGCTCTAAGTCCCAGAATGTATTAGTTTATGTAGAATATATAGTAAAGTGTAATTTTTATTCAGTGATCAGCGCTGAATTTATCATTACTGTAGATCAGCGCGTGCCCTAACAGATCTGTGTGTTCCAGAATGCCTGGATTTGCACTGACTTCAGATTCTAAAGATCCTTCCGCCTGCGTGTTCCTCCAGTTCTCCTCTGGCCAATGTACAAACAGTGTATGATTATGATTCAGGCAACATTACAGGTCAAAAGTCAGATTTGATCAGCACATTCAGAATATGAATCCAGTTTTATACACTTGAAGATCGGAGTCATCACGCCGGAGACGGGCTTTCTCCAGCAGCTGGAGTTTGTTTATTAAGCGAGTGGGGCAACCACCCAGTAGAGCATTACAATAATCTAGCCTTGAGCTCATGAACGCATGAACTAACTGTTCAGGATTTTGCATTGAGAGCATGTGCCGTAATTTAGATATATTTTTAAAATGGGAGAATGTGGTTTTACAGATGCTAGAATCATGGCTTTCAAATGAGAGATTGGTATCAAAGAGCACACCCAGGTTCCTCACTGATGATGAGGGCTTGACAGACTTGACATTTCTAGTCATCCAATTCTGTATATCGGATATGCATTCCGTTAATCTTGTGAATTGGTAAATTTTGAAGAAATATCTCAAATCTACTCTAAGTTGCATTCAATTTTGCATAACTGATGTCATTAACTAACAAATAATCTCATTGTATTAGCTGAGTTCAGAATAAGGTTTATCTTATTACCTCCAGAGGAACTACTGTATCTTTCCATCAGATAAACTTGTAACTCCCATAGTAACATCAACTCCGTCTCCTGCATTCATCAATCTTTGTGCACTTTATCCATTCAGGAGTTGTTGGTTAATCTTCTCTGAAGGATCTGCTGTGACTGATGTCTTCCTCGTCTTTCTCTCTGTTAGATTCCATGTGCGGGTGCGGATCGGGGGGGAGGAGTTCCCGGAGTGCTCCGGGTTCAGTAAGAAGGCGGCGAGGGAGGCAGCGGCCCGAGGAGCTCTGGAGGAGCTCCAGAAGAGAGGGCCGCTGCCACAGAAGGTGAGAGAAGCAAAGGAAACCAAAACAGTTAATAAAAGAATATAAAGATGACCCATAGATTAGACAAGAGCGACTCAGTGGGACACACAGTGCTCATTCAGTAAATGCACAGCTGGACAGATGTGTTTTGAGTCTGGATTTGAATGTGACTACTGTCGGAGCACATCTGATCTCTTCTGGAAGCTGGTTCAGCTGCGGCTGGCACAATAGCTAAACGCAGACTCTCCTGGCTTTGAGTGAACTCTTGGTATTTGGTAACTGACTTGATCCTGATGATCTGAGTGATCTGTTGGGTTTGTATTTAATCAGCATATCTGCAATGTATTGAGGCCCTAGGCTATTAAGGGGTTTATATACCAGTAATACTTTAAAATCTATTCTAAATGTAACTGGAAGCCAGTTTAAAGACCTGAGGACCGGTGTGATATGGTCATGTGTTCTGGTTCTGCTCAGCGTTCTGATGGATAAGCAGACAGTTTGCCTCGAGTGTTCAGTTTAACAGCAAGCCAAAAGAGGGCAAGGCTTCAACTGAACTATGCATTTTAAAACTTCTAGCTCTGTCCATGCACTCAATATGCATTCTTAAACGAGAGAGGTTTACTTGCTCATTTCAACTTGGCATGAATCAAAAATCTAGAATCTAAAAATCTAGATCCGGCCCAGAACTGAGTCCGTTATAATAATGTGTTGGCTGTATCATTAGACTCTTACCCAACTCTGCTTTTCTAATGCTATCTAAGCCATGTTAGGCTGGCCTGTCTGACAGAGGGTTAAAGAACACGTAGCCTATTTAGTTTCAGAATTAAGCTGTTTAAATAGCCTATAATTTTATTTTTAATATAATATTAATACGCAAGATAAAAATGGCAAACTTACCATTTGATAGTCAGCTCAGCTGCAGCGTATTCATTAAATGCACAAGTGTGTGAGTGTCTTACGATTCAGTCGACTTCAAATCACTTGCATATTTTCCTTAGCAGGACAACTTGCTAAAAGCAGGTGTGATGCAGAACGCGCTGAACATGGAGGAATCAACATTACGTCAAGAGTCTAGACATGCCCACAACATGTTTCCTCATCCAATCAAATAATTGAACCAGTCCTGAACTATGCAAAACCTTGTGTAAAACATGAATGAAAGTTAATTTGTATTTAAAATGGTTAAACTATATTTTATTAACTAAATAAGTAAAATTGTTTGATTTAATAATTTACGCTTTTATAAAAACTATTTCCTCCCCCACCCCACATATGTAAAGTCTAGTTAACGGTAAATGTTGCTACCTATAGCGTAAATGTGAACACCTTAAATGTCCAGTCATCAATTGATGACTACCTAGTGATATGACTTGTTGTGGACCAGAGATATATTGTCCCATTCAGTTTCTCAATCTCAAATAAAATATTTCAACCTTAAAATTGCATCCAAAGAATATGAACATCGCAAATAGAAAGGTAACATGGGATGTAGTTTCCTTTTCATCGTTGAAAAGCTTCTGACCGGCGGAAAAATGTTTTGAGTGAATTAGATTATGAAGAATGACGATTTGTAGATCGTGCTTTTCCTTTAATACACACCTTCTGCAATCTATTTTTCAATTACCTTTAAAAGTGGTGGGGACATGTCCCACCCGCAAATTACGCCTATGCGCCACTTCATTTTGTGTGTGTCACATGATCTGATCGAGAGTTTCTCTCTGTCTAGAGACCAATCAGAGGCCGGGCAGGGCTGCAGGCTCCGCCCCTCTATGGCCTGAAGATGTTCACCTGTGCTCGTGGGGAGGACTTAGTATACACCTTTTTGCAGGAAACTGCCCCCTTACGGAGGTACACCACACTTGGATCTCATTGTGTCTTCACGGTCACGTAGATCACGTTACACACCTGTCTGTCTCTCTTCTCACGGTCTCTGTGTTTCAGACACACTTGTCAGGTGACGGTGGGGGGGCGTTCCTTCCTCCCCATGAGCGCAAGCTCACGTCAGCAGGCCAAGGAGGCGCCGAGGCAGCCCTGTCGGTGCTGGTGGGGGAGGCGGAGAGAAGGCACCTCGATCAGGTAATCACACACTCCACATTGACATTGTTCTACACGTGAACTTTAAGCTCATGCCTATACACTGGCCACCTCTGACAGCATCAGCCAATCAAAACACTGGAACCTTCCCAGGAGAGATTCAAAGGTTCATAATCAGACGCCATGCTTTGAACTTTCTGGAGTGAATGACACAAACGCAGCACACGTCACTGTCATACGTGCAGCATGTGATCTCAGACACGCATCACATGGGAACATTTTCCCAGCAGGAGCAAAAGAGCTGAAGAGCTCACCTGTTCAGTCCACATGTGTTTATTTAGAGAGCAACAACTGCACACATCTTTACACACTAACTACACAAACCCTGATCCTGAAGCTTTGAATCTGCTGTCAGAAACACGTTTCACACTGAAGCTCCATTCCTGTCCCATTAACACCTGATCTCTGATGCCACCAGCGCCTCCTCTCCGCCTCCTCCAGAACCTCACCGCCTTCCCGGCCCTCCGGAAAACACTCCTCCTACGCAACCATAAGCTCACCGCTGATTAAAATCAAGATTTAGATAATTATTATTATTAAGAATATAAATTTAAATCTCACGTGTGCGTTTCAGTTTTTCCTGTGATATGAGTCACTTTCAGATCTTCTGCTGTGCAAATCATTCACTTGAGTTTCTGTTTCAATTGAATTTTCAGATTCATTTCT
Organism: Gobiocypris rarus; assembly: GCA_023029165.1. Classification (NCBI taxonomy): domain Eukaryota; kingdom Metazoa; phylum Chordata; class Actinopteri; order Cypriniformes; family Gobionidae; genus Gobiocypris; species Gobiocypris rarus. The sequence continues at coordinate 48,908 of CM040913.1, forward strand.
GGACCAGAAAGGACCCCCCCGGCACCCGCACCCTTAAAATATTGTATTAAATTTTATTGTTGGCACTCTGTGTGTTCTCTTCAGTAATTTGTGCTTGAAGGACCCATTATATTTGTTCTATTACTGTCATTTGGTGTTTTAAAGTCCAGTTCACACTGACCAAAGAGATGCCCACAAACGGCAACAGACAGTTCACGCCGTCACACTTCTAAATAATTATAGTAGAGTTAGAGACTCTGGGTCTGTGCCGTGCTGTCCAGGGAAGAGCTCCGGCTCGATGTGGCCCGAACTCCCCGTATCCCTGGCCGGTACAGGAGCTAGCCGAGATTGAGGAGTCAGGGTGCTGGAGGGATGCTGAAAATATATAGTCGGCTGTATATAACGATCAAGCATAACATTATTACCTTTGACCTTTGTCAAGCACAAATAACATTGATAAAGACGTTGCAAGAAAGTTGTTGTGCGAACGTTTTCCTCAACATTGAGAACATCAGTCAAGCACAAATAATATACAAGTAATATTCCCTGTACCTCTCACTGAGAGAAAGCACATGCTATCAGTATGTTTTGGGAAAAATTTTGATCGGAGCTTAATCAGCTCCAACCTTGAAGAGCCTGTGTATCTGTGTATGTGTGCAATATTCTGTGTGACAGATCAGTATTGGAGGTGGATTACAGGCCTCCTAAGAGACGGGTGGATTTGTTTTTCTGGACAAACTGGCGCCTGTTCGGGTGAGAGCGTCAACAGGTGACGTGTATGGAAACGTGCATCTGATTAACTGACCATGAGTGGAAATTTACCATGACTGTGCCTTTTCTCTGAGCCAACCAGAATCATACACCTTGCAATAATGACGTTGCTAGACCTTCTTAACGCTAAATATTTGTGCCCTTCCATCCAGATGTTTTTTTGAAAGTCTGGACAGTGAAAAACAGTCAAAATCAGTTGTATTTAACATACGGTTGAAGTGTGTTTGAAAGAGCAGCGCTTCAAACCCTTCAGGGGCTTAAAAACTCTCCGTTCAACAGTCTCCTTCACCATAGCCGTTCTGCTTTTGGGTGAATATACACCACCGTGAGCAACATTTGAGGGAACTCACCAGGTAAATAAGAAAGCAGTTCAATATCGTGGCCACACAAGGTCTCCGTTCCAATGACTGAACTGCAGCACTTGTTTTTAATGGAGACACAAACGCCGCCTTCTTGACTTTCACCTGGAATAAGTCAATATAAATCCTGCTAAATGAATAAATGTTAATATATAAAATCAAATGTGTTTTTCACTGATTTGCAGTGGGATGAAATGGACGGACACCTGGGATCCAAACAATCATTCTTCCCAGAATAAGGATCATGTCCCTGTCCGTGTGTCTGTTTATTCTGATTCCATCAATGAATTGTGCTGCTTTTCCAGAATACCTTTGCTTGGTCAAAAGTTTCTGCTCCTGTTCTTGCTCAAGTTACTGTGTTTGTTCTGGTTTCTTATGAAATCTACTTTTACTGCCTGGAACAGTTTCTTGGCTGATGTCTCAAACATCTAATATGACTTTTGACTTTAATAATATATAGGATATGAAGTGTGATTTATGGTAATTCCAACAGGCAGAAATGTGAGGAGAGCTGCTCAATGATCCGGGATCAGTGTTGACCACGCTCACGCTGGAGTCTCTTATATTGGAAAACGTGTGTGATGAAAGTCTGAACTTCATCAAAACATCAAGAGACGCATCTCTACTGAATCCACAGAAGAAACTAAGCAGAGCCCTCAACATAACTGCATCTTTCAGACGCTTTTCTTTCATTCATCTTCTCTTTCTTCAAACACACATTGACTCTCATTCCTCCATCACACTCTCAGACTCTGCTTCCAGTCAGAAACAAGTGGAGCTTTCCTAACGTCTCTCACTGATGTCAAACACCTGCCAGCACTGATTAAGGACTGTTCCTCAGGTGCCAAAATACAGTTCTGTTCTTTTGCTTTAGTCTGAGGCCAAACTGTTCTTCATGGAGATTGTTAGCTGGACAAAACTCATGAGCTAATGGGTAAGAGACTAAGAATGGTTTTGTCAAAGGTTTCCTCCATAATGAGCCCAACATAGAGAGCCAAACTGATAAAAACCCAACACAACAAACAGCCCAGAAGAGACTGGAGCTGAAAGGAGGAAACATTATATTACCATACCGCAGGGAGGAAAATGAGAGATAGAGAGATCTGAGCGAGGCCAGACAGACACTTGATTCACCACAAGAGCTTTTCAAAGCTTCTGTACTCCAGTGCAGCTGTAATCAATGAGTCTTCCAGCGTTCTGATTGGAGGAGGAGGACGAGTGGGAGGAGCCCAGAGTAATCAGGCCTTGAGTGATCAATGAGTCTTCCAGCGTTCTGATTGGAGGAGGAGGACGAGTGGGAGGAGCCCAGAGTAATCAGGCCTTGGGTGACTGATCAGGTCCTTTACTGCATGTCTCTCTCTTCAGGTCAAAGTCTTTGTAGAAAGTTTTGTAGGCTATGTTGAGAATGCTAGATAAAATCCAATTGTTCGCATATCCAGATGTTTTTTTGAAAGTCTGGACAGTGAAAAACAGTCAAAATCAGTTGTATTTAACATACGGTTGAAGTGTGTTTGAAAGAGCAGCGCTTCAAACCCTTCAGGGGCTTAAAAACTCTCCGTTCAACAGTCTCCTTCACCATAGCCGTTCTGCTTTTGGGTGAATATACACCACCGTGAGCAACATTTGAGGGAACTCACCAGGCAAATAAGAAAGCAGTTCAATATCGTGGCCACACAAGGTCTCCGTTCCAATGACTGAACTGCAGCACTTGTTATTAATGGAGACACAAACGCCGCCTTCTTGACTTTCACCTGGAATAAGTCAATATAAATCCTGCTAAATGAATAAATGTTAATATATAAAATCAATCATTTATTGTTTTTCTTCATCCGTGTCACACTCCAGCACAGTAGATGTAGATTTAATCCTGATCATAATACTTGTATTGTTTGTGAATCTGAGATTGAAACAACAGGGGCCTATTGCACAAAACTAGGATAAGGGATTAAGCCAGGATATCTTGGTGATCCTGGCTCAATTTATCCGCTAATATACAGTTATCATTCATTATCGTTCTTGGTGTGATTGTGCCTTCAGGGTAAGCTTACACGACATCGGTGTATTAAATTTTGCATACAGATGACAAGATCGACAAGATCATCAAGATATCCCGGCTTAATCCCTTATCCTAGTTTTGTGCAATAGGCCCCAGATCATTTATTTTCAGCTGCTCGAACAGCAGTGGCTTTTGCTCTGACATCATCGCCTTCACATTTCAATGAATTTTAATCATTTTACTAGAATTGACATGCACATTCAGTTCTTACTGAGCAATGTGTTTTATTATTTCATGGAAATGTAACCCATTTGTTGGATTTAACATGGAAAAGAAAAGGAGGATACTATCTACTAGGTCTGGGCTCACCAAATACAGCAAAATTCTATTTATACTAATATTTGGAGTCCCGGTTCGGGTCTCACACCGCACTTAAAACAATCAATCGTGTCGAATGTCTGCACTTGTATGCGCTTAGTTTACAGTACTAACAAAAAATAATAATAATTCAAATTTAAAAGTATATCATTACAACACAGGAAAATGAATTGAATTCAAATAATTGAAAGGAATGAATGAAAACACAAATCAATTCACTGAACAATAATTGTATTCACTGATTGTTTTGTTTGTTCGTTTCTTTTCTTATTTGCACAAATCACCAACTGAACATCAAGTATTTTGTTCCACATTAACAATAAAAAAAACGACAACAAAAAAATAAAATCAAATATTGTGTACAGCAGTCCTGAATGTAATATGAATGGATTTGTCTCAGTTCAGTTTGTGTGGATGTGTGAATGCCTACAGCACTTGCAGGAATGGACGAGAAAGAAACACTGCCTCCTTAAAACGAAGTCCTGAGATGACGAAAATACTCCGTAGCGAATCCAGCGCGGCTTTCTCTCTCTGTGCAAGTCCAACACTATCACCGAGCGCTGAGACAGTCTAATGCAATAAAACAGTTCAGACAACGATTTATGAAAATATTGGCGAAGATGGATAAGATTAACGATAACCACACGTGGCTCATATCTCTCTCTTCAACGAGCTGCCGCACATGTGACGTCAGTACCCATCAACTCACTTTACTTATTACTGATTTTCACCTCTCACGAAAACTAAATAATGAATAAAATAAAATAATTAAACCACATGTCTGAACATTTTATGCATTAGGCAACAAAGAAAAAGGGGGGAAAATGCATAGTAATAAAGCCTCAAATTTGTGTGTGGGTTACAGAAACTTTATGAACAGCATTTCTGCTCGTTCTGTAAACATTTGATAAAGATACTGTTATCATGGTGGGGACCCAACACACATCACCGAGAGCTGGTATCAGTTGTTTTTGGTTCACCTACAACAGATGGAGGAGGGAGAGTGCCCTGGCGTTGTGACCGAAGAAATCTCACAGGAGGAGGGAGATTGACACACACTGATGGAGGGAGAAGTAGATATTGTCATTTGTGCTCCTGATCGATTGCTTCTGCTCCTGATCGATTGCTTCAGTCTCCTGTCTCCAGTCTCCTGTCTGTCTCCTGCTCAGCTAGTGTTTGTAGCTCTATTTGATATATTTTCTTTGTTCTACTGCTAAATATAACTCACTCATCACCATATATTGTTTAATATAGCCTATCAAGTTAAATTTGACATCACTAGCTTTTAATCTAAATCACTACCACGTGTTAGCTTTTCGCTAGCCTGGTAGCTTTCCATCCCGCACCCGGTCTCCTGTTTTCTGAGTTCATTAGACAACTGTGGTGAGTTGGATTATTAAATAGACTCCATCAAACAAAGTAAGTGGAGTAAGTTGTGTGGTAAGTTTTAGATTCATCAACAAATACGTAAGCCATGTCTTCTTCTCCTGTCATTGTCACTTGCACTGCATGCTACATGTTTAGCATATCTATCTCCGTTGGCGAACAGGGCTTCACATGTGTTAAATGTAAGGAATTAATCAGGCTGACGGAGAAGATTTCAGATTTAGAGACACGCATCCAGACTTTATGTGAGAGTAGTGAGAATGTAACAGCTTTAGATACTGCTTTGGATGCGACTAGCTTAGTGAACACTCATTGTTTGGTTCCGGCTGAGCCCCTGCAGCAGGGCAATTGGGTGACTGTGAGACAGCATACTCGCGGATCAAAAACCACTCTTCCGTTCCGATTAGAACATCAAACAGGTTCTCCCACTCAGTGATGCACCCACTGAGGATCCTGTTGAAAGTGCCCTAGTTATTGGCGACTCTATTACACGCAACGTGAAAATAGAGACACCAGCCACCATAGTCACATGTTTACCGAGCCAGAGCGCCTGACATCAAAGCAAATTTAAAAGTGCTGGCTAAAGCTAATCGTAAATTCTCTAAGATTATTATTCACGCCGGCACTAATGATGTTCGACTTCGAGTCGGAGATCACCAAAATTAACATTAAAGAGGTGTGTAAACTCGCAAGTACAATGTCACCAGCAGTCTGTTTATCTGGCCCTCCTGTTAAAAGGAGTGATGAAATAGTTAGCAGATTATCATCACTCAATGGCTGGTTGTCTAAGTGGTGTCCGCAAAATAACATAGGGTTCATAGACAATTGGAAAAGTTTTTGGGGCAGACCTGACCTGTTGAAGATAGACGGCATTCATCCTACCCGGCTGGTGCTGCTCTTCTCTAGTAATTTGGCACATAATCTTAGAGCTAAACCTTGACTCACTGGGGCCCAGGTCAGGAAGCAGACAAACTGGCTAAACCAACCGCCTGCTAGCTGTCTCACGTCACCAGAGTCAGCTAAATCCCAGCACATAGAGACGCTTTCACCTAGATATTATCACATAGAGACTGTGTCTGTTCCCCAAATCAGTAAATACAAAACCATCAAAACCATTCAACAGTAAAAATTTAATTGATGTCCAACAAATAAACAACAGATATAATACGGATGAACAATTGATAAATCTCGGTTGCTGAATATTCGATCCCTTTCGCCAAAAACGCTTATTGTTAATGATATGATTATAGATCATAACCTAGATGCTGTGTTTGACAGAAACCTGGCTAAAACCTGACGACTACATTACTTTAAATGAGTCCACTCCCCAAGATTATTGTTATAAACACGAGCCGCGCCTGAAAGGAAAAGGGGAGGTGTTGCTGTAATTTATAATGATAACTTCAGTATTACTCAGAAGTCTAGTTTCAAATATAATTCCTTGAAGTTTTGGTGCTTTATGTAACATTGTGTAGTGTAAATGATAAATCCCGTTTGACATTTGTGTTGGCTACTGTATACAGGCCACCAGGGCACAATACAGACTTTATCAAAGAATTTGCTGGTTTTCTATCAGAGTTAGTACTGGCTGCAGATAAAGTACTAATTGTTGGTGATTTTAATATCCATGTTGACAATGAAAAGACGCATTGGGATTGGCATTTAAAGACATTATAAACTCTATTGGAGTTAGACAACACGTATCTGGACCCACTCATCGCCTTAATCATACTTTAGATCTAATACTGTCACATGGACTAAATGTTGATACCATTAAAATTCTGCAGCAGAGCGATGACATCTCAGATCATTACCTAATATCATGTATACTTAATATAGCTAAGGCTGCAAAGCCATCCTCGCTTCAAATATGGCAGGACTATAACCGCTGCGACTAAAGATTGCTTTATACATAATCTTCCTCATCAGTTCCATCTCCTCAGAATTACAGATAGCCAAGAGGAACGTGATGTTGCAACAGAAACTACTGACTCTCTCTTTACTAGCACTTTAGATATAGTTGCTCCTCGGCGCTTAAAGAAGATTAAAGCAAATAATCCAACGCCGTGGGTACAACGAGCACACTCGGCCCTTAAAACAGCAGCCAGAAAAATGGAGCGCAGCTGGAAGAAAACAAAACTGGAGGTTTTTCGCAATTTGTGGAAAGAGAGCATGATTGCATACAGAAAGGCCATAAAAACTGCTAGATCTGCTTATTTCTCAACTCTTTTAGAAGCAAACAAACACAACCCTAGGTATTTATTCAATACAGTGGCTAAATTAACAAAGGATAAAGCTTCAACTTCTGACATTTGTAAACAACACAGCAGTAATGACTTTATGAACTTCTTTACTAGTAAGATTGATAACATTAGGAATAAAATTATAACCATGCAGCCGTCTACTACAGTATCACTTCAGACAGAACATTGTAGTCTCACTGAGGAAAAATTACACTCATTCACTGCTATAGGAGGAGAAGAATTGGCTAAACTTGTCAAATCATCAAAATCAACAATATGTATGCTTGACCCTATACCGACTAGGCTATTGAAAGAGATGCTTCCAGAGGTCATAGATCCTCTGCTTAATATTATTAATTCATCCTTGACATTAGGATATGTACCAAAAACTTTTAAGTTGGCTGTAATTAAACCACTTATTAAAAAACCGCAACTTGATCCTAAAGAATTAGTCAATTACAGACCAATCTCGAATCTACCGTTTCTATCAAAAATATTAGAAAAGGCAGTGTCTTCACAATTATGTTCCTTTTTAGAAAGAAATTGTATATGTGAGGATTTCCAGTCAGGATTTAGACCGTATCATAGTACTGAGACTGCTCTAATTAGAGTTACAAATGATTTATCATCTGATCTTGGTTGTATCTCTATTAGTGTTACTCGATCTTAGCGCTGCATTCGATACTATCGATCACAATATTCTTTTGAATAGACTCGAAAATTATGTTGGCATTAGTGGAACTGCATTGGCATGGTTTAAATCTTACTTATCTGACCGTTATCAGTTTGTAGCAGTAAATGAAGAGATGTCACACCGATCACAAGTTCAGTATGGAGTACCGCAAGGCTCAGTGTTAGGACCGTTGCTTTTCACCCTGTATATGCTACCACTGGGAGATATCATTAGGAAGCATGGCGTAGGTTTTCATTGTTATGCTGATGATACTCAGCTCTATATTTCTTCACACCCTGACGAAACTTACCAATTCACAAGATTAACGGAATGCATAGCTGATATAAAAAATTGGATGAATAGTAATTTCTGCAACTTAATTCAGATAAAACTGAATTTTTAATTATTGGACAGAAAAGCTCCACAAGTAGTGCCCTAGAATACTGTCTAACCCTCGATGACTGCTCTGTCAAGCCCTCGTTGTCAGTGAGGAACCTGGGTGTTTCTTTGATACCAATCTTTCGCTTGAAAGCCATGTTTCTAGCATCTGTAAAACTGCATTCTACCATCTTAAAAATATATCTAAATTACGTCACATGCTTTCAATGCAAAATGCTGAACAATTAGTACATGCGTTCATGAGCTCAAGGCTAGATTATTGTAATGCTGTACTGGGTGGTTGCCCTCGCCTAATAAATAAACTCCAGCTGGTCCAAAACGCAGCAGCTCGAGTTCTTACTAGAACCAGGAAGTACGATCATATTAGTCCAGTTCTGTCAACACTGCACTGGCTCCCTTTTAAACATCGCATACATTTTAAAATCTTGCTTATTACTTATAAAGCAATAAATGGTTTAGCTCCCAGTACTTAAGCGAGCTCTTAACGCATTATACTCCATCACGTCAATTGCGGTCTCTAAACTCTGGCCAGTTGAAAATACCTAGAATATCTAAATCAACTGCAGGCGGTCGATCCTTTTCCTATTTAGCACCTAAACTCTGGAACAGTCTTCCTAGCATTGTTCAAGCAGACACACTCTGTCAGTTTAAATCTAGACTAAAAACACATCTCTTTACTATGGCATACATAGAACATTTTTAACTTTCTTTATTCAAATCAAATGACTGATTGTTAGGCTGCATTAACTAGGTCAGCCGGAACCGAACACTTCCCATAACACCTGATGTACTCGTTACATCATAAAAAGAGTGGCATCCACACTAATGTTAGTCTCTCTGTTTATCCCGAGGTTTACTGCAGTCGGCGGATCCAGGCCGTGTCCGGATCGGATGGTGGACCTGCATCTGGACATGACCAGCTCATCCTGGAGTGTCTGCTGAGACCGTGTCCATTAGTGTCTCCTCTGAATTCGCCTCACCGAACGTGATCCTCAATTAACCCGCCTCCGGCGCAATAACTCCGATCTTTCAAGTATTCATATTCTTGTGTAATCGACGCGCCATCCTAAATGAACCCGCCTCGCAAGGCCATACCCAAAATTTCGAATATTCCTATCTAATATGATTTATGACCTGCAAGGTTGCCAGAGTAATAATTATACACTGTTAATAATAGGCCAGAGGAGAACTGGCACCCGACTGAGTCTGGTTTCTCCCAAGGTTTATTTTTCTCCATCATGCCCTGATGGAGTTTTGGTTCCTTGCCACTGTCGCCTTTGTCTTGGCTTGCTCAGTTGGGGACACTCAAATTATGATCCAAGTTACTCAACTAAATATACAAATAGAATTTATTAATTTGGTCATATATAATTCTATAAACTATCCAAATTAAACTAGCCAAATCAAATTTTGTTGCAATGTTGTCCTGTTTAACACTGTGAAGCTGCTTTGAAACAATCACATTGTAAAAGCGCTATATAAATAAAGTTGATTGATTTATAAACATACTAAATTATAAATTTTTATGTAAAAATGCTAAATGTTTCTTGTGATGGGTAAGTTTAGGGGCTGTGTGTGTGTGTGTGTGTGTGTGTGTGTGTGTGTGTGTGTGTGTGTGTGTGTGTGTGTGTGTGTGTGTGTGTGTGTGTGTGTGTGTGTGATGGGTTGGTTTAGAGGTAGGGGATAGAATGAAATGGCGTTGATAAACACGCTAAAAAGCGATTATGCATCTTAATAGCACGCCAGAATGGCATACGAATTGGCGTGTCATACATACGCCATTTCATGAGATCAGTCTGCAAAATCGGACGGTGTATGCCCAGCTTAGGAAGACAGAAAATTCAGTCGTTCATCAGTGGACCTCTTCCAGCCAGAGGAACAGAGGTTCTCACGGGCTTAATACATGGCTGCAAAAATCCTGCAACATGAAGGGAGTGAACTTCATCAACAACTTCAATCTTTTCTGGAGCCAGAGACAACTGTTTACATCAAATGGCCTCCACCCAAACAAACTTGGTGCAAGAGTACTATCAATCAATCAATCAATCAACTTTATTTATATAGCGCTTTTACAATGACGATTGTTTCAAAGCAGCTTCACAGTGTTAAACAGGACAACATTGCAACAAAATTTGATTTGGCTAGTTTAATTTGTATAGTTTATAGAATTATATATGACCAAATTAATAAATTCTATTTGTATATTTAGTTGAGTAACTTGGATCATAATTTGAGTGTCCCCAACTGAGCCAAGCCAAAGGCGACAGTGGCAAGGAACCAAAACTCCATCAGGGCATGATGGAGAAAAATAAACCTTGGGAGAAACCAGACTCAGTCGGGGTGCCAGTTCTCCTCTGGCCTATTATTAACAGTGTATAATTATTACTCTGGCAACCTTGCAGGTCATAAATCATATTAGATAGGAATATTCGAAATTTTGGGTATCACGCAAGAGACGGGTTCATTTAGGATGGCGGTCGATTACACAAGAATATGAATACTTGAAAGATCGGAGTTATTGCGCCGAGACGGGTTAATTGAGGATGACGCGTGCGGTGAGGCGAATTCAGAGGAGACACTAATGGACACGGTCTCAGCAGACACTCCAGGATGAGCTGGTCATGTCCAGATGCAGGTCCACCATCCGATCCGCACACGGCCTGGATCCGGCCGACTGCAGTAAACCTCGGGATAAACAGAGAGACTAACATTAGTGTGGATGCAACTTTTTATGATGTAACGAGTACATCAGGTGTTATGGGAAGTGTTCCGGTTCCGCTGACCTAGTTAATGCAGCCTAACAATCAGTCAATTGATTTGAATAAAGAAAGTGAAAAATGTTCTATGTGTATGCCATAGTAAAGAGATGCGTTTTTAGTCTAGATTTAAACTGACAGAGTGTGTGTGCTTCCCGAACAATGCTAGGAAGACTGTTCCAGAGTTTAGGTGCTAAATAGGAAAAGGATCGACCGCCTGCAGTTGATTTAGATATTCTAGGTATTTTCAACTGGCCAGAGTTTAGAGACCGCAATTGACGTGATGGAGTATAATGTGTTAAGAGCTCGCTTAAGTACTGGGGAGCTAAACCATTTATTGCTTTATAAGTAATAAGCAAGATTTTAAAATGTATGCGATGTTTAATAGGGAGCCAGTGCAGTGTTGACAGAACTGGACTAATATGATCGCATTCCTGGTTCTAGTAAGAACTCGAGCTGCTGCGCTTTTGGACCAGCTGGAGTTTATTTATTAGGCGAGCAGGGCAACCACCCAGTAGAGCATTACAATAATCTAGCCTTGAGCTCATGAACGCATGTACTAATTGTTCAGCATTTTGCATTGAAAGCATGTGACGTAATTTAGATATATTTTTAAGATGGTAGAATGCAGTTTTACAGATGCTAGAAACGTGGCTTTCAAACGAGAGATTGGTATCAAAGAGCACACCCAGGTTCCTCAATGACAACGAGGGCTTGACAGAGCAGCCATCGAGGGTTAGACAGTATTCTAGGGCACTACTTGTGGAACTTTTCTGTCCAATAATTAAAAATTCAGTTTTATCTGAATTAAGTTGCAGGAAATTACTATTCATCCAATTTTTTATATCAGCTATGCATTCCGTTAATCTTGTGAATTGGTAAGTTTCGTCAGGGCATGAAGAAATATAGAGCTGAGTATCATCAGCATAACAATGAAAACTAACGCCATGCTTCCTAATGATATCTCCCAGTGGTAGCATATACAGGGTGAAAAGCAACGGTCCTAATACTGAGCCTTGCGGTACTCCATACTGAACTTGTGATCGGTGTGACATCTCTTCATTTACTGCTACAAACTGATAACGGTCAGATAAGTAAGATTTAAACCATGCCAATGCAGTTCCACTAATGCCAACATAATTTTCGAGTCTATTCAAAAGAATATTGTGACCGATAGTATCGAATGCAGCGCTAAGATCGAGTAACACTAATAGAGAGATACAAATGATTTACTCTTATCATCTGATCGTGGTTGTAACTCTAATTAGAGCAGTCTCAGTACTATGATACGGTCTAAATCCTGACTGAAATCCTCACATATACCATTTCTTTCTAAAAGGAACATAATTGTGAAGACACAGCCTTTTCTAATATTTTTGATAGAAACGGTAGATTCGAGATTGGTCTGTAATTGTCTAATTCTTTAGGATCAAGGTTTTTAATAAGTGGTTTAATTACAGCCAACTTAAAAGTTTTTGGTACATATCCTAATGTCAAGGATGAATTAATAATATTAAGCAGAGGATCTATGACCTCTGGAAGCATCTCTTTAATAGCCTAGTCGGTATAGGGTCAAGCATACATGTTGTTGATTTTGATGATTTAACAAGTTTAGCCAATTCTTCTCCTATAGCAGTGAATGAGTGTAATTTTTCCTCAGTGACACTACAATGTTCTGTCTGAAGTGATACTGTAGTAGACGGCTGCATGGTTATAATTTTATTCCTAATGTTATCAATCTTACTAGTAAAGAAGTTCATAAAGTCATTACTGCTGTGTTGTTTACAAACGTCAGAAGTTGAAGCTCTATCCTTTGTTAATTTAGCCACTGTATCGAATAAATACCTAGGGTTGTGTTTGTTTTCTTCTAAAAGAGTTGAGAAATAAGCAGATCTAGCAGTTTTTATGGCCTTTCTGTATGCAATCATGCTCTCTTTCCACAAATTGCGAAAAACCTCCAGTTTTGTTTTCTTCCAGCTGCGCTCCATTTTTCTGGCTGCTGTTTTAAGGGCCCGAGTGTGCTCGTTGTACCACGCATGCGTTGGATTATTTGCTTTAATCTTCTTTAAGCGCGAGGAGCAACTATGTCTAAAGTGCTAGTAAAGAGAGAGTCAGTAGTTTCTGTTGCAACATCAAGTTCCTCTTGGCTATCTGTAATGCTGAGGAGATGGAACTGATGAGGAAGATTATGTATAAAGCAATCTTTAGTCGCAGCGGTTATAGTCCTGCCATATTTGAAGTAGGGGATGGCTTTGCAGCCTTAGCTATATTAAGTATACATGATATTAGGTAATGATCTGAGATGTCATCGCTCTGCTGCAGAATTTTAATGGTATCAACATTTAGTCCATGTGACAGTATTAGATCTAAAGTATGATTAAGGCGATGAGTGGGTCCCGACACGTGTTGTCTAACTCCAATAGAGTTTATAATGTCTTTAAATGCCAATCCCAATGCGTCTTTTCATTGTCAACATGGATATTAAAATCACCAACAATTAGTACTTTATCTGCAGCCAGTACTAACTCTGATAGAAAACCAGCAAATTCTTTGATAAAGTCTGTATTGTGCCCTGGTGGCCTGTATACAGTAGCCAACACAAATGTCAAACGGGATTTATCATTTACACTACACAACGTTACATAAAGCACCAAAACTTCAAAGGAATTATATTTGAAATTTAGACTTCTGAGTAATACTGAAGATATCATTATAAATTACAGCAACACCTCCCCCTTTTCCTTTCAGACGGCTCGTGTTTATAACAATAATCTTGGGGAGTGGACTCATTTAAAGTAATGTAGTCGTCAGGTTTTTAGCCAGGTTTCTGTCAAACACAGCACATCTAGGTTATGATCTATAATCATATCATTAACAATAAGCGTTTTGGCTAAAGGGATCGAATATTCAGCAACCCGAGATTTATCAATTGTTCATCCGTATTATATCTGTTGTTTATTTGTTGGACATCAATTAAATTTTTACTGTTGAATGGTTTTGATGGTTTTTTGTATTTACTGATTCGGGGAACAGACACAGTCTCTATGTGATAATATCTAGGTGAAAGCGTCTCTATGTGCTGGGATTTAGCTGACTCTGGTGACGTGAGACAGCTAGCAGACGGTTGGTTTAGCCAGTTTGTCTGCTTCCTGACCTGGGCCCCAGTGAGTCAAGGTTTAGCTCTAAGATTATGTGCCAAATTACTAGAGAGAAGAGCAGCACCAGCCCAGGAAGGATGAATTCCGTCTATCTTCAACAGGTCAGGTCTGCCCCAAAAACTTTTCCAATTGTCTATGAACCCTATGTTATTTTGCGGACACCACTTAGACAACCAGCCATTGAGTGATGATAATCTGCTAACTATTTCATCACTCCTTTTAACAGGGAGGGGGCCAGATAAACAGACTGCCGGTGACATTGTACTTGCGAGTTTACACACCTCTTTAATGTTAATTTTGGTGATCTCCGACTGACGGTCGAACATCATTAGTGCCGACGTGAATAATAATCTTGAGAATTTACGATTAGCTTTAGCCAGCACTTTTAAATTTGCTTTGATGTCAGGCGCTCTGGCTCCCGGTAAACATGTGACTATGGTGGCTGGTGTCTCTATTTTCACGCTATGTAATAGAGTCGCCAATAACTAGGGCACTTTCAACAGGATCCTCAGTGGGTGCATCACTGAGTGGGGAGAACCTGTTTGATGTTCTAATCGAACAGAAGAGTGGTTTTTAGATCCGCGAGTATGCTGTCTCACAGTCACCCAATTGCCCTGCTGCAGGGGCTCAGCCGGAACCAAACAATGAGTGTTCACTAAGCTAGTCGCATCCAAAGCAGTATCTAAAGCTGTTACATTCTCACTACTCTCACATAAAGTCTGGATGCGTGTCTCTAAATCTGAAATCTTCTCCGTCAGCCTGATTAATTCCTTACATTTAACACATGTGAAGCCCTGTTCGCCAACGGAGATAGATATGCTAAACATGTAGCATGCAGTGCAAGTGACAATGACAGGAGAAGAAGACATGGCTTACCGTATTTGTTGATGAATCTAAAACTTACCACACAACTTACTCCACTTACTTTGTTTGATGGAGTCTATTTAATAATCCAACTCACCACAGTTGTCTAATGAACTCAGAAAACAGGAGACCCGGGTGCCGGGATGGAAAGCTACCAGGCTAGCGAAAAGCTAACACGTGGTAGTGATTTAGATTAAAAGCTAGTGATGTCAAATTTAACTTGATAGGCTATATTAAACAATATATGGTGATGAGTGAGTTATATTTAGCAGTAGAACAAAGAAAATATATCAAATAGAGCTACAAACACTAGCTGAGCAGGAGACAGACAGGAGACTGGAGACAGGAGACTGAAGCAATCGATCAGGAGCAGAAGCAATCGATCAGGAGCACAAATGACAATATCTACTTCTCCTCCATCAGTGTGTGTCAATCTCCTCCTCCTGTGAGATTTCTTCGGTCACAACGCCAGGGCACTCTCCCTCCTCCATCTGTTGTAGGTGAACCAAAACAACTGATACCAGCTCGGTGATGTGTGTGTTGGGTCCCCACCATGATAACAGTATCTTTATCAAATGTTTACAGAACGAGCAGAAATGCTGTTCATAAAGTTTCTGTAACCCACACACAAATTTGAGGCTTTATTACTATGCATTTTCCCCTTTTTCTTTGTTGCCTAATGCATAAAATGTTCAGACATGTGGTTTAATTATTTTATTTTATTCATTATTTAGTTTTCGTGAGGGGTGAAAATCAGTAATAAGTAAAGTGAGTTGATGGGTACTGACGTCACATGTGCGGCAGCTCGTTGAAGAGAGAGATATGAGCCACGTGTGGTTATCGTTAATCTTATCCATCTTCGCCAATATTTTCATAAATCGTTGTCTGAACTGTTTTATTGCATTAGACTGTCTCAGCGCTCGGTGATTGTGTTGGACTTGCACAGAGAGAGAAAGCCGCGCTGGATTCGCTACGGAGTGATTTCGTCATCTCAGGACTTCGTTTTAAGGAGGCAGCGTTTCTTTCGTCCATTCCTGCAAGTGCTGTAGGCATTCACACATCCACACAAACTGAACTGAGACAAATCCATTCATATTACATTCAGGACTGCTGTACACAATATTTGATTTTATTTTTTTGTTGTCGTTTTTTTTATTGTTAATGTGGAACAAAATACTTGATGTTCAGTTGGTGGTTTGAAAAGGGGCAAATTATATTCTCATGATTTGTGCAAATAAGAAAAGAAACGAACAAACAAAACAATCAGTGAATACAATTATTGTTCAGTGAATTGATTTGTGTTTTCATTCATTCCTTTCAATTATTTGAATTCAATTCATTTTCCTGTGTTGTAATGATATACTTTTAAATTTGAATTATTATTATTTTTTGTTAGTACTGTAAACTAAGCGCATACAAGTGCAGACATTCGACACGATTGATTGTTTTAAGTGCACGGTGTGAGACCCCGAACCCGGGACTCCAAATATTAGTATAAATAGAATTTTGCTGTATTTGGTGAGCCCAGACCTAGTAGATATTTTCCTCCTTTTCTTTTCCATGTTAAATCCAACAAATGGGTTACATTTCCATGAAATAATAAAACACATTGCTCAGTAAGAACTGAATGTGCATGTCAATTCTAGTAAAGTGATTAAAATTCATTGAAATGTGAACGTGATGATGTCAGAGCAAAAGCCACTGCTGTTCGAGCAGCTGAAAATAAATGATCTGGGGCCTATTGCACAAAACTAGGATAAGGGATTAAGCCGGGATATCTTGATCTTGTCGATCTTGTCATCTGTATGCAAAATTTAATACACCGATGTCGTGTAAGCTTACCCTGAAGGCACAATCACACCAAGAACGATAATGAATGATAACTATATATTCGCGGATAAATTGAGCCAGGATCACCAAGATATCCTGGCTTAATCCCTTATCCTAGTTTTGTGCAATAGGCCCCTGTTGTTTCAATCTCAGATTCACAAACAATACAAGTATTATGATCAGGATTAAATCTACATCATCTGTGCTGGAGTGTGACACGGATGAAGAAAAACAATAAATGATTGATTTAATATATTAACATTTATTCATTTAGCAGGATTTATATTGACTTATTCCAGGTGAAAGTCAAGGAGGCGGCGTTTGTGTCTCCATTAATAACAAGTGCTGCAGTTCAGTCATTGGAACGGAGACCTTGTGTGGCCACGATATTGAACTGCTTTCTTATTTGCCTGGTGAGTTCCCTCAAATGTTGCTCACGGTGGTGTATATTCACCCAAAAGCAGAACGGCTATGGTGAAGGAGACTGTTGAACAGAGAGTTTTTAAGCCCCTGAAGGGTTTGAAGCGCTGCTCTTTCAAACACACTTCAACCGTATGTTAAATACAACTGATTTTGACTGTTTTTCACTGTCCAGACTTTCAATAAAATCTGGATATGCAAAAATTTGATTTTATCTAGCATTCTGAACATAGCCTACGAAACTTTCCCGTTTCACCGACTTTGATCAGCTCTCTCTCTTCAGGTCAATCACTCAAGGCCTGATTGCTCTGGGCTCCTCCCACTCGTCCTCCTCCTCCAATCAGAACGCTGGAAGACTCATTGATCACTCACTCATGGCCTGATTACTCTGGGCTCCTCCCACTCGTCCTCCTCCTCCAATCAGAACGCTGGAAGACTCATTGATCACTCACTCATGGCCTGATTACTCTGGGCTCCTCCCACTCGTCCTCCTCCTCCAATCAGAACGCTGGAAGACTCATTGATCACAGCTGCACTGGAGTACAGAAGCTTTGAAAAGCTCTTGTGGTGAATCAGTGTCTGTCTGACGCTCGCTCAGATCTCTCTCTATCTCTCTCATTTTCCTCCCTGCGGTATGGTAATATAATGTTTCCTCCTTTCAGCTCCAGTCTCTTCTGGGCTGTTTGTTGTGTTGGGTTTTTATCAGTTTGGCTCTCTATGTTGGGCTCATTATGGGGGAAACCTTTGACAAAACCATTCTTAGTCTCTTACCCATTAGCTCATGAGTTTTTGTCCAGCTAACAATCTCCATGAAGAACAGTTTGGCCTCAGACTAAAGCAAAAAGAACAGAACTGTATTTTGGCACCTGAGGAACAGTCCTTAATCAGTGCTGGCAGGTGTTTGACATCAGTGAGAGACGTTAGGAAAGCTCCACTTGTTTCTGACTGGAAGAGAAAAGAGTCTGAGAGTGTGATGGAGGAATGAGAGTCAATGTGTGTTTGAAGAAAGAGAAGATGAATGAAAGAAAAGCGTCTGAAAGATGCAGTTATGTTGAGGGCTCTGCTTAGTTTCTTCTGTGGATTCAGTAGAGATGCGTCTCTTGATGTTTTGATGAAGTTCAGACTTTCATCACACACGTTTTCCAATATAAGACACTGATCCCGGATCATTGAGCAGCTCTCCTCACATTTCTGCCTGTTGGAATTATCATAAATCACACTTCATATCCTATATATTATTAAAGTCAAAAGTCATATTAGATGTTTGAGACATCAGCCAAGAAACTGTTCCAGGCAGTAAAAGTAGATTTCATAAGAAACCAGAACAAACACAGTAACTTGAGCAAGAACAGGAGCAGAAACTTTTGACCAAGCAAAGGTATTCTGGAAAAGCAGCACAATTCATTGATGAAATCAGAATAAACAGACACACGGACAGGGACATGATCCTTACTCTGGGAAGAATGATTGTTTGGATCCCAGGTGTCCGTCCATTTCATCCCACTGCAAATCAGTGAAAAACACATTTGATCAGATACACTTTTACAGAACAGGCTGTGACGTGAAGAGCACAAATATTTAGCCTTAAGAAATGTAAAGACACAAATGCAACCATGAAAGATGTTATAGGCCGTCAAAATGAATATGTTTATTATAATACTTGTGACACACATAAGCTTGCCTTTGCCAGCAGGTATAGCTCATTTGAATCATTATTGTAGTGGCCCTTACACCGGTTCATCAGTTCACACAGATATTTCTGTATAGCACAATTAGTGATGGAAACAACGGTGTGTTTTACATGCATATAAAGAATGAAAAGCCACACCAAACCACTGGTCAGTGTTATCCTGAGGGTGTAGGGCAAAATCAATAACATGTGAAGGAGCATCCCAGGTGTACGCATCACAGAAACCCTTCCATATGGACACTGGAAATATCCTGCACAATCATGCATTTGCACAGTCAAATCACAGCTAGAACAATATTGTTGTCCCACATGGAAAATACTATAGTGTATTATAGTAAAAATTACTCTAGGAAATAATCTAGAGTAAAGATACTACAGTAAATTGTAGTGGATTATAGCATTCAAATACACTTTGTTCATGTATACAGCAGAGGCCTACTGTTAACTACAGTCAATGGTTAAACTAGAGTTAATACTGAGGTATCATTTACTGTAGTATATTTACTTTAGTAAAAGTGGTTCAAAAACACTATAGTATTTCCTAGAGAAATCCTACTATAATATATTAGGCTATAGTATTTTTCCATGTGGGTTACGTCATTACGCACTATTTTATCACAGGTTCAAGATTCACATTATTGATGATCAACAGGTTACAGCTGTAAACTCTCAGAAACAGCAGCTGTGGAGAGAAACTCTCAAAGCTGAGAAAGTTCATCTCTAGCTGTGTTACCTGGTCATGTGTGCCGGGCCAGAGCGGCCCCGGGGATGAACTCCACACGGAGCCTTCCTCTGCCCAGACGTGTAAACAGAAGACACGGGATGCTCCATCTCTAGTTTGCGCTTTGTCTGCGTCTCTTCTTTTATGTGTTTCCTGGCGGAGAGTAAACAGTCAAAGGTTCTAGAATTACACTATGTGGTCGGAGTTGCGCACAATTTTGGGGCGCTGGAAAACAAAAATTTTTTGTCTGATGGGCACCCAATTCTGAATGCTTCTATTGTGTCTGCGCTTCAAGACACAGTTTTCTTGCCTGGCCAGGTTGATATCTGTAAATGCAACGCACACTAATAACAGAGTTTATTTAAACATGAAACGTGAGCGCAGATGCGGCTGTGAAGGTTGAGGCAGCGCAACAGTCAAAAGAACCAGAATGTCTTTTACTATCTGAAATAAACACCAATGTTTTTGCCATGGGAGCAGAGAAACGTGGAGTTCATAGGCCACGCTCCCCCTCTTCCAGTCTCGACGTACCTTACATACAATTACAATTGTCCCAACAGTTATACTGTTTTCAAGGTCTAGCAACGTCATTATTGCAAGGTGTATGATTCTTGTTGGCTCAGAGAAAAGGCACAGTCATGGTAAATTTCCACTCATGGTCAGTTAATCAGATGCACGTGTCCATACACATCACCTGTTGACGCTCTCACCCGAACAGGCGCCAGTTTGTCCAGAAAACTAATCCACCCGTCTCTTAGGAGGCCTGTAATCCACCTCCAATACTGATCTGTCACACAGAATATTGCACACATACACAGATACACAGGCTCTTCAAGGTTGGAGCTGATTAAGCTCCGATCAAAATTTTTCCCAAAACATACTGATAGCATGTGCTTTCTCTCAGTGAGAGGTACAGAGAATATTACTTGTATATTATTTGTGCTTGACTGATGTTCTCAATGTTGAGGAAAACGTTCTCACAACAACTTTCTTGCAACGTCTTTATCATTGTTATTTGTGCTTGACAAAGGTCAAAGGTAATAATGTTATGCTTGATCGTTATATACAGCCGACTATATATTTTCTGCATCCCTCCAGCACCCTGACTCCTCACTCTCGGCTAGCTCCTGTACCGGCCAGGGATACGGGGAGTTCGGGCCACATCCCGAGCCCGGAGCTCTTCCCTGGACAGCACGGCACAGACCCAGAGTCTCTAACTCTACTATAATTATTTAGAAGTGTGACGGCGTGAACTGTCTGTTGTCTTGTGGGCATCTCTTTGGTCAGTGTGAACTGGACTTTAAAACACCAAATGACAGTAATAGAACAAATATAAATCGGTCCTTCAGCCAAGCACAAATTACTGAAAGAGAGAACACACAGAGTGCCAACAATAAAATTTAATAAAATATTTTAAGGGTGCGGGTGCCGGGGGGGGTCCTTTCTGGTCCAGAAATGAATCTGAAAATTCAATTGAAACAGAAACTCAAGTGAATGATTTGCACAGCAGAAGATCTGAAAGTGACTCATATCACAGGAAAAACTGAAACGCACACATGAGATTTAAATTGATATTCTTAATGATAATAATAATATTATCTAAATCTTGATTTTAATCAGTGGTGAGCTTATGGTTGTGTAGGAGGAGTGTTTTCGGGAGGGCCGGGAAGGCGGCGAGGTTCTGGAGGAGGGCGGAGAGGTGCTGGAGGACGGCTGTGGACATCAGAGATCAGGTGTTAATGGGACAGGAATGGAGCTTCAGTGTGAAACGTGTTTCTGACAGCAGATTCAAAGCTTCAGGATCAGGGTTTGTGTAGGTAGTGTGTACAGATGTGTGCAGTTGTTGCTCTCTAAATAAACACATGTGGATGAACAGGTGTCTGATTATGAACCTTTGCATCTCTCTTGGGAAGGTTCCAGTGTTTTGATTGGCTGATGCTGTCAGAGGTGGCCACTGTATAGGCATGAGCTTAAAGGGATACTTCAGCGACTAGCATTAAGCTTTGTATCAGTAGAAACCCAGGAGTATATTGCGTCATCGGAGGATTTTTGTCCAGATGCTAAAGACTACAGCCAGCAGTGGGCCCTATTCCCACATGTTTTCAACATCGCACTCACAGCACTCGGCTCGGGGAGCTGCGGAGATTCATGTAAACGGAGCGGTGGAGAGCAAAGGGAGTGTTTCAGCTTTTCAAATGAACTTCCTGTGAAAGTTAAGCTTCCAAAGACATGAACTGAAAATGCGCCAGACTGAACAGGCGCTGTGAATGCAGCCGCAGCCGTGAATCCCGATTACCTCAGCTCATGTGATGAACGTACTCTGACTCCTGCTGCGTTTGTGCCGTGACACTCGATCGGATCACTCACAATATATTGAACAGACACGTTCAGTTTTTAATTGTAGTGTCTCTAACTGAACTGATTGACTGAGAATGACGCGGTGGGCAAGTGATCCAGTAGCCATGCCTAGAGTGGCCGCGTAGAGCAGCGACGCAGTGCATTCTGGGAATTGTTGTCTTGCATCCCCATGAGACAAATATACATTTTCTGTGTTTTCTCCAAATTCAAAAATAATTTCTACTACATTAATGGCCCAGTTTAAATACAGATTCATCATCCCAGTGCTGAAGTACCCCTTTAATGTTCATGTTTAGAACAACGGTTTTTATGTGCAGTGTGTGATTACCTGATCTTCTCTCCGCCTCTCCGACCAGCACCGACTGGGCTGCCTCGGCGGCCGCCTCCTTGGCCTGCGCTCTTGGAGCGGATGGAATGCCCCCCCACCGTCACCTGACAAGTGTGTCTGAAACACAGAGACCGTGAACAGAGAGACAGACAGGTGTGTGACGTGATCTATGTGCCTGTGAAGACACAATGTGATCCGTGTGTGTTGTACCTCTGTAACCCACCCATAAATTTGAGGGTGTATTACTATGCATTTTCATGTATTTTTTTCTTTTTCATTGTTGCCTAATGCATAAAATGTTCAGACATGTGGTTTAATTATTTTATTCATTATTTAGTTTTCGTGAGGGGTGAAAATCAGTAATAAGTAAAGTGAGTTGATGGGTACTGACGTCACATGTGCGGCAGCTCGTTGAAGAGAGAGATATGAGCCACGTGTGGTTATCGTTAATCTTATCCATCTTCGTCAATATTTTCATAAATCGTTGTCTGAACTGTTTTATTGCATTAGACTGTCTCAGCGCTCGGTGATAGTGTTGGACTTGCACAGAGAGAAAGCCGCGCTGGATTCGCTACGGAGTATTTTCGTCATCTCAGGACTTCGTTTTAAGGAGGCAGCGTTTCTTTCTCGTCCATTCCTGCAAGTGCTGTAGGCATTCACACATCCACACAAACTGAACTGAGACAAATCCATTCATATTACATTCAGGACTGCTGTACACAATATTTTATTTTATTTTTTTGTTGTCGTTTTTTTTATTGTTAATGACAAAATACTTGATGTTCAGTTGGTGGTTTGAAAAGAAATTATTAGTATAAATAGAATTTTGCTGTATTTGTTGAGCCCAGATCTAGTAGATATTATCCTCCTTTTCCTTTCCATGTTAAATCCGACAAATGGGTTACACCTCCGTAAAGGGGGCAGTTTCCTCCAAAAGGTGTATACTAAGTCCTCCCACGAGCACAGGTGAACATCTTCAGGCCATAGAGGCGGAGCCTGCAGCCCTGCCGGGCCTCTGATTGGTCTCTAGACAGAGAGAAACTCTCGATCAGATCATGTGACACACACAAAATGAAGTGGGCCAGCGAGGTGTAATTTGCGGGTGGGACATGTCCCCACCACTTTAAAGGTAATTGAAAAATAGATTGCAGAAGGTGTGCATTAAAGCAAAAGCACAATCTACAAATCGTCATTCTTCATAATCTAATTCACTCAACAAATTTTTCTGCCGGTCAGAAGCTTTTCAACGATGAAAATTCTTCAAAGAGAGATCGCTAACATCACTGCCGACAATTCAAAGGGGTACTGATGATAGGAGGGGACTTCAGCGCGGTGCATGATGGGAAACTGGATAGGACGCCTATTGAGAAGGGTTCTCAGTGCTCCAAAACGAAAACCTTAAATAACTTTGACCGAACTAGTTCTTGCGGACCCATGGAGAACCAGAAACCCAAAAGGAAGGATTTCAGCTTTTCTCAATAGCCATTCAAGGATTGATTTCTTCTGTCTCTCAACAGTACATGTATAAAGTAACAGACTGTCTCACTGAACCTGTAATCCTGAGTGATCATGCACCTACTGTGCTGAAAGTAGATCTAGACATGCACTCTTTTTTCAGATATTGGAGACTAAATGTACCATTGCTGAAGAAGTCAGAAATAGAAGATTTAAGAAAGACCCTAAAAGAATATTTTGAGATCAATGATACTGGAAAAGTTAATCCTTCAATTCTGTGGAGAGGAGCAAAGCGGTTATAAGAGGAAAAATCATTCAAATATAATCAAAAGTAAAGAGATATCAACCTGGAAAATAAAATAAAGCTTTTGGAGACAATACAAATCTACAAGAACGAGTAACATTGTCCAAAGCTTTTCTTGTCTCCCTAAGTTCTGTATCAAAGTCCTGTCATATAAAGCGGAAGGGGCTTTAAGAGTTTCCAAACAGAGATATTATGAGATGGGGAATAAAGCTAGTCGCCTTCTAGCATTTCATCTTCGTAAAGTACGATTAGCTTGAGCTGACTCTAAGGTCTGTCACCCTACTTTGAGTAGAATAGTATCTCAACCCAAAGAGGTTGCAGATAACTTTGCATCATTCTAGCAAAACCTATACGAAGAACCCAGGTTACAAACATCAGGAAAGGATACTGATACCTTCCTGTCTGCTTTAAATCTCCCTACATTATCAGAGGAAGCATCAAAACAAATGATAACACCAATTACAGAAACAGAAATAAGAGATACTATAAAAAGATTAAAGAGCAACAAACCTCCAGGAGTCGATGGGCTTCCTGGAGAATTTTATAAATGACCTTGTGCCAATACCAACCAAGGTGTTTAGATACTCTCTCTCTAAGAATAATCCTCCGGAGACATGGTCACAGGCCATTATATCTGTGATTCATAAAGAGGGGAAGGACTCAACACTTTGTGAGGGATACAGACCAATCAGCTTAATATGCAAAGATCAGAAAATACTGATAAGTATTCTAGCACAGAGAGTTCAAAAACATATTACTACTCTGATTAAGCCAGATCAAACAGGATTTATTCCTAACACACAACAATATAAGAAGAACCCTACGCCAGGTCCGGAAATGAATCTGAAAATTCTACCTTGAATCTAAATCTTGATTATAATCAGCGGTGAGCTTATGGTTGTGTAGGAGGAGTGTTTTCCGGAGGGCAGAGAGGAGGCGCTGGTGGACGGCTGTGGACATCAGAGATCAGGTGTTAATGGGACAGGAATGGAGCTTCAGTGTGAAACGTGTTTCTGACAGCAGATTCAAAGCTTCAGGATCAGGGTTTGTGTAGGTAGTGTGTACAGATGTGTGCAGTTGTTGCTCTCTAGATAAACACATGTGGACTGAACAGGTGAGCTCTTCAGCTCTTTTGCTCCTGCTGGGAAAATGTTCCCATGTGATGCGTGTCTGAGATCACATGCTGCACGTATGACAGTGACGTGTGCTGCGTTTGTTTCATTCACTCCAGAAAGTTCATAGCATAGCATCTGATTATGAACCTTTGAATCTCTCCTGGGAAGGTTCCAGTGTTTTGATTGGGTGGACGCTATCAGAGGTGGCCAGTGTATAGGCATGAGCACAAAGTTCATGTGTACATTTACATTACATTTACATTTAGTCATTTAGCAGACGCTTTTATCCAAAGCGACTTACAAATGAGAGTAATAGAAGCAACCAACACTAGTCAAGGGCAACAATATGCAAGCGCTGTAACAAGTCTCACGAAACACAAAACACAGGACAGTGTTATTTAAAAAAAAAAAAAAAAAAAAAAACAGTAACGAATAGAGTGATAAGTGCTATTCTTTATTGGTCAAGTGCTGCTGGAAAGAAGTGTCTTGAGATGTTTTTTGAAAATGGCTACAGACTCGGCTGCTGGAACTGAGACAGGCAGGTCATTCCACCAGATGGGAACGGTCCAGGAAAAGATCCTAGTGAGGATTTCATGCCTCTTTGAGATGGCACCACTAGGCGTCGTTCACTTGCAGAACGCAAGCTTCTGGAGGTGTGTAAGTCTGAGCAAGTGAGTTTAGGTATACTGGTGCAGAGCCTGCGATTGCTTTGTAGGCGAGTACCAGAGCCTTGAATTTGATTCGCGCAGCTATCGGCAGCCAGTGAAGACTGATGAAGAGAGGCGTGACATGAGCTCTCTTCGGCTCGTTGAAGACCACTCTCGCCATGCGTTCTGGATCAGCTGCAAGGGTTTAACAGTGGATGCTGGAAGGCCCGCTAGAAGAGAATTACAGTAGTCCAGTCTGGAGAGTACAAGAGCTTGGACCAGGAGTTGAGTGGCCTGCTCTGATAGGAAGGGTCTAATCTTCCTAATGTTGTAGAACAATGTCAATGTGGAGTGTGTGATTACCTGATCGACGTGCCTTTTTTCCGTCAATGCTGTTTTCTGGGATACTCCTTAAATGGTTCAGATCGTACTTAGAAGGAGAGGTTATTATGTGAGTTAAAGTGACCATAAGTCTGACTAGACATCCATAACATACGGAGTCCCACAAGGGTCAATTCTTTTGCACCACTCCTATTCAACCTGTACATGCTGCCACTGAGCCAAATAATGAGAGAGAACCAAATGGCTTCCCACAGCTATGCTGACGACACCCAGATCTACTGATCCCTATCACCTAATGACTACAGCCCCATTGACTCTCTGTGCAAATGCATTGATGAAGTCAACAGCTGGATGAGCCAAAACTATCTTCAGTCAAACAGAGACAAAAATGAAATCATTACATTTGTCAGGATTCCTGTGTGATCGATTGCTCTTTTGTTTGTTTACCTTGTGTGTTCCATGTGTGCACTTTCTGTCTCCTCCTTCTCGTTATCCCTGATTGTTTTCCACAGCTGTTGTGTAATTGTTCCTTCTATTTTAGGTCCAGGTGTTCTGTGTTCTGTGCGCGTTAGTTGTGTTTCTCCCGGTGCTCGCTGCCATGCCGTGCGTGACTTTTGTTGGTCTTTGATCATAGTTCCCACTATGTTTGCTTCCGGGACTTAGTGGGGAAGTATGCTTATCTCGACTTCAGCTCCTTCTCCTGGCATGATCGTGAGTAAACAGTGTACGCTTCCTTGTGGATTATTTCCTTACGGACTAGTCGGATTCATCATCTGCCTACGAGTCTTGTTTTTAGACTGAGACTGACAACTCCTTGAACTCGGTACTGTACTTTCTGTGAACATTATGTTTTTTCTCTGCTCTTCGGTGTGTCTCGTTTTTAGACAAGATCCGTTGGGCGTATACGGCGCTCCTCGCTGTTCTGAGTTCCTGAGAGGAGTATGTATTATCATCTGAGATTCTGAGACTGTTCTGGATTGTACATTATCATCTGAGCCATCCGAGACCCGTTCTGGGTATGCATCAACATCTGAGACCCTGAGATTCGTTCTGGATTGTGCATCAACATCTGAGTTCCTGAGATTCGTTCTGAATTATGCATCTACAGCTAGTTCGGAGAACCTGATTGGATTTAGACTCTCTGTCTCGCTGATTTCTAAATAAACTTTTACTTGCATAAGATTCCTTTGTCTCTGTCCTCACAACATTTGGAACCAAAGATGAAACTCGACTATAAACGACTATAAAAAAAAAATTAAGTCAGGAATCTTGGTGTGATTTTGAAGTCAGACCTGAGTTTCAGAAGTCATGTCAAAGCAATAACTAAATCAGCATAATCAGAATCACATGCTTTGTTTCCAGGCAAAACTTGGAAAAACTCGTTCATGCTTTCATCACCAGCAGGGTGGACTATTGTGATGGTCTTCTCACTGGCTTTCCCAAAAGACCATTAGACAGAATGAAGAAATAAAAGACACACCAAATAAGGAGCAAAAGGTATCTCTTTATGCAGACGATATGCTGACTTACATAATGGATCCTGTCAATTCTGCTCCGGCACTGCTAGATATCTTAAAGAAATATGGAGAACTCTCTGGCTATCAAATCAATCAAAGTCAGAGGCAATGATGTCTCCACATTGGCCAACCCAATTATCAGAACGGCTTGATTTCCACTGGTCTCAGGGATTCAGATAGCTGGGAATTATTATAACGACAGACCTATCCAAACTGTTTAAAGCCAAGTACGGGAAATTGATGGGCCACATAAAAGCAGACCTCACAAGATGGGATATTCTGCTACTCTCCCTGATAGAAAGAATAGAAACTATAAGAATGAACATTCTACCAAGGTTACTCTCTCTTCCAGTCCCTACCCATCTATGTTCCTACCTACACGTTTACTATATTGGATAAATGGCTTTCCGAGTTTAGCTAAGGTTATATAACTGAGGTTATTTCTTCATTTCATTCCAACCCATACAGAGTCAATGTCCAAACTTGCCATTAGATTCAATCCCATTTCTAAACCAAGACATATGGGGCGGGGGATTACTAATGTATGGAGTAAAAACAGCCCAAAAATATGGTCAATTGTGAGGGGGAAAAAATTACAACTACCCAAGAGCTATAATGATAGCAAACAATTGTGAGTTCTCCCCAGCTGGGATGGACAAAGGATTTCTGAAGTGGAAAGAAAGAGGTCTAATGGTATTGATCCAGCGGTTTGACAGAGTAGTCCTGAAATCATTTGATCAGTTCAAGAGAAATATGATTTACCAAACCAAGACTTCTTTAGGTACTTACAAATTAGGCATTACTTGCAAAATCGGGAAGCAGGAAAAGCTTTGCTCCCTACCAACAAAAATAGAGCACCTTTTTAAATCAATAATAGAAGGAATAGTAAAGACAAAGTTCAGATCACATACTTACAAGATATTGCAGGAAGACCTTAAAGATGATAATTTAGATAAAGAAAAATGGGAACTAGAGATGAACACAATTACAGATAAACAGTGGGAGACTTCATGTAGTCAAGGACACAGGGCAACCAGTGGTCCAAACTGGAAGGAATATGGAGGGAAAATTAGAACTCCATTTATCACATCAAAATGGAGCAACACCTCAGACGGTTGTTGGAGGGCTGTGGCTTGGTAGGGGACCACACACACACAGAGCCTGGAAAAATGTACAACAAGAAATAAAACGTCTCTGTATAGATCTACCCTTTGAACCTTCTTGTGCTAGGGGTTCTGCCAGCTGATCATGAAGAGAACAGCCAAACATGTTTGCTGAGAGTCCTTCTCTTAATAGGGAATAAGGGAATTACGGCCTCCTGGTTGAGGCCACACCCCCCAACGATTGCACAATGGAGGGAAAGTGTCAATACGTTTATAACATGGAGTATACAACAGCATTATCACAACTGAAAGCAGATGTATTCCTAAATAAAAGGTCATCAATGGCCTGACATTTTCATTTGATATGAATGATATGCGGTCACATTTTTTCTTTTCTGAAGGATCACACATTTTCCTTACCTTTTACTACCATTTTATTTATTTACATATTTTAATGCATTGGTCATTTCCAATGTGAAAATTATTGTATTACTTCCCAAATGTGACGGTATTGCGGAGATAAAGATCTTACACCACATGTATTTTGGTTAGGATGAAAGACATCTATGGACTACTATTCTGTTTGTAACTTACCCGTGACACCTTATTGACTGCACTTGATAAAACAAAATAAAAAGACAAGTTCAAAAAAATTCTCTCTATCCTCTGAAAACTTGAGGCTGTGTATATTCCAGTGATCGCTATGCCAAAGTAACATAAATATACAGTAAGTTGTGTCTACGGTAAAGAGTGGGAGAGTGACCCAACTCTCAAAAGGTGGATTACACCTGTGGTGGGAGATGACTCTCTTTATACATATCACCAACTGTGGGACTGATATCTGTCCATCTGCAGCTCCAAACTGCCCCGACAGCTGCTGAAAGAGGTTTGAATCAACCATGCTGTGGTTTCAGTGCTTCTCTCACCTTCTGTGGCAGCGGCCCTCTCTTCCAGAGATCCTCCAGAGTCGCTTGGGCCACCGCCTCCCTCGCTGCGGTTTTACTGTAGCCGGAGCCCTCCGGGAACTCCCAGGGCCGCTGCCTCCCTCACCACGGTTTTACTGTAGCCGGAGCCCTCCGGGAACTCCCAGGGCCGCTGCCTCCCTCACCACGGTTTTACTGTAGCCGGAGCCCTCCGGGAACTCCTCGGGCCGCCGCTTCCCTCACCACGGTTTTACTGTAGCCGGAGCCCTCCGGGAACTCCTCGGGCCACCGCCTCCCTCACCACGGTTTTACTGTAGCCGGAGCCCTCCGGGAACTCCTCGGGCCACCGCCTCCCTCGCTGCGGTTTTACTGTAGCCGGAGCCCTCCGGGAACTCCCAGGGCCGCTGCCTCCCTCACCACGGTTTTACTGTAGCCGGAGCCCTCCGGGAACTCCTCGGGCCACCGCCTCCCTCACCACGGTTTTACTGTAGCCGGAGCCCTCCGGGAACTCCTCGGGCCACCGCCTCACCTCCTGCAGTTTTACTGTAGCCGGAGCCCTCCGGGAACTCCTCGGGCCGCTCCCTCACCACGGTTTTACTGTAGCCGGAGCCCTCCGGGAACTCCTCGGGCCGCTCCCTCACCACGGTTTTACTGTAGCCGGAGCCCTCCGGGAACTCCTCGGGCCGCTGCCTCCCTCGCTGGCCATTGTGTTGCTTCATTTTTTTTTTTATTTGTTTAGTTTTTATTTATTAAAAATACAAGCGGGTGTTCCACAAAGTTTTTTCCACATAAAATAAAGTCACCGCAATACACAAATGACGTTTATCGCACAACACAGAAATGTCAGTAAACAAAATAATCAGTAACAAATCATTGAATACATCAAACGAAATACCCATCAAATACAGTGATAAAATAAATGTGAAAATTATAACAAATACTTCAAATTATATCAGTAGTAGCCGCTGACGAGATTAGTCAGGGTGGGGTTTTTCACAAGATAATCACCGTCTTCCTCTCTCACTCATTACAACATCATACAATTCGGTCAGCATTCTTTGGATAATATTCATTCTTTCACTAAATAATGACAAAGTTATTACGGTAAGCTGTTGTTGGTCTCTTACTTCGTTTAAAGCGCCGGAGACACCTGTCAGCTCGTTGTGCAATCAACGATTTTCCAAAATGATCTGTTCATGACTGGTTGTCCAAAATTCTGCGGCGTGTTGTAGAGCGATGGTATGTTGTTGTTGAATGGCAATTATGGCCTGTAGATTAGCGATAACATCGCTTTGCGAGCCACGCACGATCCCCTGAACATCTTGATAGGTTAACGATCCCCCGAAGAGATCTAATATGCGCTCAAAATTACGATTTGCACGGCATAGGGTATCGTAAGAAAGTCTGTGGAGATCCCTCGTTGAAAGCGGTTGAAGGATTTTCTTACAAGAGGGGGTGTTCGTGAATGTCATAAGTGTTCAGAACCCCCTCATTCCAATATCATGTAGACCTGGCTGATTCCCACCTTATGTTTTCATGCATCGTAGATCTGAGGATGAAAAACCCTTATCTCTAAACGATGCTATACGAGATGTTTGAATAGTTTTAAACTTAATTAAATAATTAGATACTTTTATTTTTAGCTTGTTTAAAAGAGTCGCGATGTTCTCTCTCTCTCCCTCCTACTCAAAACGCTTCAGGCCTAGATCAGATAGGCTATCAGGGTTATCGAGATCGGATGAGTCCTTTTAGGTTCCAACGCTGCATGATATCCGCCATCGTAAATGGCAATCGCAACTTTATCCGTTTTTCCGACGCAGCTTGTATCCCAGTGCAAAACCCCATGAGGTAGCCTACCTCAGAGACATGAAATGATCTGTTCTGAAAAATAAGTGTATATATATATATATTGAAAAGTAACACATTATTTTAAAGAAAATTTATCAAAATAAACAGAAAATAGTACAAACTTTGCATCTAAAGTTCTTTTAAACAAGTGTAAACATAGACATTAAACATTTTGTTAGCTCAAGTATTTGTATAAATGTGTGACTTTTGCCCCATGTAAAATGTGCCATAAAAGGCCCACCTTGCCACCTTATACATTTGAGATCTTTAAACAATTTTTTATTTATTTATGATTTACAAAATGACTCTGGTCCCCTGTTAGATAGTAAATCACGACGCGTGTGTGTTTGCTTTGTCATTTCTTACCATCTCAAACACACTGTAAAGATTTAGTTTTTACTGCAATAACTGAGTTTTAAGGGTTAAATCAAGCAGAAATCTCTCTCTAATGTGTTAATTACAGCTCATCATTGAATAGTGATCATGTTAAACACACACTGACTCTGGTCCCCTGTTAGATAGTAAATCACGATGTGCACCATGTGTAAATCAGGGTGGCTCCCTGGTTACGATCATGAGTTCATTTGTGTCAGCTGTGGCAGGAAACTGAACAAAGAAACAGCTGATAAAAACTGAACGGTCCATGATCAAAACTAAATGGTGAGAAGTATAGATTAATCAGTTAACATCCAACCAGCTGCTAACAGTCCTAACAATTATTCAAATCACAATAGAAAATGTAACCACAGCAGTAAGTCAGGGGAATACTTTTATTACTTCCTTTTGTTTCAATTTTATCATGTTGCATTCTTTTTAAAAGGGTAAACATTTTAATAAAATAATTTGACATACTAACAGCAGTTACATTCAGTTTAGCAAAAAAAAAAGTGGAGACCCACTTTTCTGTAATGAACACCTTATGGTATGTTGTCTCTGAGACACTGGGCAATATTAATTTAAAAAAACATAATTTCCCTTTGGGCTTAAATGAACATCATCGCTTAAGAAAAGTTCAGGCTTATCAAACAGTATTTGTGGATGATGTACAATGCTCCCGTTAACAGCCAAAACAAACTTAGCCATGACATTGTTCACAAACTTCCGCACTTTGTCCACCTTTCCTGGGGGAGCATGCCTCCAGTGACGTCCTTGGTTGATTGACCAAAGCACAATTTTCATCTGGGGAAACCTTCCATGAAGGTCACGCAAGTCCCTCTTCATCGCTTTGAGAAGCAGCACACTTTTTACATGTCCTAGGTCATTGCCTCCACAATGAATCACTAGCACATTCGGAGCAGTTCTTCCTTCAAGGCATTGTTGGAAGAAAGGAAGGAGGTCCCCCCAACACATGCCTCCCTTGCCAAACCACTGGACCTGGGAAGCCACAGCAAGATTGGTGCCCATGGTCTCCCTCGCCTGCCTTTCTCCACGTCGAATGTAACTGTCACCAATAATCCAGACTCGTGTAAAGCTAATAGAAAGATAAAAATGAATAACTATGTAGCACACAATTGCTTACAAATTCCTTGTAAATCATTTTGTTGTTAATCATTCAGAAGCTGCATCATATTTCAAGGCCTTTCTTTGACATGGATAGCCAAAGCTCACAGTCTTAAAATATTTCACAATAGGTTGAGCTGAAACATACCTTTTTTCTGGAGTGTGAATTTTCGGAAGTGT
This sequence comes from Gobiocypris rarus, assembly GCA_023029165.1. Classification (NCBI taxonomy): domain Eukaryota; kingdom Metazoa; phylum Chordata; class Actinopteri; order Cypriniformes; family Gobionidae; genus Gobiocypris; species Gobiocypris rarus. Next base: position 82,151 of record CM040913.1, read on the forward strand.
AACTCTTGTTTAGGTTGAACAACGTGAACCGTTGACTTGACTTTTCTGGAAAAAATGAAAGAAAGTTCATCATACACGTTAATTAATTGCAATGTCTGTAGAATAACAAGTAACTGAAGCATGTTCTTTCCCAATGTTTGTTAAGTTGATTATGGGTTTAATATACACCAAAAAAATGTTGGTACTACACACCTTAAATAAGAATTATTAACCAGGAAGATTAAAACTGGTTACTCCAGTAATTTAACTAAAATTAATGGACTAACCAATTTGAAAATCTGAATTGTAACAGTGTAATGTTTTATTTTATTTATAGAAATAAATGATAAACAAAATGCAGGGCTTACCTCATGTTGTAGAATATGTTGTCTTCCAAAAACACAAAGTTCTAACAGAGACAAAAACTTCTAAATGACTCCAAAGAATGAATGCTCTGATTATATCCCACAACCCCAACCAGCTATGTGGAAAGTGATTGGTTCTCCATATAAGCCATCATTGGCTAATTACTGTTGCTATAGAAATGTTAATTTCTCTAAAATTGGAAGCAAACACTGCCTCCAAATATGTACAATTGGGTGGTTGTTTCTTAGTTTACATTGGTAACACCTAGTTATGACATAAACTGCAAATAATGTTTGTTAGACTTAATTATAATTACTGACAAAATGTAAAATGGGTACCTTGAATTAAATATAAGTCGCTTAGAATAAAAGTGTCTGCAAAATGTAATTAAGATTGTTTGTTTGAAAGCCAGAATAGACTTCCTTCATTTACTTAAATACGTTTTAATAAAATATATTTATTTAAAATGACCCAAGGAATACACACCATATGTCACCATTGTGTTTAGTTTTGTTCATGGACCTTTCAGTTTGTTTTAATTTGTCACATCTTCCTTTGTTCAGTTTCCCTGATTGCTATCGTCATGAGTTAATTTTGTGTCAGCTGTGTCTTGTTCATTATCCTTATTTGTGTTTGCTATTCAGGTTCCTCCTGTATCATCATATCATTAGATAGATTAAAGGCTCCAGCCTTTAGGTTGCAGTGACATTGATTTCATAATTTATGTCAGGAGTATAAAATAATAATTCTGTAATGTTTGTTATTTTGAATAAAATATTTTAATTATTTTATATTCTTATATTCTATGATAGATTGTGTGCTGGTGTGTATGGGGTTAAAAGCTCAGAGAGATAATGAGGTGCCAGTCCATGCAAAACCTTTTAAGTAAGCAGGGGTATTTTAAAATAAACACAGAATCTGACAGGGAGCTAGTGTAAACATTCCAATACAGAGATATGATCCATTGTCCTGAATTTTGAACCAACTGTAGTTTTTTAGGGTAGCTTTTGAAACCCCAGCCAGCAAAGGGTTGCTATAATCAATGCTAGAGAATACAAATATGTTAATTAACTTTTCAGTCACTGGGAGTGACAACATAGAAATATTGCCAGATTGCATCCTAAGATTAAAGAAATATGTCTTAGTGTTCTGAACATGAGGAATAAATATTAAATGAGCATCAAATGCCACCCTCAAATGTTTACATTTTGTTTAAAATTGCTCAAAGTTGAAGACCCAACCTTACGGTAATAGATTATAGGGAGATTTAATGTATAGTGGGATGAGAGTGGTGTTGATGGGCAAACCATAATGCAATGAATAAAGACTGATAATGGCTGTATACAAACAAAAGAATAAGAGAAGAATATTGAAGATTATGTCCCATACCGGCAGAGGTGAGAAAGGTCTGTCAAATGAGAACAATATGAATGAAGCAGTTCACCTCGCTAGACAACAGACTGCTAATGGGTGTTTAAAGAGCAATAATGTCATGTGTACTCCACTTGCCAAACAACAATAATCAACTTCATTGAAATTCAAAGAGAATTATGTACATCAAGCCACATTTACACCTGTTTTTAGCAATAATTTTCATCAGTCTCATCACAAGAAATGAAAAAGGCACATGGTTGTTCCCTTTCAGTCGGTCACGTTCGATGTACGTCGGAACTGACTGACGAATTGGGATCTGCCCTCAGAGACCAATCTGCTTCGAGTGTTTCTAAACGAGACAATTGGCATTGGCATGCGGTTCACGCTCCGCCGCGCAGCCGGTATAAATCTGAAGTGAAACACCACATTCGCTTACTTCGGAGCCAAACATTGAGTTTTCCAGTGTTCCTGCGAAGAGTGTATTTCGACTACGAGTCTACAAGAAGGAGCTCTTTCCGGCTGGAGTTACGGCACAGTGCAGCGGCGGTCGCGAGTCTGTAAGCAGAAAAAACAGCTGTTCTGACAGCTCGCTGGGCGCTGTGTGTTCACAGTGGGCTTGCACCCTTTAAACCACTGTGAGCAGCGGCCATGTCCCCTGTGTGCCTCGGCACGTAAAGAGCGTTTCCTTTCTCTTAAAAGAGCTACACGGTTTGACCCTGCGTCTTTTTCAAGATGTCATTCAAACCGTGTGTTTCTGGATGCAGCCGGTTTCTGTCCCCAGCTGACGGGCACGATCGCTGTCTCACGTGTTTGGGCGTTCAGCACGCTGAGGCGGCGTTCGTGAATGACTCATGTTCCCACTGCGGGAACATGACCATCGCAGTTTTACGGTCTAGGCTCGACTTCCTCAAAAGGGGAGCGGTCCCATTGTGTATCCCCCGATCTAGCGGTCCTCCCGCTGCAAAGTAGAGGGCTGCTACTTTGGCTGATGCCTTTGGTGAAGACCTGAGGGTTACAGTGAGGACACCCCCGACGGGACCCCAAGCCCCTCGGGATCCTCCCCCCTCCGCTGCACCGGTTGAGCTGCCGAGAGAGCGGCCTGGTCCTTCCCACGGTGGGGCGGTCGTTACTTTCGGGGCTCCGGTTGAGGATGTGATGTCGGTTGCTGCATCGAGGGACGAGCTAATGGACTCCGGAGATGAGGACTCGGCTGCGTTGCCCCCTTCGGGTGTGGTAGCGTTGCCCGAGCCTGATCCGGAGCTCACGGCTATGCTTTCCCGGGCCGCCGTGAGTGTCGGGCTCGAGTGGAACCCTCCACCGTGTCCCGAGCCCTCACGGCTGGACGACTGGCATTTCGGAGCGGCTCGTGCTGGTTCTCAGTGCCCCGCCCCGATGCCTTTCTTTCCGGAAGTGCATCAGGAGTCGAAATCGTGGATGGCACCCTTCAGTGCCAGACATCGAGGAAGTGGCTCCTCCGTCCTCACCACCCTTGGCGGCAGCTAAGGGTTACGTGGAGATCCCGCCAGTCGAGCGGTCGGTTGCGTTGCGGCTGGAGACCGGTTCCGACTGGCGTGGAGACCCGTCTCCTCTCAGGCATGTAAGTTCTCGTCCGCTCTGTTGGGCGAGTCTTACACCGCCTGTGGAGAAGCTGCATCTGCCTTGCATGCCGTGGCGTTGCTGCAGGTCCACCAGGCCCAGGCACTCAGGGACATGCATGAGGATGACCCGACCCAGCAGTTCTACAGGACGACGGACCTCGCCCTCCAGGCGGCGAAAGTCACCGCCACGCTCCCTGGGTCGGGCGATGTCCACTATGGTGGTCCAGGAACGCCACCTATGGCTGAACCCAAGCAGCAGGCTCCACCTGGGCAGCAGGCGGCCGGGCACAGGAGCAGCGGCCAACCCGCTCAGGGTCCCGCTAAGTCTGCTGGCAAGCGCAAGGGCGAGCGGCCTTGGGAGGGGCAGCCTGGGGAGAAGAGTGGCCGCTCGGGAGTTGGTGGGGGCAGCCAGGGGGCAGCACCGTGGGCACAGAGGACGCCAACAGGCCTTCTCCCCCACGGTTTGCCCCACCCTGGAATATTCGATCAACCATCCATCGATTTTCGAAAGACAAGTTGCGGTCTAATATAACACCCAGGTCTTTTACTGTAGCGGATAAAGTGACAGGACATCCTTCCAAGTTAAAGTTGTATTGTGAGTGGTTTTGTGGGCAGTTTTTTGGACCAATAAGTAATACCTCTGTTTTATCTGAATTTAATAGCAGAAAATTACATGTCATCCAGTATTTAATATCTTCAACACACGCTGTCAGTTTAGATAATTTAGCGTTTTCATCTGGTCGTGATGAAATATATAATTGAGTGTCATCAGCATAACAGTGGAAATTAATTCCATGTTTTCTTATAATATTACCAAGTGGCAGCATATATATTGAGAATAGCAGAGGGCCTAACACAGATCCTTGTGGCACCCCATAGTCTACTGACGTTATCTTTGATTTTTCCCCATTTAGACAGACAAAATGGTAGCGGTCTGATAAGTACGATCTAAACCAGTTTAATGCCTGTCCCTGAACACCAGTCTAATTTTGAAGTCGATCTAAGAGTATTTTATGATCTATAGTATCGAACGCAGCACTAAGATCGAGTAGAACTAGTATTGAGATACAGCCTTGGTCAGAAGCTAGAAGTAAATCATTTGTGAACGAGCGCAGTTTCTGTGTTGTGATGCACATTATAGTGGCACTTTAGTTGTTAAAAAAGTTTAAAACCATTTCCTATGGTAAACTGCCTGTATTGGCTATAAATGGTCCTTTCTCTCTATGATCAAGATGTTTATAAGCTTGCTAAATAAAACGTAACTTTGTAATGCATGTGTGCCTTAAAGGCCTTAATTGCTCGAACCCCGATAAATTCTGCTTGCAGCTTTAATTTGTATTTTTCCTGTTTATCCTGGCTCTTTTACATGTATGTGAGAGAGTGCTTATTTGTGCAAACCATCTATAAAGACAAAGTGTATTGCTCATAACATGTGCATCTGTTTTATTATTTAAATAATTGTTTTATCAGTAACTTGACAACTACTGGCATTAAAAGTGTTGTGGCGTGTGTCGTAAAGCCTGATTTCTTCTGTATTTTGACATTCATAATTCTCTGCACACACTCACTTTGCTTTGAAGATGAATTTGCACTGATAACATTAAAGCTGAAATCCTGCCATGAGTTTGTGGTTCATTTTTGGAAATGAATGAATATTGGGAATTAAGATTAAATGTAAGGATGTGACGTGTACCATAAGGTTTTAGTCGTTAACTCTGGTTAACTACATTAGATAATAAACATTTCTCTCAGTGTTTTAATATTAATGTCTGGTTGAAGTTACACAGGCTATCACATTCTGAGAGTTTACAGCTGTAACCAACACTCCAGCACAGGAGGTGGCGCTGTGATTCTACAACCTTTGATTGTTTGCCCTCCACCAGGAAACGCATAAAAGGAGAAATGCAGACGAAGCACAAACTAGACATGGAGCATCCCATCTCCTCCGTGTTCACTTATGGCCAGAGGAAGGGGCTCCGGGTGGAGTTCATCCTCCGGGGCCCCTCTGGCCCGGCCCACTTGGCCAGGTAAGGAATCCAGAGATTTTTACTATAATATACTACAATATACTACAATTTACTGTAGTATATTTACTATAGTATGGTTCAAAAACACTGTAGTATTCACTAGAGTAATTTTACTATAATATAGTATTTTCCATGTGGGAGAACTTCCCAACTTGTGAACACAACCTTCCCGGGGGGACTTGAAACGTGCCATAAAATGAGAATATTGTGGTAAATGAATATCTCCTGTGGTTTGACATGAATTCTCCAAAGAACATTATACCATGGTGTCAAACACATGTTAATATTATTTCCAGTAGTAGGCTAAAGCATATCGAATGATTCTGGTAAAAAGCACTGTGGCATCCTACATGAAAAAATACTAAAGTAAAATTACTCTAGTGAATACTATAGTGTTTTTGAACCATACTATAGTAAATATACTACAGTAAATTAACAAAGTGTAGTAAATACTATAATATACTACAATTTACTGTGGTATCTTTACTATAGTATGGTTCAGAAACACTATAGTATTCACTAGAGTAATGTTACTATAATATAGTATTTTTTCATGTGGGATAAGTTTTGTTGTATTGTTAAAGAGATCTGCCTGCCTTCCATACATCATTTCACATATTTAGCTAATCATATCGTATCTTTCATGTCCCAAATATTTGTAAAATGTAGAGAGTAATGAGGAGATTGAAATGTGCACTGCTTACAATTTTTTTAGAATAGGATTATTACTAACTGATGAAATATGAATGAGACGATCACGGAGAAGTTAGCAGATGCTTTAGTTTTATCCAAAGCGACTTACACATGAGAGCAATAGAAGCCGCTCGAACAGTCGAGGGCAACAATAAGCTCTGTAACACCGTGAATCTAGCACCAAACACACAGGACAGAACCACGAGGCGTTCACCAGCAGAGCTCGAGCTTGGCCAGTTCCGGTGCACTGGTGCAGCTTAGCCTGAGCTGGTTCTGTAGGCGAGCACCAGCGCCTTTAATCTGTTTGTTTGAATATTCAGGGTTCGTACGGGGCTTGAAATCCTTGAACGTGCTTGAATTTTCATGTTGTGTTTTCAAGGTTTGAAAAATGCTTACATTTTGGATGCAATGTGCGAAATTGAAACTATTTCATTCGCAACAAATACCTAATAGAATAGCTTGTTTATTAATTGGAGAAATCAAATGAACCTGCTGTGCTCGCGATCTGCCAGTCTTTTTCCATGCGTGACTCCGCCGTAGCCTGGAAGATGCAAAATACGCATTATGGATTTAAACTGGGACCAGCCCCACCAGTTGCCTCTTGTAAAGTCTGCAAAAAAGACGTGCAGCGTTTCACAATGGGCGAGTCTGCTCTTTCAAGTCACCTGACAGGTAAATCATAGACTTTACACAGAACTAGAGGAGCCTACTGTACATGTTAGCGCATGTTTAACTCGCGCTATTAATTGCTAGCTAAGGATTTCTGTGTGTGTGTGTGTGTGTGTCAGAGTACTTGATGTGATCATGTAATGCTCGTTATGGTACGTTCATTTGTGGAATATGCAGTGAACAGCCAAAGTTACAGCACAGGAACGGTTACCGGCAGATTCAGTCCGGTTCACGTTAACCCTCTGAACGCGTTTGCGCCTTCTGCTGGAGTTTTGCTCATGACGTGTGTGTGTGTGTGTGTGTGTGTGTGTGTGTGTGTGTGTGTGTGTGTGTGTGTGTCTGTGTCTCTGTTTTTGTCTGTCTGTGTGTCCGGCTTGAATTTCGCGCAAGGATTGCACACAGTTCTACTCATTCACGCTGATTTCGCTCACATCTTAAGCGCGCACACATTTCTATGTTTGATCAGGGTTGGAGCTGAAATCTGCAGTGCATTGTCCTCCAGGGTAAGATTTGAATAGCCCCCGACATGTTACTGGATCAATCTTTTTATGGATAGTAAATGTTGCAAACAGGACCGTGTCCAAACCCATGCGCTTCATCATAAAGCACGTCATCAGTCCTGTCAAGTGTTCATTTCCTCAGCTATTTGTCATTTAGTCTCAGTCCTGTGTCAAATGTGCTTTTTAGTGTTTGTCATATTTCAACTTTCACCTGTTTTTGTTAAGTCTAGTTTTCGTCATGCTGCATTGATAATCCCAATTATAATCACAGCGATTGAAGTGTCATTTGAGAAATGTATTTGTAGATTTCATCAGAATTGTTGCACTTTCAGCTTTAAAGGAACACTCCAGCGTTTTTAGAAATAGTGCTTATTCAACATCTTTCCTACATTTAGATGCAAATGCATTTTTGTCTCAGTGCATGCATTGTTTTAGTTTGGCAGGGTTGCCGCTAGTTTAGTTTAGCATAATGAATGGAATCCTGTGTTGCCAGATAGCATGTCCCCAGTAAAAGTGATCCAAACCCACCCCCACCCCACCTAATTATTTCTTGTGGCCTGCGTATTCACAACGAGTACAAATAGTGATGCAGATTAATACTAGGCGATTTCCTAGGCAGATATTAACTTGGGGCTATATTATGGGGAAGCACGGGTACTACTTGGGAGCATGTGTTGCGTGATATCTCTGCGCCCAAGTATCAGTGCTTCGCCTGTGCTTCCCCATAATATAGTCCCAAATTAATATCTATAAGTAATTAGGTGGGGATTTAAAAAAATATATCACTTTAACTCGGGACACAGGATTCCATTCGTTATGCTAAGCTAGCAGAGACCCTGCCAAACTAAAACACTGCATTTGCCACATATCTACATCTAGGAAAGAAGTTGAATAAGGCCTGAATCTGCCCAACACGATGCCATCAGAATCTGCCCAAAGAATGTTCAGCCGTGAGAATATAAAGTTTGAACAACATGTTCATCATAAACTAGCTCTAAGTCCCAGAATGTATTAGTTTATGTAGAATATATAGTAAAGTGTAATTTTTATTCAGTGATCAGCGCTGAATTTATCATTACTGTAGATCAGCGCGTGCCCTAACAGATCTGTGTGTTCCAGAATGCCTGGATTTGCACTGCCTTCAGATTCTAAAGATCCTTCCGCCTGCGTGTTCCTCCAGTTCTCCTCTGGCCAATGTACAAACAGTGTATGATTATGATTCAGGCAACATTACAGGTCAGAAGTCAGATTTGATCAGCACATTCAGAATATGAATCCAGTTTTATACGCTTGAAGATCGGAGTCATCACGCCGGAGACGGGCTTTCTCCAGCAGCTGGAGTTTGTTTATTAAGCGAGTGGGGCAACCACCCAGTAGAGCATTACAATAATCTAGCCTTGAGCTCATGAATGCATGAACTAACTGTTCAGCATTTTGCATTGAGAGCATGTGCCGTAATTTAGATATATTTTTAAAATGGGAGAATGTGGTTTTACAGATGCTAGAAACATGGCTTTCAAATGAGAGATTGGTATCAAAGAGCACACCCAGGTTCCTCACTGATGATGAGGGCTTGACAGACTTGACATTTCTAGTCATCCAATTCTGTATATCGGATATGCATTCCGTTAATCTTGTGAATTGGTAAATTTTGAAGAAATATCTCAAATCTACTCTAAGTTGCATTCAATTTTGCATAACTGATGTCATTAACTAACAAATAATCTCATTGTATTAGCTGAGTTCAGAATAAGGTTTATCTTATTACCTCCAGAGGAACTACTGTATCTTTCCATCAGATAAACTTGTAACTCCCATAGTAACATCAACTCCGTCTCCTGCATTCATCAATCTTTGTGCACTTTATCCATTCAGGAGTTGTTGGTTAATCTTCTCTGAAGGATCTGCTGTGACTGATGTCTTCCTCATCTTTCTCTCTGTAAGGTTCCATGTGCGGGTGCGGATCGGGGGGGAGGAGTTCCCGGAGTGCTCCGGGTTCAGTAAGAAGGCGGCGAGGGAGGCAGCGGCCGAGCTCTGGAGGAGCTCCAGAAGAGGCGCTGCCACAGAAGGTGAGAAGCAAAGGAAACCAAAACAGTTAATAAAAGAATATAAAGATGACCCATAGATTAGACAAGAGCGACTCAGTGGGACACACAGTGCTCATTCAGTAAATGCACAGCTGGACAGATGTGTTTTGAGTCTGGATTTGAATGTGACTACTGTCGGAGCACATCTGATCTCTTCTGGAAGCTGGTTCAGCTGCGGCTGGCACAATAGCTGAACGCAGACATTCCTGGCTTTGAGTGAACTCTTGGTATTTCTAACTGACTTGATCCTGATGATCTGAGTGATCTGTTGGGTTTGTATTTAATCAGCATATCTGCAATGTATTGAGGCCCTAGGCTATTAAGGGGTTTATATACCAGTAATAATACTTTAAAATCTATTCTAAATGTAACTGGAAGCCAGTGTAAAGACCTGAGGACCGGTGTGATATGGTCATGTGTTCTGGTTCTGCTCAGCGTTCTGATGGATAAGCAGACAGTTTGCCTCGAGTGTTCAGTTTAACAGCAAGCCAAAAGAGGGCAAGGCTTCAACTGAACTATGCATTTTAACACTTCTAGCTCTGTCCATGCACTCAATACGCATTCTTAAACGAGAGAGGTTTACTTGCTCATTTCAACTTGGCATGAATCAAAAATCTAGAATCTAAAAATCTAGATCCGGCCCGGCGAACTGAGTCCTTTATAATAATGTGTTGGCTGTCTCATTAGACTCTTACCCAACTCTGCTTTTCTAACGCTATCTAAGCCGTGTTAGGCTGGCCTTCGTCTGACAGAGGGTTAAAGAACACGTAGCCTATTTAGTTTCAGAATTAAGCTGTTTAAATAGCCTATAATTTTATTTTTAATATAATATTAATACGCAGATAAAAATGGCGAACTTACCATTTGATAGTCAGCTCAGCTGCAGCGTATTCATTAACTGCACAAGTGTGTGAGTGTCTTACGATTCAGTCTACTTCGAATTACTTGCATATTTTCCTTAATACCAGCAGGACAACTTGCTAAAAGCAGGTGTGATGCAGAACGCGCTGAACATGGAGGAATCAACATTACGTCAAGAGTCTAGACATGCCCACAACATGTTTCCTCATCCAATCAAATAATTGAACCAGTCCTGAACTATGCAAAACCTTGTGTAAAACATGAATGAAAGTTAATTTGTATTTAAAATGGTTAAACTATCTTTTATTAACTAAATAAGTAAAATTGTTTGACGAATAATTTATTACGTTTTTATAAAAAACTATTTCCTCCCCCACCCCACATATGTAAAGTCTAGTTAACGGTAAATGTTGCTACCTATAACGTAAATGTGAAAACCTTAAATGTCCAGTCATCAATTGATGACTACCTAGTGATATGACTTGTTGTGGACCAGAGATATATTGTCCCATTCAGTTTCTCAATCTCAAATAAAATATTTCAACCTTAAAATTGCATCCAAAGAATATGAACATCGCAAATAGAAAAGTAACATGGGATGTAGTTTCCTTTTCATCGTTGAAAAGCTTCTGACCGGCGGAAAAATGTGTTGAGTGAATTAGATTATGAAGAATGACGATTTGTAGATCGTGCTTTTCCTTTAATACACACCTTCTGCAATCTATTTTTCAATTACCTTTAAAAAGTGGTGGGGACATGTCCCACCCGCAAATTACGCCTATGCGTCCACTTCATTTTGTGTGTGTCACATGATCTGATCGAGAGTTTCTCTCTGTCCTAGAGACCAATCAGAGGCCGGGCAGGGCTGCAGGCTCCGCCCCTCTATGGCCTGAAGATGTTCACCTGTGCTCGTGGGGAGGACGTAGTATACACCTTTTGCAGGAAACTGCCCCCTTTACGGAGGTACACCACACTTGGATCTCATTGTCTTCACGGTCACGTAGATCACGTCACACACCTGTCTGTCTCTCTTCTCACGGTCTCTGTGTTTCAGACACACTTGTCAGGTGACGGTGGGGGGGCGTTCCTTCCTCCCCATGAGCGCAAGCTCACGTCAGCAGGCCAAGGAGGCGAGCCCTGTCGGTGCTGGTGGGAGAGGCGGAGAGAAGGCGGAGAGAAGATCAGGTACACACTGACATTGTTCTACACGTGAACTTTAAGCTCATGCCTATACACTGGCCACCTCTGACAGCGTCAGCCAATCAAAACACTGGAACCTTCCCAGGAGAGATTCAAAGGTTCATAATCAGATGCTATGCTATGAACTTTCTGGAGTGAATGAAACAAACGCAGCACACGTCACTGTCATACGTGCAGCATGTGATCTCAGACACGCATCACATGGGAACATTTTCCCAGCAGGAGCAAAAGAGCTGAAGAGCTCACCTGTTCAGTCCACATGTGTTTATTTAGAGAGCAACAACTGCACACATCTGTACACACTAACAACACAAACCCTGATCCTGAAGCTTTGAATCTGCTGTCAGAAACACGTTTCACACTGAAGCTCCATTCCTGTCCCATTAACACCTGATCTCTGATGTCCACAGCCGTCCACCAGCGCCTCCTCTCCGCCTCCTCCAGAACCTCACCGCCTTCCCGGCCCTCCGGAAAACACTCCTCCTACGCAACCATAAGCTCACCGCTGATTAAAATCTAGATTTAGATTATTATTATTATTAAGAATATAAATTTAAATCTCATGTGCGTTTCAGTTTTTCCTGTGATATGAGTCACTTTCAGATCTTCTGCTGTGCAAATCATTCACTTGAGTTTCTGTTTCAATTGAATTTTCAGATTCATTTCTGGACCAGAAAGGACCCCCACCCGCACCCTTAAAATATTGTATTAAATTTTATTGTTGGCACTCTGTGTGTTCTCTCTTTCAGTAATTTGTGCTTGGCTGAAGGACCCATTATATTTGTTCTATTACTGTCATTTGGTGTTTTAAAGTCCAGTTCACACTGACCAAAGAGATGCCCTACAAACGGCAACAGACAGTTCACGACGTCACACTTCTAAATAATTATAGTAGAGTTAGAGACTCTGGGTCTGTGCCGTGCTGTCCAGGGAAGAGCTCCGGGCTCGGGATGTGGCCCGAACTCCCCGTATCCCTGGCCGGTACAGGAGCTAGCCGAGATTGAGGAGTCAGGGTGCTGGAGGGATGCAGAAAATATATAGTCGGCTGTATATAACGATCAAGCATAACATTATTACCTTCGACCTTTGTCAAGCACAAATAACATTGATAAAGACGTTGCAAGAAAGTTGTTGTGAGAACGTTTTCCTCAACATTGAGAACATCAGTCAAGCACAAATAATATACAAGTAATATTCTCTGTACCTCTCACTGAGAGAAAGCACATGCTATCAGTATGTTTTGGGAAAAATTTTGATCGGAGCTTAATCAGCTCCAACCTTGAAGAGCCTGTGTATCTGTGTATGTGTGCAATATTCTGTGTGACAGATCAGTATTGGAGGTGGATTACAGGCCTCCTAAGAGACGGGTGGATTTGTTTTTCTGGACAAACTGGCGCCTGTTCGGGTGAGAGCGTCAATGGACACGTGTATGGACACGTGCATCTGATTAACTGACCATGAGTGGAAATTTACCATGACTGTGCCTTTTCTCTGAGCCAACCAGAATCATACACCTTGCAATAATGACGTTGCTAGACCTTGAAAACAGTATAACTGTTGGGACAATTGTAATTGTATGTACGGTACGACGAGACTGGAAGAGGGGGAGCGTGGCCTATGAACTCCACGTTTCTCTGCTCCCATGGCAAAAACATTGGTGTTTATTTCAGATAGTAAAAGACATTCTGGTTCTTTTGACTGTTGCGCTGCCTCGGCCTTCACAGCCGCATCTGCTCTCACGTTTCATGTTTAAATAAACTCTGTTATTAGTGTGCGCATTTACAGATATCAACCTGGCCAGGCAAGAAAACTGTCTTGAAGCGCAGACACAATAGAAGCATTCAGAATTGGGTGCCCATCAGACAAACAAATTTTGTTTTCCAGCGCCCCAAAATTTTGCGCAACTCCGACCACATAGCGTAATTCTAGAACCTTTGACTGTTTACTCTCCGCCAGGAAACACATAAAGAAGAGACGCAGACGGCGGAAACTAGAGATGGAGCATCCCGTGTCTTCTGTTTACACGTCTGGGCAGAGGAAGGGGCTCCGTGTGGAGTTCATCCCCGGGGCCGCTCTGGCCCGGCACACATGACCAGGTAACACATCTAGAGATTAACTTTCTCAGCTTTGAGAGTTTCTCTCCACAGCTGCTGTTTCTGAGAGTTTACAGCTGTAACCTGTTGATCATCAATAATGTGAATCTTGAACCTGTGATAAAATGCTGTGCGTAATGACGTAACCCACATGGAAAAATACTATAGCCTAATATATTATAGTAGGATTTCTCTAGGAAATACTATAGTGTTTTTGAACCACTTTTACTAAAGTAAATATACTACAGTAAATGATACCTCAGTATTAACTCTAGTTTAACCATTGACTGTAGTTAACAGTAGGCCTCTGCTGTATACATGTACAAAGTGTATTTGAATGCTATAATCCACTACAATTTACTGTAGTATCTTTACTCTAGATTATTTCCTAGAGTAATTTTTACTATAATACACTATAGTATTTTCCATGTGGGACAACAATATTGTTCTAGCTGTGATTTGACTGTGCAAATGCATGATTGTGCAGGATATTTCCAGTGTCCATATGGAAGGGTTTCTGTGATGCATACACCTGGGATGCTCCTTCACATGTTATTGATTTTGCCCTACACCCTCAGGATAACACTGACCAGTGGTTTGGTGTGGCTTTTCATTCTTTATATGCATGTAAAACACACCGTTGTTTCCATCACTAATTGTGCTATACAGAAATATCTGTGTGAACTGATGAACCTGTGTAATGGCCACTACAATAATGATTCAAATGAGCTAAACCTGCTGGCAAAGGCAAGCTTATGTGTGTCACAAGTATTATAATAAACATATTCATTTTGACGGCCTATAACATCTTTCATGGTTGCATTTGTGTCTTTACATTTCTTAAGGCTAAATATTTGTGCTCTTCACGTCACAGCCTGTTCTGTAAAAGTGTATCTGATCAAATGTGTTTTTCACTGATTTGCAGTGGGATGAAATGGACGGACACCTGGGATCCAAACAATCATTCTTCCCAGAGTAAGGATCATGTCCCTGTCCGTGTGTCTGTTTATTCTGATTTCATCAATGAATTGTGCTGCTTTTCCAGAATACCTTTGCTTGGTCAAAAGTTTCTGCTCCTGTTCTTGCTCAAGTTACTGTGTTTGTTCTGGTTTCTTATGAAATCTACTTTTACTGCCTGGAACAGTTTCTTGGCTGATGTCTCAAACATCTAATATGACTTTTGACTTCAATAATATATAGGATATGAAGTGTGATTTATGGTAATTCCAACAGGCAGAAATGTGAGGAGAGCTGCTCAATGATCCGGGATCAGTGTCTTATATTGGAAAACGTGTGTGATGAAAGTCTGAACTTCATCAAAACATCAAGAGACGCATCTCTACTGAATCCACAGAAGAAACTAAGCAGAGCCCTCAACATAACTGCATCTTTCAGACGCTTTTCTTTCATTCATCTTCTCTTTCTTCAAACACACATTGACTCTCATTCCTCCATCACACTCTCAGACTCTTTTCTCTTCCAGTCAGAAACAAGTGGAGCTTTCCTAACGTCTCTCACTGATGTCAAACACCTGCCAGCACTGATTAAGGACTGTTCCTCAGGTGCCAAAATACAGTTCTGTTCTTTTTGCTTTAGTCTGAGGCCAAACTGTTCTTCATGGAGATTGTTAGCTGGACAAAAACTCATGAGCTAATGGGTAAGAGACTAAGAATGGTTTTGTCAAAGGTTTCCCCATAATGAGCCCAACATAGAGAGCCAAACTGATAAAAACCCAACACAACACACAGCCCAGAAGAGACTGGAGCTGAAAGGAGGAAACATTATATTACCATACCGCAGGGAGGAAAATGAGAGATAGAGAGATCTGAGCGAGCGTCAGACAGACACTGATTCACCACAAGAGCTTTTCAAAGCTTCTGTACTCCAGTGCAGCTGTGATCAATGAGTCTTCCAGCGTTCTGATTGGAGGAGGAGGACGAGTGGGAGGAGCCCAGAGTAATCAGACCTTGAGTGAGTGATCAATGAGTCTTCCAGTGTTCTGATTGGAGGAGGAGGACGAGTGGGAGCAGCCCAGGGCAATCAGACCTTGAGTGAGTGATCAATGAGTCTTCCAGCGTTCTGATTGGAGGAGGAGGACAGGCCTTGAGTGAGTGATCAATGAGTCTTCAAGACACGCCTCTAAAATAGCCATCATGAAATGTGTGGTGTGAAAACCAACAGTGAACAATTGGAACATTTGCTCATAACGCAGGGCTTCATTACCAACACGTCAACAATAACAACTCAAATTCAGCTTTTATAAATAAAAATGAACGCAACAAGTTTAATTACGTTAACCGTTTTCCTCCCTTAGAAAATTATAAGAAAACGCTTAACGTGGCTTAATGTACCAAGACAGACCAAATAATAATAACAGACCAAACTCAGGAAACATAATACTATTAAAGTATGAAATGTTCAAAAAAAAATCTGATGAGCCCTGAATATGAATGCAATGCGTTTAATTACACGTTAAGCGTTATCTTATAATGGTTTTCTATGGGATGAAAAGTTTGTGAATGAATATACTTGCCAGGTTACGTGTCACCACTGCTTTATAAATTTATCCAATTTTAGATTCTATGTGCGGGTGCGGATCAGGGAGAAGGAGCCCGAGCGGCTCTGGAGCTGCAAAAGAGAGGGCCACTGCCTTCCTCATCTTTCTCTCCGTGCCGGCTCTGAGAGGATGGAATTTTTTCAGAGATTTCCGCCATGGTAGCGTCGTGGCGGCGCTGGGGCATGGAGACAATTGAAGAGGTTTCCACTACCCATGTTCGGTGGCGGCTCTTGTGTCTTTTCTTCTCTCCTCCCGGATTGAGAGTTTCTCTGTCCTAGAGACCAATCAGAGGCCTGGCAGGGCTGCAGGCTCCGCCCCTCTATGGCCTGAAGATGTTTGCTTGCGCTCGTGGGAAGGACATATTGTACACCTTTTCCGAGGAAACTGTGCCCCTCCCATTTAAGGAGGTACACCACACACGGATCTCATTGTGTCTTCACGGTCACGTAGATCACGTCACACACCTGTCTGTCTCTCTTCTCACGGCCTCTCTGTGTTTCAGACACACTTGTCAGGTGACGTGGGGGGGGCGTTCCTTCCTCCCCATGAGCGCAAGCTCACGTCAGCAGGCCAAGGAGGCTGCCCTGTCGGTGCTGGTCGAGAGGCGGAGAGAAAGCGCCTTGATCAGGTAATCAAACACTCCACATTGTTCTAAACATGAAACCGATGTTCTAAAAATGAAATTTAAAGGGGTACTTCAGCGCTGGGAAAATGAATCTGTATTTAAACTGGGTCATTAATGTAGTACAAATGTGAAATTATTTTTGAATTTGGTGCCTTCTAGACTGAGAAAACACAGAAAATGTATTTTTGACTCATGGGGATGAAAGACAACAATTTCCAGAATGCACTGCCCGATGAGGCCACTCTAGGCACGGCTACTGGATCACTTGCCCACCACGTTCATTTTCATACAATCAGTTCAGTTAGAGACACTACAATTAAAAACTGAAAGTGTCTGTTCAATATATTGTGAGTGATCCGATCGAGTGTCACGGCACAAACGCAGCAACCACCCAATCACTGACTCTGAGCTCTCTGATGACTCAAGTCTCAGGCATCTATATAACTCCAAGCACATGATGCGTATACAGGACAACATTCTGTGGTTTAAAAATCTAGATCCGGCCCGGCGAACTGAGTCCTTTATAATAATGTGTTGGCTGTCTCATTAGACTCTTACCCAACTCTGCTTTTCTAACGCTATCTAAGCCGTGTTAGGCTGGCCTTCGTCTGACAGAGGGTTAAAGAACACGTAGCCTATTTAGTTTCAGAATTAAGCTGTTTAAATAGCCTATAATTTTATTTTTAATATAATATTAATACGCAAGATAAAAATGGCAAACTTACCATTTGATAGTCAGCTCAGCTGCAGAGCGTATTCATTAAATGCACAAGTGTGTGAGTGTCTTACTGGGATTCAAGTCGACTGACCTATCACTTGCATATTTTCCCTTAGCAGGACAACTTGCTAAAAGCAGGTGTGACGCAGAACGCGCTGAACATGGAGGAATCAACATTACGTCAAGAGTCAAGACATGCCCACAACATGTTTCCTCATCCAATCAAATAATTGAACCAGTCCTGAACTATGCAAAACCTTGTGTAAAACAAGAATGAAAGTTTATTTGTATTTAAAATGGTTAAACTAAGTAAAATTGTTTGATGAATAATTTATTACGTTTTTATAAAAGCTCTATTTCCTCCCCCACCCCACATATGTAAAGTCTAGTTAACGGTAAATGTTGCTACCTATAGCGTAAATGTGAACACCTTAAATGTCCAGTCATCAATTGATGACTACCTAGTGATATGACTTGTTGTGGACCAGAGATATATTGTCCCATTCAGTTTCTCAATCTCAAATAAAATATTTCCACCTTAAAATTGTATCCAAAGAATATGAACATCGCAAATAGAAAGGTAACATGGGATGTAGTTTCCTTTTCATCGTTGAAAAGCTTCTGACCATGAAAAATGTGTTGAGTGAATTAGATTATGAAGAATGACGATTTGTAGATCGTGCTTTTCCTTTAATACACACCTTCTGCAATCTATTTTCAATTACCTTTAAAAGTGGTGGGGACATGTCCCACCCGCAAATTACGCCTATGCGTCCACTTCATTTGTGTGTGTCACATGATCTGATCGAGTTTCTCTCTGTCCTAGAGACCAATCAGAGGCCGGGCAGGGCTGCAGGCTCCGCCCTCTATGGCCTGAAGATGTTCACCTGTGCTCGTGGAGGACTTAGTATACACCTTTTTGCAGGAAACTGCCCCCCCCCTTTACGGAGGTACACCACACTTGGATCTCATTGTGTCTTCACGGTCACGTAGATCACGTCACACACCTGTCTGTCTCTCTTCTCACGGCCTCTCTGTGTTTCAGATACACTTGTCAGGTGACAGTGGGGGGGCGTTCCTTCCTCCCCATGAGCGCAAGCTCACGTCTTCAGGCCAAGGAGGCGGCCGCCGAGGCAGCCCTGTCGGTGCTGGTGGGGGAGGCGGAGAGAAGGCACCTCGATCAGGTAATCACACACTCCACATTGACATTGTTCTACACGTGAACTTTAAGCTCATGCCTATACAGTGGCCACCTCTGACAGCGTCAGCCAATCAAAACACTGGAACCTTCCCAGGAGAGATTCAAAGGTTCATAATCAGAGGCCATGCTTTGAACTTTCTGGAGTGAATGAAACAAACGCAGCACACGTCACTGTCATACGTGCAGCATGTGATCTCAGACACGCATCACATGGGAACATTTTCCCAGCAGGAGCAAAAGAGCTGAAGAGCTCACCTGTTCAGTCCACATGTGTTTATTTAGAGAGCAACAACTGCACACATCTTTACACACTAACAACACAAACCCTGATCCTGAAGCTTTGAATCTGCTGTCAGAAACACGTTTCACACTGAAGCTCCATTCCTGTCCCATTAACACCTGATCTCTGATGTCCACAGCCGTCCACCAGCGCCTCCTCTCCGCCCTCCTCCAGAACCTCGCCGCCTTCCCGGCCCTCCGGAAAACACTCCTCCACAACCATAAGCTCACCGCTGATTAAAATCTAGATTTAGATTATTATTATTATTAAGAATATAAATTTAAATCTCATGTGTGCGTTTCAGTTTTTCCTGTGATATGAGTCACTTTCAGGTCTTCTGCTGTGCAAATCATTCACTTGAGTTTCTGTTTCAATTGAATTTTCAGATTCATTTCTGGACCAGAAAGGACTGGCACCCGCACCCTTAAAATATTGTATTAAATTTTATTGTTGGCACTCTGTGTGTTCTCTCTTTCAGTAATTTGTGCTTGGCTGAAGGACCCATTATATTTGTTCTATTACTGTCATTTGGTGTTTTAAAGTCCAGTTCACACTGACCAAAGAGATGCCTACAAACGGCAACAGACAGTTCACGACGCCACACTTCTAAATAATTATAGTAGAGTTAGAGACTCTGGGTCTGTGCCGTGCTGTCCAGGGAAGAGCTCCGGGCTCGGGATGTGGCCCGAACTCCCCGTATCCCTGGCCGGTACAGGAGCTAGCCGAGATTGAGGAGTCAGGGTGCTGGAGGGATGCAGAAAATATATAGTCGGCTGTATATAACGATCAAGCATAACATTATTACCTTCGACCTTTGTCAAGCACAAATAACATTGATAAAAATGTGCAAGAAAGTTGTTGTGAGAACGTTTTCCTCAACATTGAGAACATCAGTCAAGCACAATATACAAGTAAATATTCTCTGTACCTCTCACTGAGAGAAAGCACATGCTATCAGTATGTTTTGGGAAAAATTTTGATCGGAGCTTAATCAGCTCCAACCTTGAAGAGCCTGTGTATCTGTGTATGTGTGCAATATTCTGTGTGACAGATCAGTATTGGAGGTGGATTACAGGCCTCCTAAGAGACGGGTGGATTTGTTTTTCTGGACAAACTGGCGCCTGTTCGGGTGAGATTACCAATGGACACGTGTATGGACACGTGCATCTGATTAACTGACCATGAGTGGAAATTTACCATGACTGTGCCTTTTCTCTGAGCCAACCAGAATCATACACCTTGCAATAATGAGCGTTGCTAGACCTTGAAAACAGTATAACTGTTGGGACAATTGTAATTGTATGCACGGTACAAACTGGAAGAGGGAGCGTGGCCTATGAACTCCACGTTTCTCTGCTCCCATGGCAAAAACATTGGTGTTTATTTCAGATAGTAAAAGACATTCTGGTTCTTTTGACTGTTCCGCTGCCTCGGGCCTTCACAGCCGCATCTGCTCTCACGTTTCATGTTTAAATAAACTCTGTTATTAGTGCGCTGCATTTACAGATATCAACCTGGCCAGGCAAGAAAACTGTCTTGAAGCGCAGACACAATAGAAGCATTCAGAATTGGGTGCCCATCAGACAAACAAATTTTGTTTTCCAGCGCCCCAAAATTTTCCGCAACTCCGACCACATAGCGTAATTCTAGAACCTTTGACTGTTTACTCTCCGCCAGGAAACACATAAAAGAAGAGACGCAGACGAAGCGCAAACTAGAGATGGAGCATCCCGTGTCTTCTGTTTACACGTCTGGGCAGAGGAAGGGGCTCCGTGTGGAGTTCATCCCCGGGGCCGCTCTGGCCCGGCACACATGACCAGGTAACACAGCTAGAGATGAACTTTCTCAGCTTTGAGAGTTTCTCTCCACAGCTGCTGTTTCTGAGAGTTTACAGCTGTAACCTGTTGATCATCAATAATGTGAATCTTGAACCTGTGATAAAATGCTGTGCGTAATGACGTAACCCACATGGAAAAATACTATAGCCTAATATATTATAGTAGGATTTCTCTAGGAAATACTATAGTGTTTTTGAACCACTTTTACTAAAGTAAATATACTACAGTAAATGATACCTCAGTATTAACTCTAGTTTAACCATTGACTGTAGTTAACAGTAGGCCTCTGCTGTATACATGTACAAAGTGTATTTGAATGCTATAATCCACTACAATTTACTGTAGTATCTTTACTCTAGATTATTTCCTAGAGTAATTTTTACTATAATACACTATAGTATTTTCCATGTGGGACAACAATATTGTTCTAGCTGTGATTTGACTGTGCAAATGCATGATTGTGCAGGATATTTCCAGTGTCCATATGGAAGGGTTTCTGTGATGCGTACACCTGGGATGCTCCTTCACATGTTATTGATTTTGCCCTACACCCTCAGGATAACACTGACCAGTGGTTTGGTGTGGCTTTTCATTCTTTATATGCATGTAAAACACACCGTTGTTTCCATCACTAATTGTGCTATACAGAAATATCTGTGTGAACTGATGAACCTGTGTAATGGCCACTACAATAATGATTCAAATGAGCTAAACCTGCTGGCAAAGGCAAGCTTATGTGTGTCACAAGTATTATAATAAACATATTCATTTTGACGGCCTATAACATCTTTCATGGTTGCATTTGTGTCTTTACATTTCTTAAGGCTAAATATTTGTGCTCTTCACGTCACAGCCTGTTCTGTAAAAGTGTATCTGATCAAATGTGTTTTCACTGATTTGCAGTGGGATGAAATGGACGGACACCTGGGATCCAAACAATCATTCTTCCCAGAGTAAGGATCATGTCCCTGTCCGTGTGTCTGTTTATTCTGATTTCATCAATGAATTGTGCTGCTTTTCCAGAATACCTTTGCTTGGTCAAAAGTTTCTGCTCCTGTTCTTGCTCAAGTTACTGTGTTTGTTCTGGTTTCTTATGAAATCTACTTTTACTGCCTGGAACAGTTTCTTGGCTGATGTCTCAAACATCTAATATGACTTTTGACTTCAATAATATATAGGATATGAAGTGTGATTTATGGTAATTCCAACAGGCAGAAATGTGAGGAGAGCTGCTCAATGATCCGGGATCAGTGTCTTATATTGGAAAACGTGTGTGATGAAAGTCTGAACTTCTTTAAAACATCAAGAGACATCTCTACTGAATCCACAGAAGAAACTAAGCAGAGCCCTCAACATAACTGCATCTTTCAGACGCTTTTCTTTCATTCATCTTCTCTTTCTTCAAACACACATTGACTCTCATTCCTCCATCACACTCTCAGACTCTTTTCTCTTCCAGTCAGAAACAAGTGGAGCTTTCCTAACGTCTCTCACTGATGTCAAACACCTGCCAGCACTGATTAAGGACTGTTCCTCTGGTGCCAAAATACAGTTCTGTTCTTTTTGCTTTAGTCTGAGGCCAAACTGTTCTTCATGGAGATTGTTAGCTGGACAAAAACTCATGAGCTAATGGGTAAGAGACTAAGAATGGTTTTGTCAAAGGTTTCCATAATGAGCCCAACATAGAGAGCCAAACTGATAAAACTCAACAAAACACAGCCCAGAAGAGACTGGAGCTGAAAGGAGGAAACATTATATTACCATACCGCAGGGAGGAAAATGAGAGATAGAGAGATCTGAGCGAGCGTCAGACAGACACTGATTCACCACAAGAGCTTTTCAAAGCTTCTGTACTCCAGTGCAGCTGTGATCAATGAGTCTTCCAGCGTTCTGATTGGAGGAGGAGGACGAGTGGGAGGAGCCCAGAGTAATCAGGCCTTTAGTGAGTGATCAATGAGTCTTCCAGCGTTCTGATTGGAGGAGGAGGACGAGTGGGAGCAGCCCAGGGCAATCAGACCTTGAGTGAGTGATCAATGAGTCTTCCAGCGTTCTGATTGGAGGAGGAGGACGAGTGGGAGCAGCCCAGGGCAATCAGACCTTGAGTGAGTGATCAATGAGTCTTCCAGCGTTCTGATTGGAGGAGGAGGACGAGTGGGAGGAGCCCAGAGTAATCAGGCCTTGAGTGAGTGATCAATGAGTCTTCAAGACACGCCTCTAAAATAGCCATCATGAAATGTGTGGTGTGAAAACCAACAGTGAACAATTGGAATATTTGCTCATAACGCAGGGCTTCATTACCAACACGTCAACAATAACAACTCAAATTCAGCTTTTATAAATAAAAATAGCAACAAGTTTAATTACGTTAACCGTTTTCCTCCCTTAGAAAATTATAAGAAAACGCTTAACGTGGCTTAATGTACCAAGACAGACCAAATAATAATAACAGACCAAACTCAGGAAACATAATACTATTAAAGTATGAAATGTTCAAAAAAAAATCTGATGAGCCCTGAATATGAATGCAATGCGTTTAATTACACGTTAAGCGTTATCTTATAATGGTTTTCTATGGGATGAAAAGTTTGTGAATGAATATACTTGCCAGGTTACGTGTCACCACTGCTTTATAAATTTATCCAATTTTAGATTCTATGCGGGTGCGGATCAGGAGAAGGAGCCCGAGCGGCTCTGGAGCTGCAAAAGAGAGGGCCACTGCCTTCCTCATCTTTCTCTCGTGCCGGCTCTGAGAGGATGGAATTTTTCAGAGATTTCCGCCATGGTAGCGTCGTGGCGGCGCTGGGGCATGGAGACAATTGAAGAGGTTTCCACTACCCATGTTCGGTGGCGGCTCTTGTGTCTTTTCTTCTCTCCTCCCGGATTGAGAGTTTCTCTGTCCTAGAGACCAATCAGAGGCCTGGCAGGCTGCAGGCTCCGCCCCTCTATGGCCTGAAGATGTTTGCTTGCGCCGTGGGAAGGACATATTGTACACCTTTCCGAGGAAACTGTGCCCCTCCCATTTAAGGAGGTACACACACGGATCTCATTGTGTCTTCACGGACACGTAGATCACGCCACACACCTGTCTGTCTCTCTTCTCATAGCCTCTCTGTGTTTCAGACACACTTGTCAGGTGACGGTGGGGCGTTCCTTCCTCCCCATGGCGCAAGCTCACGTCAGCAGGCCAAGGAGGCGGCCGCCGAGGCAGCCCTGTCGGTGCTGGTGGGAGGCGGAGAAGGCGGAGAAGATCAGGTAATCACACACTCCACATTGACATTGTTCTACACGTGAACTTTAAGCTCATGCCTATACACTGGCCACCTCTGACAGCGTCAGCCAATCAAAACACTGGAACCTTCCCAGGAGAGATTCAAAGGTTCATAATCAGAGGCCATGCTTTGAACTTTCTGGAGTGAATGAAACAAACGCAGCACACGTCACTGTCATACGTGCAGCATGTGATCTCAGACACGCATCACATGGGAACATTTTCCCAGCAGGAGCAAAAGAGCTGAAGAGCTCACCTGTTCAGTCCACATGTGTTTATTTAGAGAGCAACAACTGCACACATCTTTACACACTAACAACACAAACCCTGATCCTGAAGCTTTGAATCTGCTGTCAGAAACACGTTTCACACTGAAGCTCCATTCCTGTCCCATTAACACCTGATCTCTGATGTCCACAGCCGTCCTCCAGCGCCTCCTCCAGAACCTCACCTTCCCGGCCCTCCGGAAAACACTCCTCCTACACAACCATAAGCTCACGCTGATTATAATCAAGATTTAGATTATTATTATTATTAAGAATATAAATTTAAATCTCATGTGTGCGTTTCAGTTTTTCCTGTGATATGAGTCACTTTCAGATCTTCTGCTGTGCAAATCATTCACTTGAGTTTCTGTTTCAATTGAATTTTCAGATTCATTTCTGGACCAGAAAGGACCCCCGGCACCGCACCCTTAAAATATTGTATTAAATTTTATTGTTGGCACTCTGTGTGTTCTCTCTTTCAGTAATTTGTGCTTGGCTGAAGGACCCATTATATTTGTTCTATTACTGTCATTTGGTGTTTTAAAGTCCAGTTCACACTGACCAAAGAGATGCCCTAGCGGCAACAGACAGTTCACGCGTCACACTTCTAAATAATTATAGTAGAGTTAGAGACTCTGGGTCTGTGCCGTGCTGTCAGGAAGAGCTCCGGGCTCGGGATGTGGCCCGAACTCCCGTATCCCTGGCGGTACAGGAGCTAGCCGAGATTGAGGAGTCAGGGTGCTGGAGGATGCAGAAAATATATAGTCGGCTGTATATAACGATCAAGCATAACATTATTACCTTTGACCTTTGTCAAGCACAAATAACATTGATAAAGACGTTGCAAGAAAGTTGTTGTGAGAACGTTTTCCTCAACATTGAGAACATCAGTCAAGCACAAATAATATACAAGTAATATTCTCTGTACCTCTCACTGAGAGAAAGCACATGCTATCAGTATGTTTTGGGAAAAATTTTGATCGGAGCTTAATCAGCTCCAACCTTGAAGAGCCTGTGTATCTGTGTATGTGTGCAATATTCTGTGTGACAGATCAGTATTGGAGGTGGATTACAGGCCTCTAAGAGGACGGGTGGATTTGTTTTCTGGACAAACTGGCGCCTGTTCGGGTGAGGCGTCAACAGGTGATGTGTATGGACACGTGCATCTGATTAACTGACCATGAGTGGAAATTTACCATGACTGTGCCTTTTCTCTGAGCCAACCAGAATCATACACCTTGCAATAATGACGTTGCTAGACCTTGAAAACAGTATAACTGTTGGGACAATTGTAATTGTATATGCAGTGCGTCGAAACTGGAAGAGGGCGTGGCCTATGAACTCCACGTTTCTCTGCTCCCATGGCAAAAACATTGGTGTTTATTTCAGATAGTAAAGACATTCTGGTTCTTTTGACTGTTGCTGCCTCGGCCTTCACAGCGCATCTGCTCTCACGTTTCATGTTTAAATAAACTCTGTTATTAGTGTGCGCTGCGCATTTACAGATATCAACCTGGCCAGGCAAGAAAACTGTCTTGAAGCGCAGACACAATAGAAGCATTCAGAATTGGGTGCCCATCAGACAAACAAATTTTGTTTTCCAGCGCCCCAAAATTTTGCGCAACTCCGACCACATAGTGTAATTCTAGAACCTTTGACTGTTTACTCTCCGCCAGGAAACACATAAAAGAAGAGACGCAGACGAAGCGCAAACTAGAGATGGAGCATCCCGTGTCTTCTGTTTACGTCTGGGCAGAGGAAGGGGCTCCGTGTGGAGTTCATCCCCGGGGCCGCTCTGGCCCGGCACACATGACCAGGTAAGACATCCAGAGATGAACTTTCTCAGCTTTGAGAGTTTCTCTCCACAGCTGCTGTTTCTGAGAGTTTACAGCTGTAACCTGTTGATCATCAATAATGTGAATCTTGAACCTGTGATAAAATGCTGTGCGTAATGACGTAACCCACATGGAAAAATACTATAGCCTAATATATTATAGTAGGATTTCTCTAGGAAATACTATAGTGTTTTTGAACCACTTTTACTAAAGTAAATATACTACAGTAAATGATACCTCAGTATTAACTCTAGTTTAACCATTGACTGTAGTTAACAGTAGGCCTCTGCTGTATACATGTACAAAGTGTATTTGAATGCTATAATCCACTACAATTTACTGTAGTATCTTTACTCTAGATTATTTCCTAGAGTAATTTTACTATAATACACTATAGTATTTTCCATGTGGGACAACAATATTGTTCTAGCTGTGATTTGACTGTGCAAATGCATGATTGTGCAGGATATTTCCAGTGTCCATATGGAAGGGTTTCTGTGATGCACCTGGGATGCTCCTTCACATGTTATTGATTTTGCCCTACACCCTCAGGATAACACTGACCAGTGGTTTGGTGTGGCTTTTCATTCTTTATATGCATGTAAAACACACCGTTGTTTCCATCACTAATTGTGCTATACAGAAATATCTGTGTGAACTGATGAACCGGTGTAAGGGCCACTACAATAATGATTCAAATGAGCTAAACCTGCTGGCAAAGGCAAGCTTATGTGTGTCACAAGTATTATAATAAACGTATTCATTCTGACGGCCTATAACATCTTTCATGGTTGCATTTGTGTCTTTACATTTCTTAAGGCTAAATATTTGTGCCCTTCACGTCACAGCCTGTTCTGTAAAAGTGTATCTGATCAAATGTGTTTCTTTCACTGATTTGCAGTGGGATGAAATGGACGGACACCTGGGATCCAAACAATCATTCTTCCCAGAATAAGGATCATGTCCCTGTCCGTGTGTCTGTTTATTCTGATTTCATCAATGAATTGTGCTGCTTTTCCAGAATACCTTTGCTTGGTCAAAAGTTTCTGCTCCTGTTCTTGCTCAAGTTACTGTGTTTGTTCTGGTTTCTTATGAAATCTACTTTTACTGCCTGGAACAGTTTCTTGGCTGATGTCTCAAACATCTAATATGACTTTTGACTTTAATAATATATAGGATATGAAGTGTGATTTATGATAATTCCAACAGGCAGAAATGTGAGAGAGCTGCTCAATGATCCGGGATCAGTGTCTTATATTGGAAAACGTGTGTGATGAAAGTCTGAACTTCATCAAAACATCAAGAGACACATCTCTACTGAATCCACAGAAGAAACTAAGCAGAGCCCTCAACATAACTGCATCTTTCAGACGCTTTTCTTTCATTCATCTTCTCTTTCTTCAAACACACATTGACTCTCATTCCTCCATCACACTCTCAGACTCTTTTCTCTTCCAGTCAGAAACAAGTGGAGCTTTCCTAACGTCTCTCACTGATGTCAAACACCTGCCAGCACTGATTAAGGACTGTTCCTCAGGTGCCAAAATACAGTTCTGTTCTTTTGCTTTAGTCTGAGGCCAAACTGTTCTTCATGGAGATTGTTAGCTGGACAAAAACTCATGAGCTAATGGGTAAGAGACTAAGAATGGTTTTGTCAAAGGTTTCCCCATAATGAGCCCAACATAGAGAGCCAAACTGATAAAACCCAACACAACAAACAGCCCAGAAGAGACTGGAGCTGAAAGGAGGAAACATTATATTACCATACCGCAGGGAGGAAAATGAGAGATAGAGAGATCTGAGCGGCGTCAGACAGACACTGATTCACCACAAGAGCTTTTCAAAGCTTCTGTACTCCAGTGCAGCTGTGATCAATGAGTCTTCCAGCGTTCTGATTGGAGGAGGAGGACGAGTGGGAGGAGCCCAGAGTAATCAGGCCTTGAGTGATTGACGTTCTGATTGGAGGAGGAGGACGAGTGGGAGGAGCCCAGAGTAATCAGGCCTTTAGTGAGTGATCAATGAGTCTTCCAGCGTTCTGATTGGAGGAGGAGGACGATTGGGAGGAGCCCAGAGCAATCAGGCCTTGGAGTGATTGACCTGAAGAGAGAGAGCTGATCAAAGTCAGCAGAATGCTAATTAGAATCAAATTTTTGCATATCCAGATTTTATTTTTTGAAAGTCTGGACAGTGAAAAACAGTCAAAATCAGTTGTATTTAACATACGGTTGAAGTGTGTTTGAAAGAGCAGCGCTTCAAACCCTTCAGGGCTTAAAACTCTCCGTTCAACAGTCTCCTTCACCATAGCCGTTCTGCTTTTGGGTGAATATACACCACCGTGAGCAACATTTGAGGGAACTCACCAGGCAAATAAGAAAGCAGTTCAATATCGTGGCCACACAAGGTCTCCGTTCAATGACTGAACTGCAGCACTTGTTATTAATGGAGACACAAACGCCGCCTCCTTGACTTTCACCTGGAATAAGTCAATATAAATCCTGCTGAATGAATAAATCTTAATATATAAAATCAATCATTTATTGTTTTTCTTCATCTGTGTCACACTCCAGCACAGTAGATGTAGATTTAATCCTGATCATAATACTTGTATTGTTTTTAACCTTAAATTAAAGTCAAGTCACCTTTATTTATATAGCTCTTTTAACAATGCAGATTGTTTCAAAGCAGCTTCACAGTGTTAAACAGAAAAATAATGCAACAGAATATATTTTGATTATCATACAGTAACAATGTGGGCTCAGTAATTAGATCTATATGGTTAATTTGGTCTATATGGTTAATTTAGTTTAATAATTAGATTTATTTTGAAATATATTTGAAAAATAGTTTTTCCCCAACTGAGCAAGCCAAGCCAGAGAAACCCAAACCCCATCAGGAGACCTAATGGAGAAAAATAAACCTTGGGAGAAACCAGGCTCAGTCGGAGGCAGTTCTCCTCTGGCCAATTAACAAACAGCGTATTATTATTATTATTATTCTGGCAATTTTAAAGGTCAGAGGTCATAATCGATCTGAATATTCGAAAGATCTGAGGCAACACGCCGGAGACGGGTTTATTGAGGATGATGTATCAATTAAATAATTATTAAAAATAAATAATTTGAAATATCGGAGTCATTACGCGGAGACAGGTTTTATTGAGGATGCCGTATTGATTAAACAATTACTAAAATGTAATATTCGAAGATCGGCGGCAACACGCTGGAGCGGGTTGTTTTGAGGATGACATATCGATTTAAAGAATTATTAACTAGGACTATTCAAACAATCGGAGTCATCCCGCCGGAGACAGGTTTATTGAGGATGCCGTGTGGATGAGGCAGCTTAAGGGGGAATGACACGGTCTCTGCAGACACTTCAGGGTCATGGGTCACATCTGGGTGCAGATCCACCGTCTGATCTGGATACGGCCTGGATACGGCTGACTGCAGTAGACCTCGGGATTAACCTGAGAGACTAACATAGCGTAGATGCTGTGATATCTTTTAGCAACTCCTAGTAAGCTGTTTTTAGGCTTAACACTTAGGAAAATAAAGATATAATAAAGACACGACACCACGAGCTGTTCACTGTGTAACTCTTCTTTTATATATCATTTTTCGGTCACCACAAGGATACAGGTGTACAGGGCACCACCTAGTGGTAAGTGCAGCATACATCACATCTCCCTTTTTTTTTTTTTTTACACCATTTACCCCAACAGTAACCTTGTAACCAAATCTAATTGCAAGTATTGTAACTTAAATCTATAAAACAAAACAAAAAACAAATTTACATCTGAACCGAACTCAGTCTCTACTTTACTTTAGTTAACAACTAAGTAGTTTAGCAAGAATAACTCTTTGGAGTCTAACCACTCTACCCGAGCGTGTCATTTTCACAGTTTTTTCCACAACACCTTCAGGCCTTGAAGACGACTTTTCAGGTGTTGGTAGAGGTGGCAACACCTCTTCTGTAACCTCCACATCAGGAATACAGTCAGTTATAACTTGATTGAATGAGTCCTGAATGTGTGAATTTTGGAAACTCGACTCTTTCGTCTTCAGCAGGTGTTTTTTCGATTTCTCCTGTAGATTTCTCCACCCTGTGTTTGAAACAGGTATGGCCTCGGATTGTCAAGACTTTTTACCACTTCCACTGGCTGCCAACGGTTCTCAGCTCTCAGTCTCACCCTTTCTCCTTCACTCAGAGTAGGAAGGTTTCTTGCCCCGTGATCAAAGTAGAACTTTTGTTTCAACTGCCTGTTCTTTAGGCTTTGCTGAACATCTTTGTGCAGTTGTGGCTGTAGCAGCTTACTCGCTGTTGGCAGTCTGGTTTTCACTCTACGGCCCATAAGAAGCTGTTCAGGAGATAACTTCACTCCTCCTAGCGGCGTATTTCTGTATTCAAGAAGAGCAATGTAAGACTTTCTTGCATCTTCTTGAGTAGGTTTTTGATGGTTTGTACAGCTCTTTCACTTTGACCATTAGACTGAGGATATCTTGGACTTGAAGTTGAGTGTTTGAACTCCCAGATATCTCTGAAGTTTATGAATTGAGCACTCACAAACTGCGGTCCGTTATCTGAAACAACTTCATCTGGAATCCCATGTCTTGCAAATATTGATTTCAGTGCAGTTATTACATGCTGGCTTGTTGTCTGTGTCAACTTCGCAATTTCAGGAAATTTTGAGAAGTAGTCCACACAACAGGTAATCTGCTTCGTTGAAGTGAAAGAGGTCCACTCCTACCTTTGCCCATGCTCTGTCCGGTAAGTCATGACTGACAAGAGGTTCCTTGGTATTGTTCCTCTTGAAATTATTGCACACAGCACACCTTGACACCACCTCTTCAATTTGTTTTCCCATGCCGTGCCAAAACAACACATCTCTTGCTCTCTCTTTGCACTTAACAACTCCCAAATGAGCTTCATGAATCCTTTGCAGCATTTCTGCTTGTAGACTTTGTGGAACCAGTCTTGTGTTTTTGAACAGCAGTCCTTCTGAAAGGGTCAGTTCTTCTCTGAATGTCCAGTACTTTCTTATTTCAGCACGTATTTGATTTGTTTAGGCCAACCCGTCTTGACTACTGCCATAACCTTCTGCAGTTCTCTGTCTGCTTCTGTAGCTTTCTTGACAGCTTCAAATTTCTCAGCTGAAATTGGTAGACACTCTGATAACTGATGTACTTCCAAATCACTGTCCAGTTTTTGTTCTGTTTTTTCCTCCAGGTAGGCTCTGCTAAGTGTATCTGCTAATTTCAACTCCTTTCCTGGTTTGTAGGTTACCTGCAGATCATATGGTTGAAGTTTCAACAACATCCTCAGTAGTCGGGTTGGCGCTTTTTCTAGAGGCTTTTTGAACACTGTCTCTAGTGGCTTGTGATCTGACTGCACTGGCTGAACTTTTCACAACCATACACAACAGCTAAAAGCTCTTTTTCAATCTGAGCATACCTTTTCTGGCAGTCAGTCAGTGATCTGGAACCATATGCTACAGGATGTCCATCCTGCAAGATGACAGCACCTAAACCCTCTGAGCTTGCATCAACAGAAAGAGTCACGTCTTTGTTGACATCAAAGAATCTGAGAACTGGTGCATTACTCAGTTGTGACTTCAGCAACTCAAAACTCTTTTGCTGTGACGTTTCCCAGTGCCACTCTACACTACTTTCCAGGAGTTTCCTTAGCGGCGCACTAATTTCAGACAGGTTTGGGATGAACTTTGCAAGATATTGAACCATGCCAAGAAACCTCATCAAGGCAGCTTTGTCTTGTGGCTTAGGCATCTCCACAATTGCTTTGACTTTGCCTTGGCTGGTTTCAAACCTTCTTCACTTAGTACATATCCTATGTATTTTATTTCTGCCATTCTGATCTTGCATTTTTTTCGATTTAACTTCAGGTTTATGCTCCTGATTCTCTCTAGAAACTGCCTGAGCCTTACATCATGCTGTTCTACATTTTCTCCCCACACGAGTATGTCATCCATGATATTAACGACTCCATCCAGGTCCTCAAGCCTTTGAGCTATGCACTTCTGGAAGTCTTCTGGGGCTGACGATACACCAAAAGGTAGGTCTTTCTTTGACCATGTTTTCGGAGCAGAACTATTCTCAGCTGACTTCTTAGTTTACTTGAACTTGCTAATTTTGTTCACCGTCACTTCGGTTTCCTCGTGGAGTGCTTTTAATTTGGCTTTTTGTGACTTCACTCGCTCTGCAGATATCCACAGCTTTGTTCAGATCAAGATCCGGTTCTCTTAAGAGTCGTGCTCTGATTTGATCATTATTAACGCCACACACTCTGCGGTCTCGGATCCGTGATTCAGTCAACTGTGCAAATTCACAATCTTTGGCTTTGTTTTTTAACTCAGTCACGTACGCATCAGTTCAGTTGGTCCCTGAGCTCGAGTGAAAAACACGTGTCTTAGATAAGTTCAGTTTTTCAGTGGTTCACAGTAACGCTTGAACTTTTCTTTCAGTTCTTCATAATCATTTGCTTCCTCCTCTTCAAAATCCATGGTATTAAATACCTTTATTGCTTCATCCCGGCAGCGTGAAGAAAAGTAGCACGTTTTATCTTCCCTGATTTCCCGGATGGTCCACTTGCAACGAGACCTGCAGTTGATTTTGATATTCTAACAGAGTTTAGAGACCGCAATAGACGTGATGGAGTATAATGTGTTAAGAGCTCACTCAAGTACTGGGGAGATAAACCATTTATTGCTTTATAAGTAATAAGCAAGATTTTAAAATGTATGCGATGTTTAATAGAGCCAGTGCAGTGTTGACAGAACCGGGCTAATGTGTTCATACTTCCTGGTTCTAGTAAGAACTCGAGCTGCTGCGTTTTGGACCAGCTGGAGTTTGTTTATTAAGCGAGCAGGGCAACCACCCAGTACAGCATTACAATAATCTAGCCTTGAGCTCATGAGCATGTACTAATTGTTCAGCATTTTGCGTTGAAAGCATGTGACGTAATTTAGATATATTTTTAAGATGGTAGAATGCAGTTTTACAGATGCTAGAAACGTGGCTTTCAAAGCGAGAGATTGGTATCAAAGAGCACACCCAGGTTCCTCACTGGCAGCGAGGACTTGACAGAGCAGCCATCGAGGGTTAGACAGTATTCTAGGGCACTACTTGTGGAACTTTTCTGTCCAATAATTAAAAGTTGCAGGAAATTACTATTCATCCAATTTTTATATCAGCTATGCATTCCGTTAATCTTGTGAATTGGTAAGTTTCGTCAGGGCATGAAGAAATATAGAGCTGAGTATCATCAGCATAACAATGAAAACTAACGCCATGCTTCCTAATGATATCTCCCAGTGGTAGCATATACAGGGTGAAAAGCAACGGTCCTAACACTGAGCCTTGCGGTACTCCATACTGAACTTGTGATCGGTGTGACATCTCTTCATTTACTGCTACAAACTGATAACGGTCAGATAAGTAAGATTTAAACCATGCCAATGCAGTTCCACTAATGCCAACATAATTTTCGAGTCTATTCAAAAGAATATTGTGATCGATAGTATCGAATGCAGCGCTAAGATCGAGTAACACTAATGAGAGATACAAATGATTTACTCTTATCATCTGATCGTAGTTTGTAACTCTAATTAGAGCAGTCTCAGTACTATGATACGGTCTAAATCCTGACTGGAAATCCTCACATATACCATTTCTTTCTAAAAGGAACATAATTGTGAAGACACAGCCTTTTCTAATATTTTTGATAGAAACGGTAGATTCGAGATTGGTCTGTAATTGTCTAATTCTTTAGGATCAAGTTGCGTTTTTAATAAATGGTTTAATTACAGCCAACTTAAAAGTTTTGGTACATATCCTAATGTCAAGGATGAATTAATAATATTAAGCAGAGGATCTATGACCTCTGGAAGCATCTCTTTTAATAGCCTAGTCGGTATAGGGTCAAGCATACATGTTGTTGATTTTGATGATTTAACAAGTTTAGCCAATTCTTCTCCTCCTATAGCAGTGAATGAGTGTAATTTTTCCTCAGTGACACTACAATGTTCTGTCTGAAGTGATACTGTAGTAGACGGCTGCATGGTTATAATTTTATTCCTAATGTTATCAATCTTACTAGTAAAGAAGTTCATAAAGTCATTACTGCTGTGTTGTTTACAAACGTCAGAAGTTGAAGCTCTATCCTTTGTTAATTTAGCCACTGTATCGAATAAATACCTAGGGTTGTGTTTGTTTTCTTCTAAAGAGTTGAGAAATAAGCAGATCTAGCCGTTTTTATGGCCTTTCTGTATGCAATCATGCTCTCTTTCCACAAATTGCGAAAAACCTCCAGTTTTGTTTTCTTCCAGCTACGCTCCATTTTTCTGGCTGCTGTTTTAAGGGCCCGAGTGTGCTCGTTGTACCAGCGTTGGATTATTTGCTTTAATCTTCTTTAGCGCCGAGGAGCAACTATGTCTAAAGTGCTAGTAAAGAGAGAGTCAGTAGTTTCTGTTGCAACATCAAGTTCCTCTTGGCTATCTGTAATGCTGAGGAGATGGAACTGATGAGGAAGATTATGTATAAAGCAATCTTTAGTCGCAGCGGTTATAGTCCTGCCATATTTGAAGCGAGGGGATGGCTTTGCAGCCTTAGCTATATTAAGTATACATGATATTAGGTAATGATCTGAGATGTCATCGCTCTGCTGCAGAATTTTAATGGTATCAACATTTAGTCCATGTGACAGTATTAGATCTAAAGTATGATTAAGGCGATGAGTGGGTCCCGATACGTGTTGTCTAACTCCAATAGAGTTTAGAATGTCTTTAAATGCCAATCCCAATGCGTCTTTTTCATTGTCAACATGGATATTAAAATCACCAACAATTAGTACTTTATCTGCAGCCATTACTAACTCTGATAGAAAATCAGCAAATTCTTTGATAAAGTCTGTGCCCTGGTGGCCTGTATACAGTAGCCAACACAAATGTCAAACGGGATTTATCATTTACACTACACAATGTTACATAAAGAAACAAAACTTCAAAGGAATTATATTTGAAACTAGACTTCTGAGTAATACTGAAGATATCATTATAAATTACAGCAACACCTCCCCCTTTTCCTTTCAGACCCAGGGCTGTGTTAGCAATAATCTTGGGAGTGGGCTCATTTTAAGTAATGTAATTCGTCAGGTTTTAGCCAGGTTTCTGTCAAACACAGCACATCTAGGTTATGATCTATAATCATATCATTATAAATTACAGCAACACCTCCCCTTTTCCTTTCAGACGGGCTCGTGTTTATAACAATAATCTTGGGGAGTGGACTCATTTAAAGTAATGTAGTCGTCAGGTTTTAGCCAGGTTTCTGTCAAACACAGCACATCTAGGTTATGATCTATAATCATATCATTAACAATAAGCGTTTTTGGCGAAAGGGATCGAATATTCAGCAACCCGAGATTTATCAATTGTTCATCCGTATTATATCTGTTGTTTATTTGTTGGACATCAATTAAATTTTTACTGTTGAATGGTTTTGATGTTTTTGTATTTACTGATTCGGGAACAGACACAGTCTCTATGTGATAATATCTAGGTGAAAGCGTCTCTATGTGCTGGGATTTAGCTGACTCTGGTGGCGTGAGACAGCTAGCAGGCGGTTGGTTTAGCCAGTTTGTCTGCTTCCTGACCTGGGCCCCAGTGAGTCAAGGTTTAGCTCTAAGATTATGTGCCAAATTACTAGAGAGAAGAGCAGCACCAGCCCAGGAAGGATGAATTCCGTCTATCTTCAACAGGTCAGGTCTGCCCCAAAAACTTTTCCAATTGTCTATGAACCCTATGTTATTTTGCGGACACCACTTAGACAACCAGCCATTGAGTGATGATAATCTGCTAACTATTTCATCACTCCTTTTAACAGGAGGGCCAGATAAACAGACTGCGGTGACATTGTACTTGCGAGTTTACACACCTCTTTAATGTTAATTTTGGTGATCTCCGACTGTGAAGTCGAACATCATTAGTGCCGGCGTGAATAATAATCTTAGAGAATTTACGATTAGCTTTAGCCAGCACTTTTAAATTTGCTTTGATGTCAGGCGCTCTGGCTCCCGGTAAACATGTGACTATGGTGGCTGGTGTCTCTATTTTCACGTTGCGTGTAATAAAGTCGCCAATAACTAGGGCACTTTCAACAGGATCCTCAGTGGGTGCATCACTGAGTGGGAGAACCTGTTTGATGTTCTGTCGGAGCGGAAGAGTGGTTTTTAGATCCTTGAGTATGCTGTCTCACAGTCACCCAATTGCCCTGCTGCAAGGGCTCAGCCGGAACCAAACAATGAGTGTTCACTAAGCTAGTCGCATCCAAAGCAGTATCTAAAGCTGTTACATTCTCACTACTCTCACATAAAGTCTGGATCGTGTCTCTAAATCTGAAATCTTCTCCGTCAGCCTGATTAATTCCTTACATTTTAACACATGTGAAGCCCTGTTCGCCAACGGAGATAGATATGCTAAACATGCAGCATGCAGTGCAAGTGACAATGACAGGAGAAGAAGACATGGCTTACCGTATTTGTTGATGAATCTAAAACTTACCACACAACTTACTCCACTTACTTTGTTTGATGGAGTCTATTTAATAATCCAACTCACCACAGTTGTCTAATGAACTCAGAAAACAGGAGACCCGGTGTGCCGGGATGAAAGCTACCAGGCTAGCGAAAACACGTGGTAGTGATTTAGATTAAAAGCTAGTGATGTCAAATTTAACTTGATAGGCTATATTAAACAATATATGGTGATGAGTGAGTTATATTTAGCAGTAGAACAAAGAAAATATATCAAATAGAGCTACAAACACTAGCTGAGCAGGAGACAGACAGGAGACTGGAGACAGGAGACTGAAGCAATCGATCAGGAGCAGAAGCAATCGATCAGGAGCACAAATGACAATATCTACTTCTCCCTCCATCAGTGTGTGTCAATCTCCCTCCTCCTGTGAGATTTCTTCGGTCACAACGCCAGGGCACTCTCCCTCCTCCATCTGTTGTAGGTGAACCAAAAACAACTGATACCAGCTCGGTGATGTGTGTTGGGTCCCCACCATGATAACAGTATCTTTATCAAATGTTTACAGAACGAGCAGAAATGCTGTTCATAAAGTTTCTGTAACCCACACACAAATTTGAGGCTTTATTACTATGCATTTTCCCCCCTTTTTCTTTGTTGCCTAATGCATAAAATGTTCAGACATGTGGTTTAATTATTTTATTTTATTCATTATTTAGTTTTAGTGAGGGTGAAAATCAGTAATAAGTAAAGTGAGTTGATGGGTACTGGCGTCACATGTGCGGCAGCTCGTTGAAGAGAGATATGAGCCACGTGTGGTTATCGTTAATCTTATCCATCTTCGCCAATATTTTCATAAATCGTTGTCTGAACTGTTTTATTGCATTAGACTGTCTCAGCGCTCGGTGATAGTGTTGGACTTGCACAGAGAGAAAGCCGCGCTGGATTAAGCTACGGAGTGATTTCGTCATCTCAGGACTTCGTTTTAAGGAGGCAGCGTTTCTTTCGTCCATTCCTGCAAGTGCTGTAGGCATTCACACATCCACACAAACTGAACTGAGACAAATCCATTCATATTACATTCAGGACTGCTGACACAATATTTGATTTTATTTTTTGTTGTCGTTTTTTTATTGTTAATGTGGAACAAAATACTTGATGTTCAGTTGGTGGTTTGAAAAGGGCAAATTATATTCTCATGATTTGTGCAAATAAGAAAAGAAACGAACAAACAAAACAATCAGTGAATACAATTATTGTTCAGTGAATTGATTTGTGTTTTCATTCATTCCTTTCAATTATTTGAATTCAATTCATTTTCCTGTGTTGTAATGATATACTTTTAAATTTGAATTATTATTATTTTTTGTTAGTACTGTAAACTAAGCGCATACAAGTGCAGACATTCGACACGATTGATTGTTTTAAGTGCACGGTGTGAGACCCCGAACCCGGGACTCCAAATATTAGTATAAATAGAATTTTGCTGTATTTGGTGAGCCCAGACCTAGTAGATATTTTCCTCCTTTTCTTTTCCATGTTAAATCCAACAAATGGGTTACATTTCCATGAAATAATAAAACACATTGCTCAGTAAGAACTGAATGTGCATGTCAATTCTAGTAAAGTGATTAAAATTCATTGAAATGTGAACATGATGATGTCAGAGCAAAAGCCACTGCTGTTCGAGCAGCTGAAAATAAATGATCTGGGGCCTATTGCACAAAACTAGGATAAGGGATTAAGCCGGGATATCTTGATGATCTTGTCGATCTTGTCATCTGTATGCAAAATTTAATACACCGATGTCGTGTAAGCTTACCCTGAAGGCACAATCACACCAAGAACGATAATGAATGATAACTGTATATTAGCGGATAAATTGAGCCAGGATCACCAAGATATCCTGGCTTAATCCCTTATCCTAGTTTTGTGCAATAGGCCCCTGTTGTTTCAATCTCAGATTCACAAACAATACAAGTATTATGATCAGGATTAAATCTACATCTACTGTGCTGGAGTGTGACACGGATGAAGAAAAACAATAAATGATTGATTTAATATATTAACATTTATTCATTTAGCAGGATTTATATTGACTTATTCCAGGTGAAAGTCAAGGAGGCGGCGTTGTGTCTCCATTAATAACAAGTGCTGCAGTTCAGTCATTGAACGGAGACCTTGTGTGGCCACGATATTGAACTGCTTTCTTATTTGCCTGGTGAGTTCCTCAAATGTTGCTCACGGTGGTGTATATTCACCCAAAAGCAGAACGGCTATGGTGAAGGAGACTGTTGAACGGAGAGTTTTTAAGCCCCTGAAGGGTTTGAAGCGCTGCTCTTTCAAACACACTTCAACCGTATGTTAAATACAACTGATTTTGACTGTTTTTCACTGTCCAGACTTTCAATAAAATCTGGATATGCAAAATTTGATTTTATCTAGCATTCTGCTTTCACCGACTTTGATCAGCTCTCTCTCTTCAGGTCAATCACTCAAGGCCTGATTGCTCTGGGCTCCTCCCACTCGTCCTCCTCCTCCAATCAGAACGCTGGAAGACTCATTGATCACTCACTCATGGCCTGATTACTCTGGGCTCCTCCCACTCGTCCTCCTCCTCCAATCAGAACGCTGGAAGACTCATTGATCACTCACTCATGGCCTGATTACTCTGGGCTCCTCCCACTCGTCCTCCTCCTCCAATCAGAACGCTGGAAGACTCATTGATCACAGCTGCACTGGAGTACAGAAGCTTTGAAAAGCTCTTGTGGTGAATCAGTGTCTGTCTGACGCCGCTCAGATCTCTCTATCTCTCTCATTTTCCTCCCTGCGGTATGGTAATATAATGTTTCCTCCTTTCAGCTCCAGTCTCTTCTGGGCTGTTTGTTGTGTTGGGTTTTTATCAGTTTGGCTCTCTATGTTGGGCTCATTATGGGGAAACCTTTGACAAAACCATTCTTAGTCTCTTACCCATTAGCTCATGAGTTTTTGTACAGCTAACAATCTCCATGAAGAACAGTTTGGCCTCAGACTAAAGCAAAAGAACAGAACTGTATTTTGGCACCTGAGGAACAGTCCTTAATCAGTGCTGGCAGGTGTTTGACATCAGTGAGAGACGTTAGGAAAGCTCCACTTGTTTCTGACTGGAAGAGAAAAGAGTCTGAGAGTGTGATGGAGGAATGAGAGTCAATGTGTTTTGAAGAAAGAGAAGATGAATGAAAGAAAAGCGTCTGAAAGATGCAGTTATGTTGAGGGCTCTGCTTAGTTTCTTCTGTGGATTCAGTAGAGATGCGTCTCTTGATGTTTTGATGAAGTTCAGACTTTCATCACACACGTTTTCCAATATAAGACACTGATCCCGGATCATTGAGCAGCTCTCTCACATTTCTGCCTGTTGGAATTATCATAAATCACACTTCATATCCTATATATTATTAAAGTCAAAAGTCATATTAGATGTTTGAGACATCAGCCAAGAAACTGTTCCAGGCAGTAAAAGTAGATTTCATAAGAAACCAGAACAAACACAGTAACTTGAGCAAGAACAGGAGCAGAAACTTTTGACCAAGCAAAGGTATTCTGGAAAAGCAGCACAATTCATTGATGAAATCAGAATAAACAGACACGGACAGGGACATGATCCTTATTCTGGGAAGAATGATTGTTTGGATCCCAGGTGTCCGTCCATTTCATCCCACTGCAAATCAGTGAAAAAACACATTTGATCAGATACACTTTTACAGAACAGGCTGTGACGTGAAGGGCACAAATATTTAGCCTTAAGAAATGTAAAGACACAAATGCAACCATGAAAGATGTTATAGGCCGTCAGAATGAATACGTTTATTATAATACTTGTGACACACATAAGCTTGCCTTTGATTTACTGTAGTATATTTACTATAGTAAAGTGGTTCAAAACACACTATAGTATTTTATCACAGGTTCAAGATTCACATTATTGGGATGAACTCCACACGGAGCCCCTTCCTCTGCCCAGACGTGTAAACAGAAGACACGGGATGCTCCATCTCTAGTTTGTGCTTCGTCTGCGTTTCTTCTTTTATGTATTTCCTGGCGGAGAGTAAACAGTCAAAGGTTCTAGAATTACACTATGTGGTCGGAGTTGCGCACAATTTTGGGGTGCTGGAAAACATCTTTTTTTTTTTGTCTGATGGGCACCCAATTCTGAATGCTTCTATTGTGTCTGCGCTTCAAGACAGTTTTCTTGCCTGGCCAGGTTGATATCTGTAAATGTGCAGCGCACACTAATAACAGAGTTTATTTAAACATGAAACGTGAGAGCAGATGCGGCTGTGAAGGCCGAGGCAGTGCAACAGTCAAAAGAACCAGAATGTCTTTTACTATCTGAAATAAACACCAATGTTTTTGCCATGGGAGCAGAGAAACGTGGAGTTCATAGGCCACGCTCCCCCTCTTCCAGTCTCGACGTACCGTACATACAATTACAATTGTCCCAACAGTTATACTGTTTTCAAGGTCTAGCAACGTCATTATTGCAAGGTGTATGATTCTGGTTGGCTCAGAGAAAAGGCACAGTCATGGTAAATTTCCACTCATGGTCAGTTAATCAGATGCACGTGTCCATACACGTCACCTGTTGACGCTCTCACCCGAACAGGCGCCAGTTTGTCCAGAAAAACTAATCCACCCGTCTCTTAGGAGGCCTGTAATCCACCTCCAATACTGATCTGTCACACAGAATATTGCACACATACACAGATACACAGGCTCTTCAAGGTTGGAGCTGATTAAGCTCCGATCCAAAATTTTTCCCAAAACATACTGATAGCATGTGCTTTCTCTCAGTGAGAGGTACAGAGAATATTACTTGTATATTATTTGTGCTTGACTGATGTTCTCAATGTTGAGGAAAACGTTCTCACAACAACGTTGTTGCAACGTCTTTATCATTGTTATTTGTGCTTGACAAAGGTCAAAGGTAATAATGTTATGCTTGATCGTTATATACAGCCGACTATATATTTTCAGCATCCCTCCAGCACCCTGACTCCTCAATCTCGGCTAGCTCCTGTACCGGCCAGGGATACGGGGAGTTCGGGCCACATCCCGAGCCCGGAGCTC
This sequence comes from Gobiocypris rarus, assembly GCA_023029165.1. Classification (NCBI taxonomy): domain Eukaryota; kingdom Metazoa; phylum Chordata; class Actinopteri; order Cypriniformes; family Gobionidae; genus Gobiocypris; species Gobiocypris rarus. The sequence goes on from CM040913.1 coordinate 123,838, forward strand.
TTCCCTGGACAGCACGGCACAGACCCAGAGTCTCTAACTCTACTATAATTATTTAGAAGTGTGACGTCGTGAACTGTCTGTTGCCGTTTGTGGGCATCTCTTTGGTCAGTGTGAACTGGACTTTAAAACACCAAATGACAGTAATAGAACAAATATAATGGGTCCTTCAGCCAAGCACAAATTACTGAAAGAGAGAACACACAGAGTGCCAACAATAAAATTTAATAAAATATTTTAAGGGTGCGGGTGCCGGGGGGGTCCTTTCTGGTCCAGAAATGAATCTGAAAATTCAATTGAAACAGAAACTCAAGTGAATGATTTGCACAGCAGAAGATCTGAAAGTGACTCATATCACAGGAAAAACTGAAACACACACATGAGATTTAAATTGATATTCTTAATAATAATAATAATAATCTAAATCTTGATTATAATCAGTGGCAAGCTTATGGTTGCGTAGGAGGAGTGCTGTTTTCCGGAGGGCAGGGAAGGCGGCGAGGTTCTTGAGGAGGCAGAGAGGAGGCGCTGGTGGACGGCTGTGGACATCAGAGATCAGGTGTTAATGGGACAGGAATGGAGCTTCAGTGTGAAACGTGTTTCTGACAGCAGATTCAAAGCTTCAGGATCAGGGTTTGTGTAGGTAGTGTGTACAGATGTGTGCAGTTGTTGCTCTCTAGATAAACACATGTGGACTGAACGGGTGTCTGATTATGAACCTTTGAATCTCTCTTGGGCAGTTTCCTCCAAAAGGTGTATACTAAGTCCTCCCCACGAGCACAGGTGAACATCTTCAGGCCATAGAGGGCGGAGCCTGCAGCCCTGCCGGGCCTCTGATTGGTCTCTAGGACAGAGAGAAACTCTCGATCAGATCATGTGACACACACAAAATGAAGTGGACGCATAGGCATAATTTGCGGGTGGGACATGTCCCCACCACTTTTTAAAAGTAATTGAAAAATAGATTGCAGAAGGTGTGTATTAAAGCAAAAGCACGATCTACAAATCGTCATTCTTCATAATCTAATTCACTCAAAACATTTTTCCACGGTCAAGCTTTTCAACATCCTCACCAATGAAAATTCTTCAAAGAGAGATCACTAACATCACTGCCGACAATTCAAAAGGGGTACTGATGATAGGAGGGGACTTCAGTGCGGTGCATGATGGGAAACTGGATAGGATGCCTATTGAGAAGGGTTCTCAGTGCTCCAAAGCGAAAACCTTAAATAACTTTGACCGAACTAGGTCTTACGGACCCATGGAGAACCAGAAACCCAAAAGGGAAGGATTTCAGCTTTTCTCAATAGCCATTTCAAGGATTGATTTCTTCTGTCTCAACAGTACATGTTTAAAGTAACAGACTGTCTGTCTAAGAAAGACCCTAAAAGAATATTTTGAGATCAATGATACTGGAAAAGTTAATCCTTCAATTCTGTGGGAGGAGCAAAAGCGGTTATAAGAGGAAAAATCATTCAAATATAATCAAAAGTAAAGAAATATCAACCTGGAAAATAAAATAAAGCTTTTGGAGACAATACAAATCTACAAGAAGGAGTAACTTTGACCAAAGCTTTTCTTGTCTCCCTAAGTTCTGTATCAAAGTCCTGTCATATAAAGCGGAAGGGGCTTTAAGAGTTTCCAAACAGAGATATTATGAGATGGGGAATAAAGCTAGTCGCCTTCTAGCATTTCATCTTCGTAAAGTACGATTAGCTTGAGCTGTCTCTAAGGTCTGTCACCCTACTTTGAGTAGAATAGTATCTCAACCCAAAGAGGTTGCAGATAACTTTGCATCATTCTAGCAAAACCTATACGAAGAACCCAGGTTACAAACATCAGGAAAGGATACTGATACCTTCCTGTCTGCTTTAAATCTCCCTACATTATCAGAGGAAGCATCAAAACAAATGATAACACCAATTACAGAAACAGAAATAAGAGATATTATAAAAAGATTAAAGAGCAACAAACCTCCAGGAGTCGATGGGCTTCCTGGAGAATTTTATAAATGCTTTATAAATGACCTAGTGCCCATACCAACCAAGGTGTTTAGATACTCTCTCTCTAAGAATAATCCTCCGGAGACATGGTCACAGGCCATTATATCTGTGATTCATAAAGAGGGGAAGGACCCAACACTTTGTGAGGATACAGACCAATCAACTTAATATGCAAAGATCAGAAAATACTGATAAGTATTCTAGCACAGAGAGTTCAAAAACATATTACTACTCTGATTAAGCCAGATCAAACAGGATTTATTCCTAACACACAACAATATAAGAAGAACCCTACGCCAGGTCGGAAATGAATCTGAAAATTCTACCTTGAATCTAAATCTTGATTATAATCAGCGGTGAGCTTATGGTTGTGTAGGAGGAGTGTTTTCGGAGGGCAGAGAGGAGGCGCTGGTGGACGGCTGTGGACATCAGAGATCAGGTGTTAATGGGACAGGAATGGAGCTTCAGTGTGAAACGTGTTTCTGACAGCAGATTCAAAGCTTCAGGATCAGGGTTTGTGTAGTTAGTGTTGTATCAACAATGAGTTTCGGGGAATAATTAATTCAAATGGGGTAAATATTCATGAGTCTTTGAATATGATTCGCTTGTCGAACACAAATATTAACTTATAACGGAACCTTTAATCATGTAAAAGTACCTTTATCCAAATTGATTTCAGTTATCTATAATTTCTTCGTCCTGCGAGTTGAAATTCAGATTTCTTCATCAAATATCAAACTTACAAACTTTAAGAAACATTAATTTGCTGATCAGGACAAATAATATTTCCTTTGTTTGTACAATTTGTATTACTTAAATAGTAACAAGAAAATCAAGCTTTATTGGTAGCTACGATCTTGCGTCTCATTGACTTGATATCTGTGAGCAAAATGATACATTCAATTTCATGTAATTATTGGGTTTTAATAAAACAACTAAGTATACAGAACTACGATTCACACAAGGGAAATATGCATATATATGTAGGTAGTAAAACAAACCATATGGTACAAACAGGAAAAAAATTACACTATAAACGAATTATATAAAAGGGAAGAGGATAAAGGAGAGAATGGAAGAGAGAGAGGGAGAGATAACACTTTATTTTGAACCAATTAAAACAGATAACAACCATACACTTCACTCAAGACATCTAGCAAAAATTAATTTTCCGTCTTTAACACAGCATAGCATTTCTTTATAATCCCATACATTTTCAAATTCTTTATCCTTCATATTTTTATAAAACAAAAAATCTAACTTGATTCTCACTTTAATTAAACTCTTAACTTGTTCTACATCCTGACCACTTTCACCCTCTATTCTTTCCTTTCTTGTCAGATAAATAACCATTTTCGCTTTTCCAATTATAAAGTTAATAAGTTGTCCTTTCTTTCTCTTTTTCTTTCCAAACCTAAAGCCAAAAATGAAACCAACCTTTGAAAAAATTACTTTAAAATCCACAAACATGAAATTAAGAGAAATAAACTTTTCAACCTGTCAGTGTACAAAACAGTGAAAAATGGTTTCTCTTTGGTCACAAAAAGGACATTTACTATCAACTGCCGGATTAATAATGCTAACAAATGCATTTACGGCAACAATGCCGTGCAGTATCCTCCACTGCAAATCCCCTTCTGGTTTGGTCAACGGTGGCTTGTACATAGTTCTCCACACAGGTCTACAATTCTTTTCAACCCCAAAATGAGCAACCCATGGTGTTTCTACCCGCACCTTCAATTTTTCTTTGTTCAGTACTTTAACACATACCTCATACAACTTTTTTCCACTAACATCACAAAAATCCAACCCTTTAAAACTTTTAACCGCAAGTAGCTGATGAGAAAATGCCTCTTCCGTAAACGTTGGTAAAATGTACATGCTTGGAAAATTGTCACTTTCTTCCGGTGTGAATAGTCCACTAAAATAATTCTGGAGTAAAAAAATGTCTTCATCATTCATCTTCTCTTTTATACTGTCCAGAAAAATGTCTTATTTTGAAATGCTGGCCCTTTTATCTCCCACGGGAGTTTTCGGTAATATTCCTGTGTGGTGTTTATATACATCCGCGGGCGGACATTTCTGCTGCCCTGAGTGAATTAAGTGACATTGTACACAAAGTTGAAAATTCCCATGTTAACGCCGCGGTTGTAGTAGCTGGTGATTTTAATAAGTGTAATTTTAAAAATGTTTGCCCTAACTTCTATCAGCATGTTAGACAACCAACTAGAGGAGCACACATCCTGGATCACTGTTATAGTAATGTAAAATCTGCTTATCAATCTAGTCTTAGACCAGCTTTTGGAAAATCAGATCACTCTTCTGTGTTACTTCTCCCTATATATATACAGAGGAGTAAACAATTAAAACTTTTGTCATGTATTGTTCAGTGCTGGACAAAGGAGAGTGAAGTGAAATTACAGGGATGCTTTGATGCTACTGATTGGTCTGTGTTACATTCAGAAAATCTGGATGAGTATTGTGATGCAGTGACTGGGTATATCGATTTTTGCATTGATTGTTGTGTTCCAAAAAAGGTAATAAAACGGCATGCTAGTCAGAATCCGTGGTATAATGCGGATGTAAAAAGGAAAATACAACAACGGGCTGAGGCTTTTAAATCTGGTAACGCTCTTGCTTATAAGCTGTCCAGATATTCTTTGGAGCGCGCAATTAAAGCTGCTAAATGAGGCTATGGAGCAAAGATAGAGGGACATTTTATGGAATCGGACCCTCGACGCATGTGGCAAGGATTAAATTCTATCATTGATTGGAAATCTAAAGGAGGATCTATTATTAATGTTGATCCATCCTTGCCAAACGTATTAAATGAGTTTTATTGTCGTTTTGAAACTGGATATGTTGAACCCGTTGTTTTTCAGCTTGTAATGAGGAGAGTCTTCTAATCATTCAGGAGGACGTCCGGAGGATCTTTTCTAAGACTAAGGTTAGGAAGGCACCTGGTCGGATTGTATTCCTCCCCGGGTCCTTAAATTGTGCTCTGAGCAACTTGCTCCTGTTTTAACTGATCTTTTTAACATGTCACTAGAGAAGTGTACTGTTCCAGTTAGTTTTAAAAGATCAATCATAATTCCAGTGCCCAAGAAGACTGTGACATGTTTAAATGACTATCGGCCAGTGGCCCTCACATCTGTCTTGATGAAAACCTTTGAGCGGTTGGTGTTGAATTTTATTAGAGAGCAAATCCCTATGTCTATGGATTCATTACAGTTTGCATTTAGGAAAAATAGAGGTGTTGATGATGCCATTTCCTTCGCTTTGAACTCTGTCTTTAAGCATCTTGATGTACATACATCATATGCAAGAATGCTATTTATAGACTATAGTTCAGCTTTTAACTCAATGGTCCCCACAAAGCTCTTTCACAAATTGAAATGCCTTGGACTCGACGATGCCATTTGTAAATGGATTTTAAACTTTCTTACTTGTCGACCACAAAGGGTCAAAATTAATGGCTGTATTTCAAATGAGTTGTATGTTAGCACTGGTTCACCACAGGGGGTGTATTTTGAGTCCCCTGATGTTTACATTGTATACTCATGACCTCGAAGCATTCTATGATAATAATGTGATAATCAAATACGATGATACAACGATCATTGGGCTGATTAGTTCAAACGATGAATCTCAGTAACGCGAGGAGGTGGAGAAGGTTGTTAAATGGAGTAAAAAAAAAATTTGCTCTTGAACACCTCGAAAACATGTGAACTTGTTATTGATTTTGGTCACAACAGGAATCAGTTGCCTATTACTATCTATGACTCTGATGTGCAGATTGTTGAGAGCTGTAAATATTTAGGTGTGACTCTCTCATGATTTGAACTTGAGCTCAAATACGACTAGTATTGCAAAGAAAGCGCCTCTTCTTTTTGCGCAGGCTTCGTGAGTTTACTCAGAATACAAAAATTCTCTTGAATTTTTACTATGGTGTAATTGAGAGTGTTCTAACTAATTGCATTACCTTGTGGTATGGTAATCTCACCTTGAAAGAGAAGAAGGCTTTGAACAAAGTGGTTCGCTCAGCCAGCAGGATCATTGGCTGCACTTTGCCGCTTCTGGAGGTCACATATAATGCTAGACTCTTGAATCGAGCTTTAAAAATTGTTAAGGATGCCTCAGGCCATCCTGCAGGGGTCTTTTCTGAGATGCTTCCCTCAGGGAGAAGGTATCGGTCGTTAAAATGTTCTACTGACCGTCATTTAAACAGTTTCTTTCCTCAAGCTGTAATCACTTTAAACAAAGCACTTTAAATGGGGTCTTTTTAAAATTATGAGAGGATTTTATCGTATAGTATTTACTTCTGGGTTTTTTATGTGGCATCTGCTTGTCTGTTTTATGTGGTGCTGTGTTTGTATGTTATTTATATGATTGTACTTTGAGCTTCTTGCACATTTTTTCCAATGTGGTTTTGTACTGCAAATGGCAAATAAAGTGAACTGTGAACTGTGATTTGAAACCCAGACATTGCGCCACAGCTCCCACATTTTCAAAAACATTGCCATCAACTCCTAACAGTTGTCGCAAAGTAGTCATTTTGCCGTTATTAGAACGCGTTTGTCATTCCCGGGATTGTCTTACCAGTAACATCTAGCCTTGCACTTTTAATTAAAGGTTCATCAAGTAGCCAATGAAGTGATGGCATAGACACAGTCCTTACAGTTCTTACTAATGACCAGGCCTTATAAGAACACTGCGGTAGTATGACGGAAGACTTATGTCTCCCGCTTCACATTTAATCCAAAATAGATTCTTTCTCAATCCCAAACACTCCTACTTTTCCAGAATAAGATTTATTCCTGCTTTCCATACATTGCTTTGATCGTATAACACTTTTTGAATAAACTGTAATCTAAAAGCTGTTTTGCGACTTTCTAGATGCAGCAGACCCCGCCCGCCCTCATCCCTTGTTAAATGTAAAACACATTGTGGAACCCAGTGCATCTTATTCCCAAAAAATCAATCAGAGCCTGAACTCTTGATAAAAGACCTGTAGGTCAACCTTTAGATGCAGTTTGCTGGGGAAATAAAATACTTGCTTTGATCTGGCTTCTCGTGTGATTGTGTCTGAGTTCTATTGTCCTCTGAGTCTTTCAGGGCAGCAAGGCGCAGATCTGGTTCTTGGAGGAGTTCTCTGGCGAAGTGGAAGCTGTGGGCCTTTAGTGGGTCGTGGAAGGCAAGGGTCTCATCTCGTTGAAGAGGTTCTCATCTCGTTGAATTTCCTGTACAGGAGTAAGGCTATGCTGCAGGTTGAGGGTGTTGGCGATGATCATGGAGATACAGAGCGCAGTGTCAGCTGCGGTCCAGGTTTGGACAACAGGCGAGGGGTTCAGGATAGGCAATCGGGACAATGCTTGGAGGGCTGTGTCGGGGAGCAATGTCAATGAGCTGAGTCCCCCTTTTCAATCCACCATTCTAATTCTGGATCTAGGGTGAGGTTGTGGTCCTTGAAAAAGGCTGGGATTTCTAGCTCTGACTGATACTCTTCACTCGGAAGATGGTACAAGGTCAAAGCATCCAGGTGGAGAATGGCCCCTCATGGTACTTGGATCAGCGTAGCGGTACGCACGAGTGTTGACGAGCCACTGTCACCTCGATCTCTGCCTGCGTCTCGGTGACTTGGAGTGCAGGTGTTGCGTTGGTAGGGCAGCGGGTGTCGCTGATCATGGGTTGCAACCCACAGAGTCCCTCGGTGTTGTCTCTGAGGAAAGGCTTGCTAGGGCAGAGATAATGAATATCTTTAGTCAGGGTACACATGTGCAGGTTCAGGGCTAGGTACAGCTGTGTATTGCTGTCGTGGTAAGCGACCACCTCGGGAGTGCACACTTTAAGGTGTGTGTTACCCTTCCAAAAGCCCACATTGACAATGTCTTTGAGCCGGTAGATTCAGCTCGACTCAATGATGGGTAAGTTAAGAAGGAAGCCCATCTCCTTCTGCTTGGGGTCCACATAAAGGGGAATGGCGCTACCCAGAGAGTAGGCAAGGTGTATTTGCAGAGGGTCGGTGGGTGTGTTGATAGCGGATGCCAACACATTTTGCTTAAGAGTATCAATAATGGTGGGATTCTACCCATGGCTAAGCTGTCGATGGAGGAGCTTACTTCCCGTAGCATGTCAGTCATTAAAGCTGTGACCAGCTGCGTTTGAGTAATTCTGGAAGACTGAACAGTTGTTTCATGGAGTTCACGGTCTGGTTCAACAGGACACTGTGGGTGTTTAGGATTACCACCGTTCCTCTCAATGTCTTGCCGACGGTTTGGAAGCTGCACTCTGTGTGGTGAGTTGCTCTTTGAGCTGGGAAGTTCAGTCTGAATTTCGGCCACATGCTGTCTTATCGTGGCTATGTTTACTGCGTTGACACTGGACATGCCAATGTTAAACAGAGTTCCGACAGCGGCACTGAGCAATGCTCCCAGGAACTGTTTGGAGCGGCGGTTGTGTCCACCTAACTCCGCTTGGGTGACTATCATCTTCTCCTGTTGGTTGAGCATGTGCTTGGCCTCTGCATGGAGGAGAGAGTCCTCGGTCCACCGGGCCAGCTGTACTGGGCTACTGTGCTCTGTAGACGTTGCGGGGGTCGAGTCGGACGTACACTTTCTGTGTGCAATTGGTGATTAGGAGTCCCGGTTGCTCTCTCAATACAATGCTCGAGGCTGGTCCTGGTGTGATGTCTGGTGGCGGCTGGCCTCTGGTTGACTGGAGGCACAGGAGGATGATCCACAGCCGCATCCTATTACAGGCAAGAGAGAGGTAGGGAGGAGAAGGGGAAAGAGAGAGGGAATAGGTCAGCGAGGTTTGTCCCAGGTTGGATGGGACAGTCTTTTCACTTTGGTGACGGCGGTTGAGTTTACCTTGCATTGGCCCCTCTGTCTTTCTCTGCTAGTGGCCACATGTCTCTTAATCTGGTTCGGTGGACCCATTTGAGAACTGGTTCTCTGGGTCCCGGTTTAGCTGGATTTGGTAAGCAACTGGGGAGAATTTGTTCACAATCTCATGAGGTCCTGTCCAGTGGAGCTGAAATTTCTTTGACAGCCGCTGAGGGCCTGTCAAAGGTGGCGGGTTGAAGCTGTAATACAAGACCTTGTCGTGGGTGTACATTAGCATCACCCCCCTTTGTGACCGTGGCACCACAAGCCGTGGCGTTGTGCTGTCATCGGTGCAAACCACAGAATGTTGTCCTGTATACGCATCATGTGTTTGGAGTTATATAGATGCCTGAGACTTGAGTCATCAGAGAGCTCAGAGTCAGTGATTGGGTGGTTGCTGCGTTTGTGCCGTGACACTCGATCGGATCACTCACAATATATTGAACAGACACTTTCAGTTTTTAATTGTAGTGTCTCTAACTGAACTGATTGTATGAAAATGAAGCGTGGTGGGCAAGTGATCCAGTAGCCGTGCCTAGAGTGGCCTCATCGGGCAGTGCATTCTGGAAATTGTTGTCTTTCATCCCCATGAGTCAAAAATACATTTTCTGTGTTTTCTCAGTCTAGAAGGCACCAAATTCAAAAATAATTTCACATTTGTACTACATTAATGACCCAGTTTAAATACAGATTCATCTTCCCAGCGCTGAAGTACCCCTTTAAATTTCATTTTTAGAACATCGGTTTCATGTTTAGAACAATGTGGAGTGTTTGATTACCTGATCAAGGCGCTTTCTCTCCGCCTCTCCGACCAGCACCGACAGGGCTGCCTCGACGGCCGCCTCCTTGGCCTGCTGCCGTGAGCTTGCGCTCATGGGGAGGAAGGAACGCCCCCCCACGTCACCTGACAAGTGTGTCTGAAACACAGAGAGGCTATGAGAAGAGAGACAGACAGGTGTGTGACGTGATCTACGTGACCGTGAAGACACAATGAGATCCGTGTGTGGTGTACCTCCTTAAATGGGAGGGGCACAGTTTCCTCGGAAAAGGTGTACAATATGTCCTCCCCACGAGCGCAAGCAAACATCTTCAGGCCATAGAGGGGCGGAGCCTGCAGCCCTGCCAGGCCTCTGATTGGTCTCTAGGACAGAGAAACTCTCAATCCGGGGAGGAGAGAAGAAAAGACACAAGAGCCGCCACCGAACATGGGTAGTGGAAACCTCTTCAATTGTCTCCATGCCCCAGCGCGCCAGCGCTACCATGGCGGAAATCTCTGAAAAAATTCCATCCTCTCAGAGCCGGCACGGAGAGAAAGATGAGGAAGGCAGTGGCCCTCTCTTTTGCAGCTCCAGAGCCGCTCGGGCTCCTTCTCCTGATCCGCACCACATAGAATCTAAAATTGGATAAATTTATAAAGCAGTGGTGACACGTAACCTGGCAAGTATATTCATTCACAAACTTTTCATCCCATAGAAAACCATTATAAGATAACGCTTAACGTGTAATTAAACGCATTGCATTCATATTCAGGGCTCATCAGATTTTTTTTTGAACATTTCATACTTTAATAGTATTATGTTTCCTGAGTTTGGTCTGTTATTATTATTTGGTCTGTCTTGGTACATTAAGCCACGTTAAGCGTTTTCTTATAATTTTCTATGGGAGGAAAACGGTTAACGTAATTAAACGTGTTGCGTTCATTTTTATTTATAAAAGCTGAATTTGAGTTGTTATTGTTGACGTGTTGGTAATGAAGCCCTGCGTTATGAGCAAATGTTCCAATTGTTCACTGTTGGTTTTCACACCACACATTTCATGATGGCTATTTTAGAGGCGTGTCTTGAAGACTCATTGATCACTCACTCAAGGCCTGATTACTCTGGGCTCCTCCCACTCGTCCTCCTCCTCCAATCAGAACGCTGGAAGACTCATTGATCACAGCTGCACTGGAGTACAGAAGCTTTGAAAAGCTCTTGTGGTGAATCAGTGTCTGTCTGACGCTCGCTCAGATCTCTCTATCTCTCATTTTCCTCCCTGCGGTATGGTAATATAATGATTCCTCCTTTCAGCTCCAGTCTCTTCTGGGCTGTTTGTTGTGTTGGGTTTTTATCAGTTTGGCTCTCTATGTTGGGCTCATTATGGGGGAAACCTTTGACAAAACCATTCTTAGTCTCTTACCCATTAGCTCATGAGTTTTTGTCCAGCTAACAATCTCCATGAAGAACAGTTTGGCCTCAGACTAAAGCAAAAAGAACAGAACTGTATTTTGGCACCTGAGGAACAGTCCTTAATCAGTGCTGGCAGGTGTTTGACATCAGTGAGAGACGTTAGGAAAGCTCCACTTGTTTCTGACTGGAAGAGAAAAGAGTCTGAGAGTGTGATGGAGGAATGAGAGTCAATGTGTGTTTGAAGAAAGAGAAGATGAATGAAAGAAAAGCGTCTGAAAGATGCCGTTATGTTGAGGGCTCTGCTTAGTTTCTTCTGTGGATTCAGTAGAGATGTGTCTCTTGATGTTTTGATGAAGTTCAGACTTTCATCACACACGTTTTCCAATATAAGACACTGATCCCGGATCATTGAGCAGCTCTCCTCACATTTCTGCCTGTTGGAATTACCATAAATCACACTTCATATCCTATATATTATTGAAGTCAAAAGTCATATTAGATGTTTGAGACATCAGCCAAGAAACTGTTCCAGGCAGTAAAAGTAGATTTCATAAGAAACCAGAACAAACACAGTAACTTGAGCAAGAACAGGAGCAGAAACTTTTGACCAAGCAAAGGTATTCTGGAAAAGCAGCACAATTCATTGATGAAATCAGAATAAACAGACACACGGACAGGGACATGATCCTTATTCTGGGAAGAATGATTGTTTGGATCCCAGGTGTCCGTCCATTTCATCCCACTGCAAATCAGTGAAAAACACATTTGATCAGATACACTTTTACAGAACAGGCTGTGATGTGAAGAGCACAAATATTTAGCCTTAAGAAATGTAAAGACACAAATGCAACCATGAAAGATGTTATAGGTCAAAATAAATACGTTTATTATAATACTTGTGACACACATAAGCTTGCCTTTGCCAGCAGGTTTAGCTCATTTGAATCATTATTGTAGTGGCCCTTACACCGGTTCATCAGTTCACACAGATATTTCTGTATAGCACAATTAGTGATGGAAACAACGGTGTGTTTTACATGCATATAAAGAATGAAAAGCCACACCAAACCACTGGTCAGTGTTATCCTGAGGGTGTAGGGCAAAATCAATAACATGTGAAGGAGCATCCCAGGTGTAATGATCACAGAAACCCTTCCATATGGACACTGGAAATATCCTGCACAATCATGCATTTGCACAGTCAAATCACAGCTAGAACAATATTGTTGTCCCACATGGAAAATACTATAGTGTATTATAGTAAAAATTACTCTAGGAAATAATCTAGAGTAAAGATACTACAGTAAATTGTAGTGGATTATAGCATTCAAATACACTTTGTACATGTATACAGCAGAGGCCTACTGTTAACTACAGTCAATGGTTAAACTAGAGTTAATACTGAGGTATCATTTACTGTAGTATATTTACTTTAGTAAAAGTGGTTCAAAACACTATAGTATTTCCTAGAGAAATCCTACTATAATATATTAGGCTATAGTATTTTTCCATGTGGGTTACGTCATTACGCACAGCATTTTATCACAGGTTCAAGATTCACATTATTGATGATCAACAGGTTACAGCTGTAAACTCTCAGAAACAGCAGCTGTGGAGAGAAACTCTCAAAGCTGAGAAAGTTAATCTCTAGATGTGTTACCTGGTCATGTGGGCCGGGCCAGAGCGGCCCCGGGGATGAACTCCACACGGAGCCCCTTCCTCTGGCCATAGGTGTAAACTGAAGACACGGGATGCTCCATCTCTAGTTTGTGCTTCGTCATGCTCTTCTTTTATGTGTTTCCTGGCGGAGTAAACAGTCAAAGGTTCTAGAATTACACTATGTGGTCGGAGTTGCGCACAATTTTAGGGCGCTGGAAATCAACTTTTTTTTTTGTCTGATGGGCACCCAATTCTGAATGCTTCTATTGTGTCTGCGCTTCTAGACACAATTTTCTTGCCTGGCCAGGTTGATATCTGTAAATGCGCAGCGCACACTAATAACAGAGTTTATTTAAACAGGAAACGTGAGAGCAGATGCGGCTGTGAAGGCCGAGGCAGTGCAACAGTCAAAAGAACCAGAATGTCTTTTACTATCTGAAATAAACACCAATGTTTTTGCCATGGGAGCAGAGAAACGTGGAGTTCATAGGCCACGCTCCCCCTCTTCCAGTCTCGCTGCATTACATACAATTACAATTGTCCCAACAGTTATACTGTTTTCAAGGTCTAGCAACGTCATTATTGCAAGGTGTATGATTCTGGTTGGCTCAGAGAAAAGGCACAGTCATGGTAAATTTCCACTCATGGTCAGTTAATCAGATGCACGTGTCCATACACGTCACCTGTTGACGCTCTCACCCGAACAGGCGCCAGTTTGTCCAGAAAAACAAATCCACCCGTCTCTTAGGAGGCCTGTAATCCACCTCCAATACTGATCTGTCACACAGAATATTGCGCACATACACAGGCTCTTCAAGGTTGGAGCTGATTAAGCTCCGATCCAAAATGTTCCCAAAACATACTGATAGCATGTGCTTTCTCTCAGTGAGAGGTACAGAGAATATTACTTGTATATTATTTGTGCTTGACTGATGTTCTCAATGTTGAGGAAAACTTTCTCACAACAACTTTCTTGCAATGTCTATCATGTTATTTGTGCTTGACAAAGCTCAAAGGTAATAATGTTATGCTTGATCGTTATATACAGCCGACTATATATTTTCTGCATCCCTCCAGCACAGACTTCTCACTCTCGGCTAGCTCCTGTACCGGCCAGGGATACGGGGAGTTCGGGCCACATCCCGAGCCCGGAGCTCTTCCCTGGACAGCACGGCACAGACCCAGAGTCTCTAACTCTACTATAATTATTTAGAAGTGTGACGTCGTGAACTGTCTGTTGCCGTTTGTGGGCATCTCTTTGGTCAGTGTGAACTGGACTTTAAAACACCAAATGACAGTAATAGAACAAATATAATGGGTCCTTCAGCCAAGCACAAATTACTGAAAGAGAGAACACACAGAGTGCCAACAATAAAATTTAATACAATATTTTAAGGGTGCGGGTGCCGGGGGGGGTCCTTTCTGGTCCAGAAATGAATCTGAAAATTCAATTGAAACAGAAACTCAAGTGAATGATTTGCACAGCAGAAGATCTGAAAGTGACTCATATCACAGGAAAAACTGAAACGCACACATGAGATTTAAATTTATATTCTTAATAATAATAATAATCTAAATCTTGATTTTAATCAGCAGTGAGCTTATGGTTGTGTAGGAGGAGTGTTTTCCGGAGGGCCGGGAAGGCGGCGAGGTTCTGGAGGAGGCAGAGAGGAGGCGCTGGTGGACGGCTGTGGACATCAGAGATCAGGTGTTAATGGGACAGGAATGGAGCTTCAGTGTGAAACGTGTTTCTGACAGCAGATTCAAAGCTTCAGGATCAGGGTTTGTGTAGGTAGTGTGTACAGATGTGTGCATTTGTCGCTCTCTAAATAAACACATGTGGACTGAACAGGTGTCTGATTATGAACCTTTGAATCTCTCCTGGGAAGGTTCCAGTGTTTTGATTGGCTGATGCTGTCAGAGGTGGCCAGTGTATAGGCATGAGCTTAAAGGGATACTTTAGCGACTAGCATTAAGCTTTGTATCAGTAGAAACCCAGGAGTATATTCCAATTATCGTACTTTACCCCCTCATATGACCCTGAGACAAGAGAATTATGCATTTTATTTCTGGAAAAAATCCTTGGATTTTGCGTCATCGTAGGATTTTTGTCCAGAAGCTAAAGACTACAGCCAGCAGGAGGAGCTATTCCCACATGTTTTCAACATCGCACTCACAGCACTCGGCTCGGGGAGCTGCGGAGATTCATGTAAACGGAGCGGTGGAGAGCAAAGAGAGTGTTTCAGCTTTTCAAATGAACTTCCTGTGAAAGTTAAGCTTCCAAAGACATGAACTGAAAATGCGCCAGACTGAACAGGCGCTGTGAATGCAGCCGTGAATCCCGCGATTACCTCAGCTCATGTGATGAACGTACTCTGACTCCTGCTGCGTTTGTGCCGTGACACTCGATCGGATCACTCACAATATATTGAACAGACACGTTCAGTTTTTAATTGTAGTGTCCCTAACTGAACTGATTGACTGAAAATGAACGCGGTGGGCAAGTGATCCAGTAGCCGTGCCTAGAGTGGCCTCGTAGAGCAGCGAAGCAGTGCATTCTGGGAATTGTTGTCTTTCATCCCCATGAGACAAATACATTTTCTGTGTTTTCTCCAAATTCAAAAATAATTTCTACTACATTAATGACCCAGTTTAAATACATCTTCCCAACGCTAAAGTACCCCTTTAAAGTTCATGTTTAGAACAACATTTTTTATGTGGAGTGTGTGATTACCTGATCTTCTCTCCGCCTCTCCGACCAGCACCGACAGGGCTGCCTCGGCGGCCTCCTCCTTGGCCTGCTGACGTGAGCTTGCGCTCATGGGGAGGAAGGAACGCCCCCCCCACCGTCACCTGACAAGTGTGTCTGAAACACAGAGAGGCTATGAGAAGAGAGACAGACAGGTGTGTGACGTGATCTACGTGACCGTGAAGACACAATGAGATCCGTGTGTTGTGTACCTCCAAAAAGGTGTACACTACGTCCTCCCCACGAGCGCAAGCAAACATCTTCAGGCCATAGAGGGGCGGAGCCTGCAGCCCTGCCGGGCCTCTGATTGGTCTCTGGGACAGAGAGAAACTCTCGATCAGATCATGTGACACACACAAAATGAAGTGGACGCATAGGCGTAATTTGCGGGTGGGACATGTCCCCACCACTTTTAAAAAGTAATTGAAAAATAGATTGCAGAAGGTGTGTATTAAAGCAAAAGCGCGTCATTCTTCATAATCTAATTCACTCAACACATTTTTCCACCGGTCAGAAGCTTTTCAACGTCCTCACCGATAAATTCTTCAAAGAGAGATCACTAACATCACTGCTGACAATTCAAAAGGGGTACTGATGATAGGAGGGGACTTCAGTGCGGTGCATGATGGGAAACTGGATAGGATGCCTATTGAGAAGGGTTCTCAGTGCTCCAAAACGAAAACCTTAAATAACTTTGACCGAACTAGGTCTTACGGACCCATGGAGAACCAGAAACCCAAAAGGGAAGGATTTCAGCTTTTCTCAATAGCCATTTAAGGATTGATTTCTTCTGTCTCTCAACAGTACATGTTTAAAGTAACAGACTGTCTCACTGAACCTGTAATCCTGAGTGATCATGCACCTACTGTGCTGAAAGTAGATCTAGACATGCACTCTTTTTTCAGATATTGGAGACTAAATGCAGCATTGCTGAAGAAGTCAGAAATAGAATATTTAAGAAAGACCCTAAAAGAATATTTTGAGATTAATGATACTGGAAAAGTTAATCCTTCAATTCTGTGGGAGGGAGCAAAAGCGGTTATAAGAGGAAAAATCATTCAAATATAATCAAAAGTAAAGAGATATCAACCTGGAAAATAAAATAAAGCTTTTGGAGACAATACAAATCTACAAGAACGAGTAACATTGTCCAAAGCTTTTCTTGTCTCCCGAAGTTCTGTATCAAAGTCCTGTCATATAAAGCGGAAGGGGCTTTAAGAGTTTCCAAACAGAGATATTATGAGATGGGGAATAAAGCTAGTCGCCTTCTAGCATTTCATCTTCGTAAAGTACGATTAGCTTGAGTTGTCTCTAAGGTCTGTAATATAACTCTGAATTTATTCATCTGAAAGAAGAATGTCATATACACATAGGATGACTTGAGTGTGAGTAAATCATGGGCTAACTATCCCTTTAAATACTGATACAGGCAACATCAATTCTGGTACTACTCGACCTCAGTGCTGTTTTCTGGGATGGTCCTTAAATGGTTCAGGTCGTACTTAGAAGGGAGAGGTTATTATGTGAGAATAGGTGACCATAAGTCTGACTGGACATCCATGACATAAGGAGTCCCACAAGGGTCAATTCTAGCACCACTCCTATTCAACCTGTACATGCTGCCACTGAGCCAAATAATGAGAGAGAACCAAATGTCTTCCCACAGCTATGCTGACGACACCCAGATCTACTTAGCACTATCACCTAATGACTACAGCCCCATTGACTCCCTGTGCAAATGCATTGATGAAGTCAACAGCTGGATGAGCCAAAACTATCTTCAGTCAAACAGAGACAAAAATGAAATCATTACATTTGGAACCAAAGATGAAACTCGACTATAAAACGACTATAAAAAAAAAATCAAGTCAGGAATCTTTTGTGATTTTGGAGTCAGGCCTGAGTTTCAGAAGTCATGTCAAAGCAATAACTAAATCAGCATAATCAGAATCACATGCTTTCATCACCAGCAGGGTGGACTATTGTGATGGTCTTCTCACCGGCCTTCCCAAAAAGAGCATTTGACAGAATGAAGAAATAAAAGACACAGCAAATAAGGAGCAAAAGGTATCTCTTTATGCAGACGATATGCTGACTTACATAATGGATCCTGTCAATTCTGCTCCGGCACTGCTAGATATCTTAAAGAAATATGGAGAACTCTCTGGCTATCAAATCAATCAAAGTCAGAGGCAATGATGTCTCCACATTGGCCAACCCAATTATCAGAACGGCTTGATTTCCACTGGTCTCAGGGATTCAGATAGCTGGGAATTATTATAACGACAGACCTATCCAAACTGTTTAAAGCCAAGTACGGGAAATTGATGGGCCACATAAAAGCAGACCTCACAAGATGGGAAATTCTGCTACTCTCCCTGATAGAAAGAATAGAAACTATAAGAATGAACATTCTACCAAGGTTACTCTCTCTTCCAGTCCCTACCCATCTATGTTCCTACCTACACGTTTACTATATTGGATAAATGGCTTTCCGAGTTTAGCTGAGGTTATATAACTGAGGTTATTTCTTCATTTCATTCCAACCCATACAGAGTCAATGTCCAAACTTGCCATTAGATTCAATCCCATTTCTAAACCAAGACATATGGGGCGGGGGATTACTAATGTATGGAGTAAAAACAGCCCAAAAATATGGTCAATTGTGAGGGGGAAAAAAAAATTACAACTACCCAAGACTATTTCCAGATCTATAATGAGAGCAAACAATTGTGAGTTCTCCCCAGCTGGGATGGACAAAGGATTTCTGAAGTGGAAAGAAAGAGGTCTAGTGGTATTGATCCAGTGGTTTGACAGAGTAGTCCTGAAATCATTTGATCAGCTCAAAGAGAAATATGATTTACCAAACCAAGACTTCTTTAGGTACTTACAAATTAGGCATTACTTGCAAAATCACCAAGAACGGGAAAAGCTTTGCTCCCTACCAACAAAAATAGAGCACCTTTTTAAATCAATAATAGAAGGAATAGTAAAGACAAAGTTCAGATCACATACTTACAAGATATTGCAGGAAGACCTTAAAGATGATAATTTAGATAAAGAAAAATGGGAACTAGAGATGAACACAATTACAGATAAACAGTGGGAGACTTCATGTAGTCAAGGACACAGGGCAACCAGTGGTCCAAACTGGAAGGAATATGGAGGGAAAATTAGAACTCCATTTATCACATCAAAATGGAGCAACACCTCAGATGGTTGTTTGAGGGGCTGTGGCTTGGTTGGGGACCACACACACACAAAATGAAAAATGTACAACAAGAAATAAAACGTCTCTGTATAGATCTACCCTTTGAACCTTCTTGTGCTAGGGGTTCTGCCAGCTGATCCTGAAGAGAAAAGCCAAACATGTTTGCTGAGAGTCCTTCTCTTAATAGGGAATAAGGGAATTACGGCCTCCTGGTTGAGGCCACACCCCCCAACGATTGCACAATGGAGGGAAAGTGTCAATACGGTTATAACATGGAGTATACAACAGCATTATCACAACTGAAAGCAGATGTATTCCTAAATAAATGGTCATCAATGGCATGACCTTTTCATTTGATATGAATGATATGCGGTCACTTCTTTCTTTTCTGAAGGATCACACATTTTCCTTTGCTTTTAGTACCATTTTATTTATTTACATATTTTAATGCATTGAAAATTATTGTATTACTTCCCAAATGTGACTGTATTGCGGAGATAAAGATCTTACACCACATGTATTTTGGTTAGGATGAAAGACATCTATGGACTACTATTCTGTTTGTAACTTACCCGTGACACCTTATTGACTGCACTTGATAAAACAAAATAAAAGACAAGTTCAAAAAATTCTCTCTATCCTCTGAAAACTTGAGGCTGTGTATATTCCAGTGATCGCTATGCCAAAGTAGCATAAATATACAGTAAGTTGTGTCTACGGTAAAGAGTGGGAGAGTGACCCAACTCTCAAAGGTGGATTACACCTGTGGTGGAGATGACTCTCTTTATAAATATCACCAACTGTGGGACTGATATCTGTCTGTCGTCATGTGCATGCTGTGATGAGGACATCTGCAGCTCCAAACACCCGACAGCTGCTGAAAGAGGTTTGAATCAACCATGCTGTGGTTTCAGTGCTTCTCTCACCTTCTGTGGCAGCGGCCCTCTCTTCCAGAGATCCTCCAGAGTCGCTTGGGCCACCGCCTCCCTCGCTGCGGTTTTACTGTAGCCGGAGCCCTCCGGGAACTCCTCGGGCCGCCGCTTCCTCACCACGGTTTTACTGTAGCAGAGCCCTCCGGGAACTCCTCGGGCCACCGCTTCCCTCACCACGGTTTTACTGTAGCCGGAGCCCTCCGGGAACTCCTCGGGCCGCCGCCTCCTCGCTGCGGTTTTACTGTAGCCCTCCGGGAACTCCTCGGGCTGCCTCCTCGCTCGCCATTGTGTGTTGCTTTATTTTTTTATTTGTTTAGTTTTTATTTATTAAAAATACAAGCGGGTGTTCCACAAAGTTTTTCCACAGTTTTTTCAGTATTTAACAAAATAAAGTCACCGCAATACACAAATGACGTTTATCGCACAACACAGAAATGTCAGTAAACAAATTAATCAGTAACAAATCATTGAATACATCAAACGAAATACCCATCAAATACAGTGATAAAATAAATGTGAAAATTATAACAAATACTTCAAATTATATCAGTAGTAGCCGCTGACGAGATTAGTCAGGGTGGGGTTTTTCACAAGATAATCAGCGTCTTCCTCTCTCACTCATTACAACATCATACAATTCGGTCAGCATTCTTTGGATAATATTCATTCTTTCACTAAATAATGACAAAGTTATTCTGATAGCTGTTGTTGGTCTCTTACTTCGTTTAAAGCGCCGGAGACACCTGTCAGCTCGTTGTGCAATCGACGATTTTCCAAAATGATCTGTTCATGACTGGTTGTCCAAAATTCTGCGGCGTGTTGTAGAGCGATGGTATGTTGTTGTTGAATGGCAATTATGGCCTGTAGATTAGCGATAACATCGCTTTGCGAGCCACGCACGATCCCCTGAACATCTTGATAGGTTAACGATCCCCCGAAGAGATCTAATATGCGCTCAAAATTACGATTTGCACGGCATAGGGTATCGTAAGAAAGTCTGTGGAGATCCCGCTCGTTGAAAAGCGGTTGAATTTCCCTCGGGGGTCCGGCGTTGCTCGTCGAGCTCGAATCCGCAGAGTCCGTGAATTCTGTGTTATTCCACGCCTCGATCTGGGAACTCGTGAATAATTCCAGCCCTCTTTCGTCGTAATTCTGCTCTGTAAAAATTAAATAAATAAATACATACTTATTAAATACACTTATGCTAGATAAAGATTATGATGTTACGAACCCTGTTTAATATCTCACCGTTATTTTCTGATGTCCTTAGACGCTTCACGTAACGACCTGTAGACGCCGATGTATCAGCAGGCGATTCGGACGGTAGGCGTCTGCGCTTCTCCCCGTGCCCGTAAGACGCTGATGTAGACGGCAAGGAATCTGCGTAACAATCTCTGGCTGATGTGGAGGGTGCACAGTCATCACAGGCTAAGCCCGAATGACAGACTCCGTCAGAGACTTGTTGGGGGATGATGACGTCTTCAGTGACGCGGCCCGAATTGGATTCGTCATTAGGGGACACACCTGAAGGGACGCCCCCCTCTACTGAAATATTACAAACATATTATTATTATTATGACAATAGGTATCCTTTTTAAATACAGTGACGATCTGATTTGTAGCCGGTTCTTACCGTTAATAATGTCTCGAACAACGTCTCCAGCTAGAAGGGCCTCATTGACTGTAAATATTTAATCACCAAACGTTAAAAACATATTCTACGATGACAATTTAATAGAGACTAAGAAAATTCTTACATAGCTCGTCCAGAATTATTTCAAGACCCTCGTCAAAATATATGCCGGATTCAGGCGCATCTGTAGTGTTAAAACACAATTAGTCGTGAATCATATGTGCGGGGTATATGATGCGTAAAAACGGCTAGATAGTAACAGCTACAAAAAGAGAAAATAAAAACTCCGTACCGTTGTTGTTGTTGTTTTGCAGCCATCGCGCCAGCGTTGAGAAGACGATCTTGTGTGATGTGCAGTTTTTGCTGTAATGCTGTTAACTTAGTTCTAACATTTTAAAGGATTTTCTTACAAGAGGGGGGTGTTCGTGAATGTCATAAGTGTTCAGAACCCCCTCATTCCAATATCATGTAGACCTGGCTGATTCCCACCTCTTACGTTTTCATGCATCGTAGATCTGAGGATGAAAAACCCTTATCTCACTAAACGATGCTATACGAGATGTTTCGAATAGTTTTTAAACTTAATTAAATAATTAGATACTTTTATTTTTAGCTTGTTTAAAAGAGTCGCGGTGTTCTCTCGCTCTCTCCCTCCTACTCAAAACGCTTCAGGCCTAGATCAGATAGGCTATCAGGGTTATCGAGATCGGATGAGTCCTTTTAGGTTCCAACGCTGCATGATATCCGCCATCGTAAATGGCAATCGCAACTTTATCCGTTTTTCCGACGCAGCTTGTATCCCAGTGCAAAACCCCATGAGGTAGCCTACCTCAGAGACATGAAATGATCTGTTCTGAAAAATAAATGTATGTATGTGTGTATATTATATATAGAAAAGTAACACATTATTTTAAATTTTCTTTATCAAAATAAACAGAAAATAGTACAAACTTTGCATCTAAAGTTCTTTTAAACAAGTGTAAACATAGACATTAAACATTTTGTGTTAGCTCAAGTATTTGTATAAATGTGTGACTTTTGCCCCATGTAAAATGTGCCATAAAAGGCCCACTTTGCCACCTTATACATTTGAGATCTTTAAACAATTTTTATTTATTTATGATTTACAAAATGACTCTGGTCCCCTGTTAGATAGTAAATCACGCCAGCTGTGTGTTTGCTTTGTCATTTCTTACCATCTCAAACACACTGTAAAGATTTAGAGTTTTTACAGCAATAACTGAGTTTTAAGGGTTAAATCAAGCAGAAATCTCTCTAATGTGTTAATTACAGCTCATCATTGAATAGTGATCATGTTAAACACACACTGACTCTGGTCCCCTGTTAGATAGTAAATCATGATGTGCACCATGTGTAAATCAGGGTGGCTTCCTGGTTACGATCATGAGTTCATTTGTGTCAGCTGTGGCAGGAAACTGAACAAAGAAACAGCTGATAAAAATTGAACGGTCCATGATCAAAACTAAATGGTGAGAAGTATAGATTAATCAGTTAACATCCAACCAGCTGCTAACAGTCCTAACAATTATTCAAATCACAATAGAAAATGTAACCACAGCAGTAAGTCAGGGGAATACTTTTATTACTTCCTTTTGTTTCAATTTTATCATGTTGCATTCTTTTTAAAAGGGTAAACATTTTAATAAAATAATTTGACATACTAACAGCAGTTACATTCAGTTTAGCAAAAAAAGTGGAGACCCACTTTTCAATCAATCAATCAAATTTATTTATATAGCGCTTTTACAATGACGATTGTTTCAAAGCAGCTTCACAGTGTTAAACAGGACAACATTGCAACAAAATTTGATTTGGCTAGTTTAATTTGGATAGTTTATAGAATTATATATGACCAAATTAATAAATTCTATTTGTATATTTAGTTGAGTAACTTGGATCATAATTTGAGTGTCCCCAACTGAGCAAGCCAAGCCAAAGGCGACAGTGGCAGGAACCAAAACTCCATCAGGGCATGATGGAGAAAAATAAACAACAGGAGAAACCAGACTCAGTCAGGTGCCAGTTCTCCTCTGGCCTATTATTAACAGTGTATAATTATTACTCTGGCAACCTTGCAGGTCATAAATCATATTAGATAGGAATATTCGAAATTTTGGGTATGGCCTTGCGAGGCGGGTTCATTTAGGATGGCGCGTAGATTACACAAGAATATGAATACTTGAAAGATCGGAGTTATTGCGCTGGAGGCGGGTTAATTGAGGATGGCGTTCGGTGAGGCAAATTCAGAGGAGACACTAATGGACACGGTCTCAGCAGACACTCCAAGATGAGCTGGTCATGTCCAGATGCAGGTCCACCATCCGATCCGGACACGGCCTGGATCCGGCCGACTGCAGTAAACCTCGGGATAAACAGAGAGACTAACATTAGTGTGGATGCCACTCTTTTTATGATGTAGAGTACATCAGGTGTTATGGGAAGTGTTCCCAGTTCCGGCTGACCTAGTTAATGCAGCCTAACAATCAGTCATTTGATTTGAATAAGAAAGTTAAAAATGTTCTATGTGTATGCCATAGTAAAGAGATGTGTTTTTAGTCTAGATTTAAACTGACAGAGTGTGTCTGCTTCCCGAACAATGCTAGGAAGACTGTTCCAGAGTTTAGGTGCTAAATAGGAAAAGGATCGACCGCCTGCAGTTGATTTAGATATTCTAGGTATTTTCAACTGGCCAGAGTTTAGAGACCGGAATTGGACGTGATGGAGTATAATGCGTTAAGAGCTCGCTTAAGTACTGGGGAGCTAAACCATTTAGTGCTTTATAAGTAATAAGCAAGATTTTAAAATGTATGCGATGTTTAATAGGGAGCCAGTGCAGTGTTGACAGAACTGGACTAATATGATCGTACTTCCTGGTTCTAGTAAGAACTCGAGCTGCTGCGTTTTGGACCAGCTGGAGTTTATTTATTAGGCGAGCAGGGCAACCACCCAGTAGAGCATTACAATAATCTAGCCTTGAGCTCATGAGCATGTACTAATTGTTCAGCATTTTGCATTGAAAGCATGTACGTAATTTAGATATATTTTTAAGATGGTAGAATGCAGTTTTACAGATGCTAGAAACGTGGCTTTCAAACGAAAGATTGGTATCAAAGAGCACACCCAGGTTCCTCACTGACGGCGTGGACTTGACAGAGCAGCCATCGAGGTTAGACAGTATTCTAGGGCACTACTTGTGGAGCTTTTCTGTCAATAATTAAAAATTCAGCTTTATCTGAATTAAGTTGCAGGAAATTACTATTCATCCAATTTTTAATATCAGCTATGCATTCCGTTAATCTTGTGAATTGGTAAGTTTCGTCAGGGTGTGAAGAAATATAGAGCTGAGTATCATCAGCATAACAATGAAAACTAACGCCATGCTTCCTAATGATATCTCCCAGTGGTAGCATATACAGGGTGAAAACAACGGTCCTAACACTGAGCCTTGCGGTACTCCATACTGAACTTGTGATCGGTGTGACATCTCTTCATTTACTGCTACAAACTGATAACGGTCAGATAAGTAAGATTTAAACCATGCCAATGCAGTTCCACTAATGCCAACATAATTTTCGAGTCTATTCAAAAGAATATTGTGATCGATAGTATCGAATGCAGCGCTAAGATCGAGTAACACTAATAGAGATACAACCACGATCAGATGATAAGAGTAAATCATTTGTAACTCTAATTAGAGCAGTCTCAGTACTATGATACGGTCTAAATCCTGACTGGAAATCCTCACATATACCATTTCTTTCTAAAAGGAACATAATTGTGAAGACACTGCCTTTTCTAATATTTTTGATAGAAGCGGTAGATTCGAGATTAGTCTGTAATTGACTAATTCTTTAGGATCAAGTTGCGGTTTTTAATAAGTGGTTTAATTACAGCCAACTTAAAAGTTTTTGGTACATATCCTAATGTCAAGGATGAATTAATAATATTAAGCAGAGGATCTATGACCTCTGGAAGCATCTCTTTTAATAGCCTAGTCGGTATAGGGTCAAGCATACATGTTGTTGATTTTGATGATTTAACAAGTTTAGCCAATTCTTCTCCTCCTATAGCAGTGAATGAGTGTAATTTTTCCTCAGTGAGACTACAATGTTCTGTCTGAAGTGATACTGTAGTAGGCGGCTGCATGGTTATAATTTTATTCCTAATGTTATCAATCTTACTAGTAAAGAAGTTCATAAAGTCATTACTGCTGTGTTGTTTACAAATGTCAGAAGTTGAAGCTTTATCCTTTGTTAATTTAGCCACTGTATCGAATAAATACCTAGGGTTGTGTTTGTTTTCTTCTAAAAGAGTTGAGAAATAAGCCGATCTAGCAGTTTTATGGCCTTTCTGTATGCAATCATGCTCTCTTTCCACAAATTGCGAAAAACCTCCAGTTTTGTTTTCTTCCAGCTGCGCTCCATTTTCTGGCTGCTGTTTTAAGGGCCCAGTGTGCTCATTGTACCACGGCGTTGGATTATTTGCTTTAATCTTCTTTAAGCGCCGAGGAGCAACTATATCTAAAGTGCTAGTAAAGAGAGAGTCAGTAGTTTCTGTTGCAACATCAAGTTCCTCTTGGCTATCTGTAATTCTGAGGAGATGGAACTGATGAGGAAGATTATGTATAAAGCAATCTTTAGTCGCGGTTATAGTCCTGCCATATTTGAAGCGAGGATGGCTTTGCAGCCTTAGCTATATTAAGTATACATGATATTAGGTAATGATCTGAGATGTCATCGCTCTGCTGCAGAATTTTAATGGTATCAACATTTAGTCCATGTGACAGTATTAGATCTAAAGTATGATTAAGGCGATGAGTGGGTCCAGATCGTGTTGTCTAACTCCAATAGAGTTTATAATGTCTTTAAATGCCAATCCCAATGCGTCTTTTTCATTGTCAACATGGATATTAAAATCACCAACAATTAGTACTTTATCTGCAGCCAGTACTAACTCTGATAGAAAACCAGCAAATTCTTTGATAAAGTCTGTATTGTGCCCTGGTGGCCTGTATACAGTAGCCAACACAAATGTCAAAGCGGGATTTATCATTTACACTACACAATGTTACATAAAGCACCAAAACTTCAAAGGAATTATATTTGAAACTAGACTTCTGAGTAATACTGAAGTTATCATTATAAATTACAGCAACACCTCCCCTTTTCCTTTCAGGCGGCTCGTGTTTATAACAATAATCTTGGGAGTGGACTCATTTAAAGTAATGTAGTCGTCAGGTTTTAGCCAGGTTTCTGTCAAACACAGCACATCTAGGTTATGATCTATAATCATATCATTAACAATAAGCGTTTTTGGCGAAAGGATCGAATATTCAGCAACCGAGATTTATCAATTGTTCATCCGTATTATATCTGTTGTTTATTTGTTGGACATCAATTAAATTTTTACTGTTGAATGGTTTTGATGGTTTTTGTATTTACTGATTCGGGAACAGACACAGTCTCTATGTGATAATATCTAGGTGAAAGCGTCTCTATGTGCTGGGATTTAGCTGACTCTGGTGACGTGAGACAGCTAGCAGGCAGTTGGTTTAGCCAGTTTGTCTGCTTCTGACCTGAGCCCCAGTGAGTCAAGGTTTAGCTCTAAGATTATGTGCCAAATTACTAGAGAAGAGCAGCACCAGCCCGGGTAGGATGAATGCCGTCTATCTTCAACAGGTCAGGTCTGCCCCAAAAACTTTTCCAATTGTCTATGTTATTTTGCGGACACCACTTAGACAACCAGCCATTGAGTGATGATAATCTGCTAACTATTTCATCACTCCTTTTAACAGGAGGGCCAGATAAACAGACTGCGGTGACATCGTACTTGCGAGTTTACACACCTCTTTAATGTTAATTTTGGTGATCTCCGACTGAGTCGAACATCATTAGTGCCGACGTGAATAATAATCTTAGAGAATTTACGATTAGCTTTAGCCAGCACTTTTAAATTTGCTTTGATGTCAGGCGCTCTGGCTCCCGGTAAACATGTGACTATGGTGGCTGGTGTCTCTATTTTCACGTTCCGTGTAATAGAATCGCCAATAACTAGGGCACTTTCAACAGGATCCTCAGTGGGTGCATCACTGAGTGGGGAGAACCTGTTTGATGTTCTAATCGGAACGGAAGAGTGTTTTTTAGATCCGCGAGTATGCTGTCTCACAGTCACCCAATTGCCCTGCTGCGGGGGCTCAGCCGGAACCAAACAATGAGTGTTCACTAAGCTAGTCGCATCCAAAGCAGTATCTAAAGCTGTACCATTCTCACTACTCTCACATAAAGTCTGGATGCGTGTCTCTAAATCTGAAATCTTCTCCGTCAGCCTGATTAATTCCTTACATTTAACACATGTGAAGCCCTGTTAGCCAACGGAGATAGATATGCTAAACATGTAGCATGCAGTGCAAGTGACAATGACAGGAGAAGAAGACATGGCTTACCTTATTTGTTGATGAATCCAAAACTTACCACACAACTTACTCCTCTTACTTTGTTTGATGGAGTCTATTTAATAATCCAACTCACCACAGTTGTCTAATGAACTCAGAAAACAGGAGACCGGGTGCCGGGATGGAAAGCTACCAGGCTAGCGAAAAGCTAACACGTGGTAGTGATTTAGATTAAAAGCTAATGATGTCAGATTTAACTTGATAGGCTATATTAAACAATATATGGTGATGAGTAAGTTATTTTTAGCAGTATAGATAACAAAGAAAATATATCAAATAGAGATTCAAACGCAGCTATACAGAGCTACAAACACTGGCGCATGCAGTAGCAGCAGTAGGTAGACTGGAGCAATCGATCAGAGCCTGATTTTTTCTGTAATGAACACCTTATGGTATGTTGTCTCTGAGACACTGGGCAATATTAATAAAAAAACATAATTTCCCTTTGGGCTTAAATGAACATCATCGCTTAAGAAAAGTTCAGGCTTATCAAACAGTATTTGTGGATGATGTACAATGCTCCCGTTAACAGCCAAAACAAGCTTAGCCATGACATTGTTCACAAACTTCCGCACTTTGTTCACCTTTCCTGGGGGAGCATGCCTCCAGTGACGTCTTTGGTTGATTGACCAAAGCACAATTTTCATCTGGGTAAACCTTCCATGAAGGTCACGCAAGTCCCTCTTCATCACTTTGAGAAGCAGCACACTTTTTACATGTCCTAGGTCATTGCCTCCACAATGAATCACTAGCACATTCGGAGCAGTTCTTCCTTCAAGGCATTGTTGGAAGAAAGGAAGGAGGTCCCCCCAACACATGCCTCCCTTGCCAAACCACTGGACCTGGGAAGCCGGCTCGGGTTATGTATATAACCCTTGTTCCCTGAGAAAGGGAACGAGCACTGCGTCGGAACGACGATTTGGGGATGCTCCCTAAGCATCAGCGAATCTGAAGTCTGAATAAACACTAGTCCAATCCGATTGGCGTGCGTGATGACGTCACTGTGACGGCGTACCCGGAAGTATAAAGGAGCCGGCGCATAATGGCGGCAGCTTTTGCTCTGAAGCATGCGCTCCAGGCGTGCGAGGTGTGGCGACGCGGCGCAGTGCTCGTTCCCTTTCTCAGGGAACAAGGGTTATATACATAACCTGAGCCGTTCCCTTTCGAGGGAACTCACACTGCGTCGGAACGACGATTTGGGGAACGAGTACCCACTAGGCCACACCGAGGGTAGCGCCTGCCCTAGTGTGAAGCCGGAGACCGGGCACAGCTAGGACTGGAGCACCCTAGCGCCAGGCGTCATAGGGAGATGTAGGCTATAAAACCTAATAAAGGTGTGTGGGGTAGCCCACCCCGCCGCCTCGCAGATATCCTGCAAGGGGACCCCAGAAAGGAGGGCCACCGAAGAGGCCATGCCTCTGGTGGAATGAGCCCTCACGGCCATAGGTGAAGGCAAACTGCGCACCTGATAAGCCATGGTTATCGCCTGGACAATCCAATTACTGATTGTCTGAGTAGACACAGGCAATTGTAACCAAGGTTACCAGAGTAATATAATATATATAATGTTATTAAAATAACACAATTATTGAATAAGAAGTGTTCATATTATAGTATTCATAAAAGAAAATATTAATTTTATACCAACATAGAAAATATATCTGGTTATTAATGTGACCAATAATGATGAGTCTTGAACTTGAGATGGGCCAATGATAGTGCTGAATGTGGCGCAGCGGGAAAAAATTATTTCCGGGATCTGCACGAGAGTTGCATGTGAAGCGGCTCTCTCTAACGTGCACAGCTGAGCATCTGAAGTAGCGCAGTGTTCGCTGACGTTCTGGGAAACAGAACACGACGAAAATAGTTTTCGGGATGTGTTTTAACAGTGGATTGATGTGAGTGAAGTGACGCATTTTATTTTACATCTGTTGTGAATCACGTTGATATTGCATTGTGAGTAAAAACGGACATTTAAGTGTACATCTGAAAGTTATGGTGACATACATATAGTCATATAGTGACAGTGAGTTGCTAAAGTATTTACGGAGTGTATTTTTGATTACAAAAAAGGTAAAGAAAGGATTAAAAGGGGAAATGCTGCACCGTTCTGGAAATTTCTGAATTTAACGATCTCCTTGGCAAGTCATTTTGCCTTGTTAAATGTCACAAATCACATTATTATTATTGTGTAAGTGGGAAAAGCAAGAGAAACTGAGTTTATGAGTGATTTATGTATGAAAAATGTGTAATTCTGTATTTGGTGCATAACCGCATACTGTGCCCTCAGGTATGTGATAAAGTGCCTATTTGTATATTAATCTGTGAGTTATGTTGGAAATATAGTCACAGGCATTTCATATATATATTCAAATATATCTTTATTTGAAAAAATGCATTTACATATGTTTAATTTCTGTGTAAATTGTATGAGCATTCACTTTCATGAGTTTGAATTGTTTATTGTATGTTGTTACAAAATACTCATGATATTTTTGTGACCTTGTTTCTTCAAGGTCAGGTTTTTTTGTTGTTCTGTCCTTTTCCAATTTGATTGCTGTCCGTCTGATGTGAGTTGTTCCGATACCTGTATCCTGGATTTGTCCCGGCCTTCCAGTGGTTCTGAGGAGGGTTTGGACTGGCGAGCCTCCCATAAGTCGGTTCTTGAATTTTCTGTGGAAACAAAAGACAAGTTTTTCTGAGCTCTGCGAATGGTAGGAAATCGAGTAACTCTTCTTCTTCTTTTTTTCCTGGATTGAGATGTTTTTTCCTTATCGACAGAAAAGACACTCGTATTTTTCTACGGACTGTGAGAAACTGTTTTCTTGAAAAGAAACTGAGAAATTTGGGTTTTGATATTCAAGGATATTCATTGTTTTATTTCATTACAAAGTGTTAATTTTCTGTTGGTTGATACACCTGTGATGCATTGTTTGGGTCGATACTTGAACACTGATTGATTTGAAGAAAAGTGTGAACAAAGGTAATTTTAAGGGTTTAAAACTTACCTTGTTGAACTGAGTGAGAAGGTTGATGAGACCTGCATAAGAGAAGTAACAAACTGAGAAACGCAAATTTCAATTGCATAACTATCTTTTCTATCTTTCTCCATTTTCTGTTTTTTTCCTATGCTGATTCAACATACCTTTTATCATTTGTTGAACAAATACACATTTTGACTTTCACTGTTGTTGTTGCATCATTCTCAGCAGCGAGTCTGGTCTTCTGAGACGCTGGTCCATAGATTTGCACATAATAATTAGTAGCCTGAAAGTGAGCGTTACACAATCCTTTCTTGGGTGAGCCGAAACACACCAAAAGTTGTTGGGACCTCCTCCACTGTGCCGACTTCTCCAAGTACACTCTGAGTGCCCTAACCGGGCAGAGCAGGTGAAGCCTCTCCTCTTCCGCCGTCACGTGAGGCGGAGGATGGAATGCCTGCAGAACCAAAGACCTGACCACCCTTGTTGGGACCTTAGGCACGTAGCCTGGCCTAGGGTGTAAGATGGCTTTTACTCCACCCGGGGCAAACTCCAGGCAAGTTGGCGTTACCGCCAAGGCCTGGTGATCACCCACTCTCCTCAGAGAGGTAATGGCGAGGAGAAAAGCCACCTTAAGGGTCAGGTTCTTTGGTTCAGCCGACTCCAATGGCTCGAAGGGGGCCTCAGCCAGCCCTCCGAGAACCACTGCCAGATCCCAAGTTGGAACTCTGGATTGAGCCACAGGCCTCATCCTCCGAACCCCACGGAGGAACTGTACAACCAACTGGTGCCTACCCAAAGGCCCATCACCCGTAGGAGTGTGGAAAGCACGCAATGGCAGCCACGTACACCTTGAGTGTGGACGGGGTTAGACCAGAGAAGCGATCTTGGAGGAACTCCAGCACTGAAGCCACCGGGCAGTTAACTGGGTCCACCTCACGCTCTCTGCACCAAGTGGAAAATACATTCCACTTGAGGCTGTACAGTCTCCTTGTAGACGGAGCCCTGGAACTGAGTAACGTCTCTACCACCTCTGCCGACAGGCCAGCCTCTAGGTACCTGGCCCCTCAGGGCCAGACCCAAAGGTTCCAAATCTCGGGCCGGGGTAAAATATTGTACCCGCCGCCTGAGACAGGAGATCCTCCTCAGAGGAATCTGCCACGGATGACCTGCCAGCAGAGCTATGATATCCGAGAACCAAACTCGAGTCAGCCAACGGGGTGCTACCAGAAGTAGGCTGACCCCTTGTCGACGGACCCTCTCCAGGACTCCCGGGAGCAGAGCAATCGGGAAATGCGTGCAGGCGCAGCCTCGGCCACGTCTGAACCATGGCATCCAACCCCAGCGGGGCTGGATGCGTGAGGAGAACCACAGTGGACAGTGGGACGTCTCTCGAGACGCAAATAGGTCCACTTCCACTGGGCCGAACCTCTTGCATATGGCCTCCACCACCTCTGGGTGGAGTCGCCACTCCCCGGGCCTCAGCCCCTGCCTCGACAGGATGTCTGCTCCCTGATTTTGGACCCCCGGGACATACATACATTTCCCTTGGGACCACAGGAGGATTAGATGCGCCAGTCTGCACAGAGGGCGCGACCTGAACCCTCCCTGATGATTGAGGTACGCTACGACAGCCGTATTGTCTGTCCGTACCAGGACATGTTGGCCGCGGAGGTCCGGGAAAAAGCTCCTGAGAGCTTTGTAGACCGCCAGAATCTCCAGGCAATTTATGTGCCAGGAGGAATGCCGGGCCTCCCACAGACCTCTCGCAAAGTGGCCGTCCATGACCGCGCCCCAACCAGTAAGAGAGGCTTCTGTTGAAAGCAGTTTCCGGCAACAGGGCGCTCCCAATACTGGCCCCTGGGACAGAAACCAAGGTTTCTTCCATATGACTAGGGAACGAAGGCATCTGCGCGTTACCCTGATCATACGGAAAGGATTCTCTGGGGAAAACCCCTTGGTTTTCAGCCACCACTGGAGGGGTCTCATGTATAGCAGGCCAAAAGGTATCACGTTGGACACTGCTACCATGTGCCCCAGCACTCTCTGAAAGTGCCTCACAGTGATGTTGTGGCCTAGCCTTACTCCTGAGACCATCGCCAGTATGGTCTCGACTTGCGCGGGAGACAATTGTGCCCGCATCGTTGTCGAGTCCCATACAATTCCCAGGAACGTAGTCCTCTGGGACGGCGTCAACACACTCTTTTTCGTGTTGAGTCTCAGCCCCAAGCACTTTATGTGGGCCAGAACGACATCTCGATGCCGAACTGCCATCTCGTACGACTGGGCCAATATGAGCCAGTCGTCGATGTAATTCAGCACACGGATGCCCTGAAGCCTCATTTGAGCCAGAGCTGCATCCATGCACTTTGTGAATGTGCGTGGGGAGAGGGCGAGGCCAAAGGGAAGCACTCGATATTGGTACGCCTCGCCTCAAGAACTTCCTGTGACATGGAAGGATGGAGATGTGGAAATATCGTCCTTTAGATCTATCGTGACGAACCAGTCCTCGGACTGGATCTGACTCACGATCATGGGAATAGTGAGCATTTTGAATCTGAATCTCCTCAGAGACCGATTCAAATACCTCAGATCTATGATCGGACGCAACCCTCCGTCCTTTTTGGGAACTATAAAGTACCGGCTGTAGAACCGGATTCCCTTTCCAGCGGAGGAACACGCTCTATGGCTTCCTTCGCCAGTAAGGTTTTACTTCTAGTTCCATTACCCGAACTCCGCCGGTACCACTACAGTCCAGTTCAACCCCCTGAACCCTGGAGGAGGATGACCGAACTGCAGTCTGTAACCGTTTTCTACAGTACGCAGGACCCATGTAGAAATATGCGGAAGGCATTTCCATGCGCCGAGATAATCTACTAAGGGAACCAGCCTCTCAAGGCTGGCGTCGGTGTTACGAGCCTCGTTCCCAACCCCTGAAGCGGCTGACCGGCAGGGAGTAGTTGGGAACGAGCCTCTGTGTGCGGACGCGTGAGCTGCCCAGCCGCAAGTCTTTTCAGAGGCGGCTGGAGCAGCGTGCGTTCGCGGGAAATCGATGTGGCCCGAAGCGTCATAGACGGCGGGATTACCACATCGATTTCCCCAGAGCGCCGCGGAAGAAGCAACCTCAGTTGCCCTTTCGCGGGAGGGACCGCTCTCAGAAGCCCTGCCGTGGCTAGGACTTCTTCCCTGCAGCCTTCCGTGCCTGAAGGACGTTCCTCAGATCGCCCCTAGGCGCTGAAGGCTGCTGGTGAGAGCGCCGCCTCTGTTGCCAAGCTCCCGGAGGAGGGGCTCTAGAGGCGACGCTCTCTTTTTGCACCTGCCGGTGCGAGGAGCTGGTGGATGGCTGAGGCTGCCCACTAGGGCCAGCCTTCCCGGGCTTTGAGCGGCGAGGGAGGTACTGGTGGAAGGCCGCGGACTGACTCTTCGCCTCCTGGTGCCTGGAGACGACGGTATTAACCGCGTCTCCAAACAACTCAGAAAGCGAGATCGGGGAGTCCAGGAGGAAAGCTCTATCCCTCTCCTTTATCCCCGACAGATTCAGCCAGAGATGTCTCTCCACAGTCACAATAGAAGCCATGGAGCGGCCGATGGCACGGGCCGTCTCCTTGGTGATGCGGAGAGACAAATCTGCGGCCTTCCGGAGCTCCAGCACATCCTCCGGAGAGGGACCCTCGCCCTCATCAAGCTCTTTTAGGAGGTCAGCCTGGTAGGCCTGCAAGATGGAGAGTGTGTGCAGGGAACTACCAGCCCGCCCAGCCGCCATATAAGCTTTGCCCACCAAAGATGAGGTGTCCCGACAGGGTTTGGTGGGCAGCACCGGGGCTTTCAGGGACGATGCCGACTCGGGTGAAAGATAGCTCGCGAGAGCTCCCTCTACCCGAGGCATCGCCCCATAGCCCGCTTCGCGTGCCCCCAGAACATTGGAATAATCCAACCCGGGGAAGATGCGCTGCCGGCTTCCACACGGGGAGGAAGATCCTCGGAACTGTCAGAGGACGATCGGGAAAGTGCCGCAGCAGTCCCAAAACCCTCTGACAAGACCCTCTGTGAACCCCATGATCTGCGACGCCGCGGGTCCAGAACCATGGGGCTCACGAGGCTGGCCGGCCTCATCAAACACGGCCAGCCTGGAGCGAAGCAGCCTGAGTATCAGCTTCTCGCAATGCTCTGGCCGGCTCCTCGAGAGCCGCCCGAGCATGCTGAACACCCAGGCATTGCACACACAGCAGGTGTGTATCCGAGCCCGAAATGTAGCGGAGACACGGATGCACACACTGCCTGTACTCTTTCACTCTTTCCATACTTTCACACATTCGCAACTGGACAATACAACAGTAAATAGACAGACAATAACAGAGAGTGCTATGCTGAAGAGCAATAACTGCCGCCATGTTGGGCCGGCTCCCCTTTTATACTTCCGGGTACGCCGTCACAGTGACGTCATCACGCACGCCAATCGGATTGGACTAGTGTTTATTCAGACTTCAGATTCGCTGATGCTTAGGGAGCATCCCCAAATCGTCGTTCCGACGCAGTGTGAGTTCCCTCGAAAGGGAACACAGCAAGATTGGTGCCCATGGTCTCCCTCGCCTGCCTTTCTCCACGTCGAATGTAACTGTCACCAATAATCCAGACTCGGTGTAAAGCTAATAGAAAGATAACAAAAATGAATAACTATGTAGCACAAAATTGCTTACAAATTCCTTGTAAATCATTTTGTTGTTAATCATTCAGAAGCTGCATCATATTTCAAGGCCTTTCTTTGACATGGATAGCCAAAGCTCACAGTCTTAAAATATTTCACAATAGGTTGAGCTGAAACATACCTTTTTTCTGGAGTGTGAATTTTCGGAAGTGTAACTCTTGTTTAGGTTGAACAACGTGAACCGTTGACTTGACTTTTCTGGAAAAAATGAAAAAGTTCATCATACACGTTAATTAATTGCAATGTCTGTAGAATAACAAGTAACTGAAGCATGTTCTTTCCCAATGTTTGTTAAGTTGATTATGGGTTTAATATACACAAAAAAATGTTGGTACTACACACCTTAAATAGGAATTATTAACCAGAAAGATTAAAACTGGTTACTCCAGTAATTTAACTAAAATTAATGGACTAACCAATTTGAAAATCTGAATTGTAACAGTGTAATGATTTATTTTATTTATAGAAATAAATGATAAACAAAATGCAGGGCTTACCTCATGTTGTAGAATATGTTGTCTTCCAAAAACACAAAGTTCTAACAGAGACAAAAACTTCTAAATGACTCCAAAGAATGAATGCTCTGATTATATCCCACAACCCCAACCAGCTATGTGGAAAGTGATTGGTTCTCTCCATATAAGCCATCATTCTCAGAGCGGTTTCCTCCCTCCCTGGGCTCCAAGAGGGCAAGGTAGGCAGTGTGCGACGCCCCCGGGCCTTGCCACTCCTTTCCTCCCCTCTTTTCGCCAGGGGGCAGCACCGAGGACGCCAACAGGCCTTCTCACCCACGGTCTGCCCCACCCTGGAATATTCGGTCAACAATCCGTTGATTTTCGAAAGACAAGTTGCGGTCTAATATAACACCCAGGTCTTTTACTGTAGTGGATAAAGTGACAGGACATCCTTCCAAGTTAAAGTTGTAATGTGAGAGGTTTTGTGGACAGTTTTTTGGACCAATAAGTAATACCTCTGTTTTATCTGAATTTAATAGCAGAAAATGACATGTCATCCAGTATTTAATATCTTCAACACACGCTGTCAGTTTAGATAATTTAGCGTTTTCATCTGGTCATGATGAAATACATAATTGAGTGTCATCAGCATAACAGTGGAAATTAATTCCATGTTTTCTTATAATATTACTAAGTGGCAACATATATATTGAGAATAGCAGAGGGCCTAACACAGATCCTTGCGGCACCCCATAGTCTACTGACGTTATCTTTGATTTTTCCCCATTTAGACAGACAAAATGGTAGCGGTCTGACAAGTACGATCTAAACCAGTTTAATGCCTTTCCCTGAACACCAGTCTAATTTTGAAGTCGATCTAAGAGTATTTTATGATCTATAGTATCGAGCAGCACTAAGATCGAGTAGAACTAGTATTGAGATACAGCCTTGGTCAGAAGCTAGAAGTAAATCATTTGTGATTTTAACGAGCGCAGTTTCTGTGTTGTGATGCACATTATAGTGGCACTATAGTTGTTAAAAAAGTTTAAAACCATTTCCTATGGTAAACTGCCTGTATTGGCTATAAATGGTCCTTTCTCTCTATGATCAAGATGTTTATAAGCTTGCTAAATAAAACTTAACTTTTTAATGCATGTGTGCCTTAAAGGCCTTAATTGCTCGAACCCCGATAAATTCTGCTTGCAGCTTTAATTTGTATTTTTCCTGTTTATCCTGGCTCTTTTACATGTATGTGAGAGAGTGCTTATTTGTGCGAACCATCTTTAAAGACAAAGTGTATTGCTCATAACATGTGCATCTGTTTTATTATTTAAATAATTGTTTTATCAGTAACTTGACAACTACTGGCATTAAAAGTGTTGTGGCGTGTGTCGTAAAGCCTGATTTCTTCTGTATTTTGACATTCATAATTCTCTGCACACACTCACTTTGCTTTGAAGATGAATTTGCACTGATAACATTAAAGCTGAAATCCTGCCATGAGTTTGTGGTTCATTTTGGAAATGAATGAATATTGGGAATTAAGATTAAATGTAAGGATGTGGCGTTTACCATAAGGTTTTAGTCGTAACTCTGGTTAACTACATTAGATAATAAACATTTCTCTCAGTGTTTTAATATTAATGTCTGGTTGAAGTTACACAGGCTATCACATTCTGAGAGTTTACAGCTGTAACCAACACTCCAGCACAGGAGGTGGCGCTGTGATTCTACAACCTTTGATTGTTTGCCCTCCACCAGGAAACGCATAAAAGGAGAAATGCAGACGAAGCACAAACTAGACATGGAGCATCCCATCTCCTCCGTGTTCACTTATGGCCAGAGGAAGGGGCTCCGGGTGGAGTTCATCCTCCGGGGCCCCTCTGGCCCGGCCCACTTGGCCAGGTAAGGAATCCAGAGATTTTTACTATAATATACTACAATATACTACAATTTATTGTAGTATATTTACTATAGTATGGTTCAAAAACACTATAGTATTTACTAGAGTAATTTTACTGTAATATAGTATAGTATTTTTTCATGTGGGATAAGTTTTGTTGTATTGTTAAAGAGATCTGCCTGCCTTCCATACATCATTTCACATATTTAGCTAATCATATCGTATCTTTCATGTCCCAAATATTTGTAAAATGTAGAGAGTAATGAGGAGATTGTAAGCGGTGCACATTTCAATTTTTTTTAGAATAGGATTATTACTAACTGATGAAATATGAATGAGACGATCACAGAGAAGTTAGCAGATGCTTTAGTTTTATCCAAAGCGACTTACACATGAGAGCAATAGAAGCCGCCGAACAGTCGAGGCAACAATATAAGCTCTGTAACACCGTGAATCTAGCACCAAACACACAGGACAGAACCACGAGGCGTTCACCAGCAGAGCTCGAGCTTGGCCAGTTCCGGTGCACTGGTGCAGCTTAGCCTGAGCTGGTTCTGTAGGCGAGCACCAGCGCCTTTAATCTGTTTGTTTGAATATTCAGGGTTAAATGAGGCTTGAAATCCTTGAACGTGCTTGAATTTTCATGTTGTGTTTTCAAGGTTTTAAAAATGCTTACAATTTGGATACAATGTTCGAAATTGAAACTATTTCATTTGCAACAAATACCTTCTAGAGTAGTTTGTTTATTAAATGGAGAAATCAAATATTGGCGAGCCTAAAATGAACCTGTGCTCGCGATCTGCCAGTCTATTTCCATGCGTGACTCCGCCGTAGCCTGGAAGATGCAAAATACGCATTATGGATTTAAACTGGGACCAGCCCCACCAGTTGCCTCTTGTAAAGTCTGCAAAAAAGACGTGCAGCGTTTCACAATGGGCGAGTCTGCTCTTTCAAGTCACCTGACAGGTAAATCATAGACTTTACACAGAACTAGAGGAGCCTACTGTACATGTTAGCGCATGTTTAACTCGCGCTATTAATTGCTAGCTAGGATTTCGCATTAGTGACAGAGAGTACTTGATGTGATCATGTACGTTCATTTGTGGAATATGCAGTGAACAGCCAAAGTTACAGCACAGGAACGGTTACCGGCAGATTCAGTCCGGTTCACGTTAACCCTCTGAACGCGTTTGCGCCTTCTGCTGGAGTTTTGCTCATGACGTGTGTGTGTGTGTGTGTGTGTGTGTGTGTGTGTGTGTGTGTGTGTGTGTCTGTCTGTGTCTCTGTTTTTGTCTGTCTGTGTGTCCGGCTTGAATTTCGCGCAAGGATTGCACACAGTTCTACTCATTCACGCTGATTTCGCGCTCACATCTTAAGCGCGCACACATTCTACCACAACAGGTGTGTTTGATCAGAGCTGAAATCTGCAGTGCATTGTCCCTCCAGGGTAAGATTTGAATAGCCCCCCGACATGTTACTGGATCAATCTTTTTATGGATAGTAAATGTTGCAAACAGGACCGTGTCCAAACCCATGCGCTTCATCATAAAGCACGTCATCAGTCCTGTCAAGTGTTCATTTCCTCAGCTATTTGTCATTTAGTCTCAGTCCTGTGTCAAATGTGCTTTTTAGTGTTTGTCATATTTCAACTTTCACCTGTTTTTGTTTAGTCTAGTTTTCGTCATGCTGCATTGATAATCCCAATTATCCCAATTATAATCACAGCGATTGAATTGTCATTTGAGAAATGTATTTGTAGATTTCATCAGAATTGTTGCACTTTCAGCTTTAAAGGAACACTCCAGCGTTTTTAGAAATAGTGCTTATTCAACATCTTTCCTACATTTAGATGCAAATGCATTTTTGTCTCAGTGCATGCATTGTTTTAGTTTGGCAGGGTTGCCGCTAGTTTAGCTTAGCATAATGAATGGAATCCTGTGTTGCCAGATAGCATGTCCCGAGTAAAAGTGATCCAAACCCACCCCCACCCCACCTAATTATTTCTTGTGGCCTGCGTATTCACAGTACAAATAGTGATGCAGATTAATACTAGGCGATTTCTAGGCAGATATTAACTTGGGACTATATTATGGGGAAGCACGGGTACTACTTGGGAGCATGTGTTGCGTGATATCTCTGCGCCCAAGTAGCAGTGCTTCGCCTGTGCTTCCCCATAATATAGTCCCAAATTAATATCTATAAGTAATTAGGTGGGGATTTAAAAAAATATATCACTTTTACTCGGGACACAGGATTCCATTCGTTATGCTAAGCTAGCAGAGACCCTGCCAAACTAAAACACTGCATTTGCCCACATATCTAAATCTAGGAAAGAAGTTGAATAAGGCCTGAATCTGCCCAAAGAATGTTCAGCCGTGAGAATATAAAGTTTGAACAACATGTTCATCATAAACTAGCTCTAAGTCCCAGAATGTATTAGTTTATGTAGAATATATAGTAAAGTGTAATTTTTATTCAGTGATCAGCGCTGAATTTATCATTACTGTAGATCAGCGCGTGCCCTAACAGATCTGTGTGTTCCAGAATGCCTGGATTTGCACTGCCTTCAGATTCTAAAGATCCTTCCGCCTGCGTGTTCCTCCAGTTCTCCTCTGGCCAATGTACAAACAGTGTATGATTATGATTCAGGCAACATTACAGGTCAGAAGTCAGATTTGATCAGCACATTCAGAATATGAATCCAGTTTTATACGCTTGAAGATCGGAGTCATCACGCCGGAGACGGGCTTTCTCCAGCAGCTGGAGTTTGTTTATTAAGCGAGTGGGGCAACCACCCAGTAGAGCATTACAATAATCTAGCCTTGAGCTCATGAACGCATGAACTAACTGTTCAGGATTTTGCATTGAGAGCATGTGCCGTAATTTAGATATATTTTTTAAAATGGGAGAATGTGGTTTTACAGATGCTAGAAACATGGCTTTCAAATGAGAGATTGGTATCAAAGAGCACACCCAGGTTCCTCACTGATGATGAGGGCTTGACAGACTTGACATTTCTAGTCATCCAATTCTGTATATCGGATATGCATTCCGTTAATCTTGTGAATTGGTAAATTTTGAAGAAATATCTCAAATCTACTCTAAGTTGCATTCAATTTTGCATAACTGATGTCATTAACTAACAAATAATCTCATTGTATTAGCTGAGTTCAGAATAAGGTTTATCTTATTACCTCCAGAGGAACTACTGTATCTTTCCATCAGATAAACTTGTAACTCCCATAGTAACATCAACTCCGTCTCCTGCATTCATCAATCTTTGTGCACTTTATCCATTCAGGAGTTGTTGGTTAATCTTCTCTGAAGGATCTGCTGTGACTGATGTCTTCCTCATCTTTCTCTCTGTAAGGTTCCATGTGCGGGTGCGGATCGGGGGGGAGGAGTTCCCGGAGTGCTCCGGGTTCAGTAAGAAGGCGGCGAGGGAGGCAGCGGCCCGAGAAGCTCTGGAGGAGCTCCAGAAGAGAGGGCCGCTGCCACAGAAGGTGAGAGAAGCAAAGGAAACCAAAACAGTTAATAAAAGAATATAAAGATGACCCATAGATTAGACAAGAGCGACTCAGTGGGACGCACAGTGCTCATTCAGTAAATGCACAGCTGGACAGATGTGTTTTGAGTCTGGATTTGAATGTGGCTACTGTTGGAGCACATCTGATCTCTTCTGGAAGCTGGTCCAGCTGCGGCTGGCAACAATAGCTAAATGCAGACTCTCCTTGCTTTGAGTGAACTCTTTCTAACTCTTTCTAATTTCTAACTGACTTGATCCTGATGATCTGAGTGATCTGATGGGTTTGTATTTAATCAGCATATCTGCAATGTATTGAGGCCCTAGGCTATTAAGGGGTTTATATACCAGTAATAATACTTTAAAATCTATTCTAAATGTAACTGGAAGCCAGTGTAAAGACCTGAGGACCGGTGTGATATGGTCATGTGTTCTGGTTCTGCTCAGCGTTCTGATGGATAAGCAGACAGTTTGCCTCGAGTGTTCAGTTTACAGCAAGCCAAAAGAGGGCAAGGCTTCAACTGAACTATGCATTTTAAAACTTCTAGCTCTGTCCATGCACTCAATATGCATTCTTAAACGAGAGAGGTTTACTTGCTCATTTCAACTTGGCATGAATCAAAAATCTAGAATCTAAAAATCTAGATCCGGCCCGAACTGAGTCCTTTATAATAATGTGTTGGCTGTCTCATTAGACTCTTACCCAACTCTGCTTTTCTAACGCTATCTAAGCCGTGTTAGGCTGGCCTTCGTCTGACAGAGGGTTAAAGAACACGTAGCCTATTTAGTTTCAGAATTAAGCTGTTTAAATAGCCTATAATTTTATTTTTAATATAATATTAATCAAGATAAAAATGGCAAACTTACCATTTGATAGTCAGCTCAGCTGCAGCGTATTCATTAAATGCACAAGTGTGTGAGTGTCTTACGATTCAGTCGACTTCGAATCACTTGCATATTTTCCAGCAGGACAACTTGCTAAAAGCAGGTGTGATGCAGAACGCGCTGAACATGGAGGAATCAACATTACGTCAAGAGTCTAGACATGCCCACAACATGTTTCCTCATCCAATCAAATAATTGAACCAGTCCTGAACTATGCAAAACCTTGTGTAAAACATGAATGAAAGTTAATTTGTATTTAAAATGGTTAAACTATCTTTTATTAACTAAATAAGTAAAATTGTTTGACGAAT
Organism: Gobiocypris rarus; assembly: GCA_023029165.1. Taxonomy (NCBI): domain Eukaryota; kingdom Metazoa; phylum Chordata; class Actinopteri; order Cypriniformes; family Gobionidae; genus Gobiocypris; species Gobiocypris rarus. Next base: position 166,309 of record CM040913.1, read on the forward strand.
AATTTACGTTTTTATAAAAAACTATTTCCTCCCCCACCCCACATATGTAAAGTCTAGTTAACGGTAAATGTTGCTACCTATAACGTAAATGTGAAAACCTTAAATGTCCAGTCATCAATTGATGACTACCTAGTGATATGACTTGTTGTGGACCAGAGATATATTGTCCCATTCAGTTTCTCAATCTCAAATAAAATATTTCAACCTTAAAATTGCATCCAAAGAATATGAACATCGCAAATAGAAAGGTAACATGGGATGTAGTTTCCTTTTCATCGTTGAAAAGCTTCTGACCGGCGGAAAAATGTGTTGAGTGAATTAGATTATGAAGAATGACGATTTGTAGATCGTGCTTTTCCTTTAATACACACCTTCTGCAATCTATTTTTCAATTACCTTTAAAAAGTGGTGGGGACATGTCCCACCCGCAAATTACGCCTATCGTCCACTTCATTTGTGTGTGTCACATGATCTGATCGAGAGTTTCTCTGTCCTAGAGACCAATCAGAGGCCGGGCAGGGCTGCAGGCTCCGCCCCTCTATGGCCTGAAGATGTTCACCTGTGCTCGTGGGGAGGACTTAGTATACACCTTTTTGCAGGAAACTGCCCCCCCCCTTTACGGAGGTACACCACACTTGGATCTCATTGTGTCTTCACGGTCACGTAGATCACGTCACACACCTGTCTGTCTCTCTTCTCACGGTCTCTGTGTTTCAGACACACTTGTCAGGTGACGGTGGGGGGGCGTTCCTTCCTCCCCATGAGCGCAAGCTCACGTCAGCAGGCCAAGGAGGCGGCCGCCGAGGCAGCCCTGTCGGTGCTGGTGGGAGAGGCGGAGAGAAGGCGGAGAGAAGATCAGGTAATAGCACACTCCACACTGACATTGTTCTACACGTGAACTTTAAGCTCATGCCTATACACTGGCCACCTCTGACAGCGTCAGCCAATCAAAACACTGGAACCTTCCCAGGAGAGATTCAAAGGTTCATAATCAGACGCCATGCTTTGAACTTTCTGGAGTGAATGAAACAAACGCAGCACACGTCACTGTCATACGTGCAGCATGTGATCTCAGACACGCATCACATGGGAACATTTTCCCAGCAGGAGCAAAAGAGCTGAAGAGCTCACCTGTTCAGTCCACATGTGTTTATTTAGAGAGCAACAACTGCACACATCTTTACACACTAACAACACAAACCCTGATCCTGAAGCTTTGAATCTGCTGTCAGAAACACGTTTCACACTGAAGCTCCATTCCTGTCCCATTAACACCTGATCTCTGATGTCCACAGCCGTCCTCCAGCACCTCTCCGCCCTCCTCCAGAACCTCGCCGCCTTCCCGGCCCTCCGGAAAACACTCCTCCTACGCAACCATAAGCTCACGCTGATTAAAATCAAGATTTAGATTATTATTATTATTAAGAATATAAATTTAAATCTCATGTGTGCGTTTCAGTTTTCCTGTGATATGAGTCACTTTCAGATCTTCTGCTGTGCAAATCATTCACTTGAGTTTCTGTTTCAATTGAATTTTCAGATTCATTTCTGGACCAGAAAGGACCCCGGCACCCGCACCCTTAAAATATTGTATTAAATTTTATTGTTGGCACTCTGTGTGTTCTCTCTTTCAGTAATTTGTGCTTGGCTGAAGGACCCATTATATTTGTTCTATTACTGTCATTTGGTGTTTTAAAGTCCAGTTCACACTGACCAAAGAGATGCCCTAGCGGCAACAGACAGTTCACGACGTCACACTTCTAAATAATTATAGTAGAGTTAGAGACTCTGGGTCTGTGCCGTGCTGTCCAGGAAGAGCTCCGGGCTCGGGATGTGGCCCGAACTCCCGTATCCCTGGCCGGTACAGGAGCTAGCCGAGATTGAGGAGTCAGGGTGCTGGAGGGATGCTGAAAATATATAGTCGGCTGTATATAACGATCAAGCATAACATTATTACCTTTGACCTTTGTCAAGCACAAATAACATTGATAAAGACGTTGCAAGAAAGTTGTTGTGAGAACGTTTTCCTCAACATTGAGAACATCAGTCAAGCACAAATAATATACAAGTAATATTCTCTGTACCTCTCACTGAGAGAAAGCACATGCTATCAGTATGTTTTGGGAAAATTTTGATCGGAGCTTAATCAGCTCCAACCTTGAAACCTGTGTATCTGTGTATGTGTGCAATATTCTGTGTGACAGATCAGTATTGGAGGTGGATTACAGGCCTCCTAAGAGACGGGTGGATTTGTTTTCTGGACAAACTGGCGCCTGTTCGGGTGAGAGCGTCAACAGGTGGCGTGTATGGACACGTGCATCTGATTAATTTACCATGACTGTGCCTTTTCTCTGAGCCAACCAGAATCATACACCTTGCAATAATGACGTTGCTAGACCTTGAAAACAGTATAACTGTTGGGACAATTGTAATTGTATATGCAGTGCGTCGAGACTGGAAGAGGGGGCGTGGCCTATGAACTCCACGTTTCTCTGCTCCCATGGCAAAAACATTGGTGTTTATTTCAGATAGTAAAAGACATTCTGGTTCTTTTGACTGTTGCACTGCCTCGGCCTTCACAGCCGCATCTGCTCTCACGTTTCATGTTTAAATAAACTCTGTTATTAGTGTGCGCTGCGCATTTACAGATATCAACCTGGCCAGGCAAGAAAACTGTCTTGAAGCGCAGACACAATAGAAGCATTCAGAATTGGGTGCCCATCAGACAAACAAATTTTGTTTTCCAGCGCCCCAAAATTTTGCGCAACTCCGACCACATAGCGTAATTCTAGAACCTTTGACTGTTTACTCTCCGCCAGGAAACACATAAAAGAAGAGACGCAGACGAAACGCAAACTAGACATGGAGCATTCCGTGTCTTCTGTTTACACCTATGGCCAGAGGAAGGGGCTCCGTGTGGAGTTCATCCCCGGGGCCGCTCTGGCCCGGCACACATGACCAGGTAACACAGCTAGAGATGAACTTTCTCAGCTTTGAGAGTTTCTCTCCACAGCTGCTGTTTCTGAGAGTTTACAGCTGTAACCTGTTGATCATCAATAATGTGAATCTTGAACCTGTGATAAAATGCTGTGCGTAATGACGTAACCCACATGGAAAAATACTATAGCCTAATATATTATAGTAGGATTTCTCTAGGAAATACTATAGTGTTTTTGAACCACTTTTACTAAAGTAAATATACTACAGTAAATGATACCTCAGTATTAACTCTAGTTTAACCATTGACTGTAGTTAACAGTAGGCCTCTGCTGTATACATGTACAAAGTGTATTTGAATGCTATAATCCACTACAATTTACTGTAGTATCTTTACTCTAGATTATTTCCTAGAGTAATTTTTACTATAATACACTATAGTATTTTCCATGTGGGACAACAATATTGTTCTAGCTGTGATTTGACTGTGCAAATGCATGATTGTGCAGGATATTTCCAGTGTCCATATGGAAGGGTTTCTGTGATGCGTACACCTGGGATGCTCCTTCACATGTTATTGATTTTGCCCTACACCCTCAGGATAACACTGACCAGTGGTTTGGTGTGGCTTTTCATTCTTTATATGCATGTAAAACACACCGTTGTTTCCATCACTAATTGTGCTATACAGAAATATCTGTGTGAACTGATGAACCGGTGTAAGGGCCACTACAATAATGATTCAAATGAGCTAAACCTGCTGGCAAAGGCAAGCTTATGTGTGTCACAAGTATTATAATAAACATATTCATTTTGACGGCCTATAACATCTTTCATGGTTGCATTTGTGTCTTTACATTTCTTAAGGCTAAATATTTGTGCCCTTCACGTCACAGCCTGTTCTGTAAAAGTGTATCTGATCAAATGTTTTTCACTGATTTGCAGTGGGATGAAATGGACGGACACCTGGGATCCAAACAATCATTCTTCCCAGAGTAAGGATCATGTCCCTGTCCGTGTGTCTGTTTATTCTGATTTCATCAATGAATTGTGCTGCTTTTCCAGAATACCTTTGCTTGGTCAAAAGTTTCTGCTCCTGTTCTTGCTCAAGTTACTGTGTTTGTTCTGGTTTCTTATGAAATCTACTTTTACTGCCTGGAACAGTTTCTTGGCTGATGTCTCAAACATCTAATATGACTTTTGACTTTAATAATATATAGGATATGAAGTGTGATTTATGATAATTCCAACAGGCAGAAATGTGAGAGAGCTGCTCAATGATCCGGGATCAGTGTCTTATATTGGAAAACGTGTGTGATGAAAGTCTGAACTTCATCAAAACATCAAGAGACGCATCTCTACTGAATCCACAGAAGAAACTAAGCAGAGCCCTCAACATAACGGCATCTTTCAGACGCTTTTCTTTCATTCATCTTCTCTTTCTTCAAACACACATTGACTCTCATTCCTCCATCACACTCTCAGACTCTGTCTTCCAGTCAGAAACAAGTGGAGCTTTCCTAACGTCTCTCACTGATGTCAAACACCTGCCAGCACTGATTAAGGACTGTTCCTCAGGTGCCAAAATACAGTTCTGTTCTTTTTGCTTTAGTCTGAGGCCAAACTGTTCTTCATGGAGATTGTTAGCTGGACAAAAACTCATGAGCTAATGGGTAAGAGACTAAGAATGGTTTTGTCAAAGGTTTCCCCATAATGAGCCCAACATAGAGAGCCAAACTGATAAAACCCAACACAACAAACAGCCCAGAAGAGACTGGAGCTGAAAGGAGGAAACATTATATTACCATACCGAAGAAAATGAGAGATAGAGAGATCTGAGCGGCGTCAGACAGACACTGATTCACCACAAGAGCTTTTCAAAGCTTCTGTACTCCAGTGCAGCTGTGATCAATGAGTCTTCCAGCGTTCTGATTGGAGGAGGAGGACGAGTGGGAGCAGCCCAGGGCAATCAGACCTTGAGTGAGTGATCAATGAGTCTTCCAGCGTTCTGATTGGAGGAGGAGGACGAGTGGGAGGAGCCCAGAGTAATCAGGCCATGAGTGAGTGATCAATGAGTCTTCAAGACACGCCTCTAAAATAGCCATCATGAAATGTGTGGTGTGAAAACCAACAGTGAACAATTGGAACATTTGCTCAAAACGCAGGGCTTCATTACCAACACGTCAACAATAACAACTCAAATTCAGCTTTTATAAATAAAAATGAACGCAAGACGTTTAATTACGTTAACCGTTTTCCTCCCATAGAAAATTATAAGAAAACGCTTAACATGGCTTAATGTACCAAGACAGACCAAATAATAATAACAGACCAAACTCAGGAAACATAATACTATTAAAGTATAAAATGTTCAAAAAAAAATCTGATGAGCCCTGAATATGAATGCAATGCGTTTAATTACACGTTAAGCGTTATCTTATAATGGTTTTCTATGGGATGAAAAGTTTGTGAATGAATATACTTGCCAGGTTACGTGTCACCACTGCTTTATAAATTTATCCAATTTTAGATTCTATGTGCGGTTGCGGATCAGGAGAAGGAACCCGGCGGCTCTGGAGCTGCAAAGAGAGGGCCACTGCCTTCCTCATCTTTCTCTCCGTGCCGGCTCTGAGAGGATGGAATTTTTTCAGAGATTTCCGCCATGGTAGCGTCGTGGCGGCGCTGGGGCATGGAGACAATTGAAGAGGTTTCCACTACCCATGTTCGGTGGCGGCTCTTGTGTCTTTTCTTCTCTCCTCCCCGGATTGAGAGTTTCTCTGTCCTAGAGACCAATCAGAGGCCTGGCAGGGCTGCAGGCTCCGCCCCTCTATGGCCTGAAGATGTTTGCTTGCGCTCGTGGGAAGGACATATTGTACACCTTTTCCAAGAAACTGTGCCTCCCATTTAAGGAGGTACACCACACACGGATCTCATTGTGTCTTCACGGTCACGTAGATCACGTCACACACCTGTCTGTCTCTCTTCTCACGGCCTCTCTGCGTTTCAGACACACTTGTCAGGTGACGGGGGGGCGTTCCTTCCTCCCCATGGCGCAAGCTCACGTCAGCAGGCCAAGGAGGCTGCCCTGTCGGTGCTGGTCGGAGAGGCGGAGAGAGAAGGTGCCTTGATCAGGTAATCAAACACTCCACATTGTTCTAAACATGAAACCGATGTTCTAAAAATGAAATTTAAAGGGTACTTCAGCGCTGGGAAGATGAATCTGTATTTAAACTGGGTCATTAATGTAGTACAAATGTGAAATTATTTTTGAATTTGGTGCCTTCTAGACTGAGAAAACACAGAAAATGTATTTTTGACTCATGGGGATGAAAGACAACAATTTCCAGAATGCACTGCCCGATGAGGCCACTCTAGGCACGGCTACTGGATCACTTGCCCACCACGTTCATTTTCATACAATCAGTTCAGTTAGAGACACTACAATTAAAAACTGAAAGTGTCTGTTCAATATATTGTGAGTGATCCGATCGAGTGTCACGGCACAAACGCAGCAACCACCCAATCACTGACTCTGAGCTCTCTGATGACTCAAGTCTCAGGCATCTATATAACTCCAAACACATGATGCGTATACAGGACAACATTCTGTGGTTTGCACCCGATGACAGCACAACGCCACGGCTTGTGGTGCCACGGTCACAAAGGGGGGTGATGCTAATGTACACCCACGACAAGGTCTTGTATTACAGCTTCAACCCGCCACCTTTGACAGGCCCTCAGCGGCTGTCAAAGAAATTTCAGCTCCACTGGACAGGACCTCATGAGATTGTGAACAAATTCTCCCCAGTTGCTTACCAAATCCAGCTAAACCGGGGACCCAGAGAACCAGTTCTCAAATGGGTCCACCGGAACCAGATTAAGAGACATGTGGCCACTAGCAGAGAAAGACAGGGAGGGGCCAATGCAAGGTAAACTCAACCGCCGTCACCAAAGTGAAAAGACTGTCCCATCCAACCTGGGACAAACCTCGCTGACCTATTCCCTCTCTCTTTCCCCTTCTCCTCCCTACCTCTCTCTCTTGCCTGTAATAGGATGCGGCTGTGGATCATCCTCCTGTGCCTCCAGTCAACCAGAGGCCAGCCGCCACCAGACATCACACCAGGACCAGCCTCGAGCATTGTATTGAGAGAGCAACCGGGACTCCTAATCACCAATTGCACACAGAAAGTGTACGTCCGACTCGACCCCCGCAACGTCTACAGAGCACAGTAGCCCAGTACAGCTGGCCCGGTGGACCGAGGACTCTCTCCTCCATGCAGAGGCCGATGTCAAGCACATGCTCAACCAACAGGAGAAGATGATAGTCACCCAAGCGGAGTTAGGTGGACACAACCGCCGCTCCAAACAGTTCCTGGGAGCATTGCTCAGTGCCGCTGTCGGAACTCTGTTTAACATTGGCATGTCCAGTGTCAACGCAGTAAACATAGCCACGATAAGACAGCATGTGGCCGAAATTCAGACTGAACTTCCCCAGCTCAAAGAGCAACTCACCACACAGAGTGCAGCGTTCCAAACCGTCGGCAAGACATTGAGAGGAACGGTGGTAATCCTAAACACCCACAGTGTCCTGTTGAACCAGACCGTGAACTCCATGAAACAACTGTTCAGTCTTCCAGAATTACTCAAACGCAGCTGGTCACAGCTTTAATGACTGACATGCTACGGGAAGTAAGCTCCTCCATCGACAGCTTAGCCATGGGTAGAATCCCACCATTATTGATACTCTTAAGCAAAATGTGTTGGCATCCGCTATCAACACACCCACCGACCCTCTGCAAATACACCTTGCCTACTCTCTGGGTAGCGCCATTCCCTTTATGTGGACCCCAAGCAGAAGGAGATGGGCTTCCTTCTTAACTTACCCATCATTGAGTCGAGCTGAATCTACCGGCTCAAAGACATTGTCAATGTGGGCTTTTGGAAGGGTAACACACACCTTAAAGTGTGCACTCCCGAGGTGGTCGCTTACCACGACAGCAATACACAGCTGTACCTAGCCCTGAACCTGCACATGTGTACCCTGACTAAAGATATTCATTATCTCTGAGGAAAGGCTTGCTAGGGCAGAGACAACACCGAGGACTCTGTGGGTTGCAACCCATGATCAGCGACACCGCTGCCCTACCAACGCAACACCTGCACCCAAGTCACCGAGACGCAGGCAGAGATCGTGAGTGACAGTGGCGTCAACACTCGTGCGTGCCGCTACGCTGATCCAAGTACCATGAGGGGCCATTCTCCACCTGGATGCTTTGGCCTTGTACCATCTTCCGAGTGAAGAGTATCAGTCAGAGCTAGAAATCCCAGCCTTTTTCAAGGACCACAACCTCACCCTAGATCCAGAATTAGAATGGTGGATTGAAAAGGGGACTCAGCTCATTGACATTGCTCCCTCGACACAGCCCCCCAAGCATTGTCCCGATTGCCTATCCTGAACCCCTCGCCTGTTGTCCAAACCTGGACCGCAGCTGACACTGCGCTCTGTATCTCCATGATCATCGCCAACACCCTCAACCTGCAGCATAGCCTTACTCCTGTACAGGAAATTCAACGAGATGAGAACCTCTTCAACGAGATGAGACCCTTGCCTTCCACGACCCACTAAAGGCCCACAGCTTCCACTTCGCCAGAGAACTCCTCCAAGAACCAGATCTGCTGCCCTGAAAGACTCAGAGGACAATAGAACTCAGACACAATCACACAAGAAGCCAGATCAAAGCAAGTATTTTATTTCCCCAGCAAACTGCATCTAAAGGTTGACCTACAGGTCTTTTATCAAGAGTTCAGGCTCTGATTGATTTTTTTGGGAATAAGATGCACTGGGTTCCACAATGTGTTTTACATTTAACAAGGGATGAGGGCGGGCGGGGTCTGCTGCATCTAGAAAGTAAACAGCTTTTAGATTACAGTGTATTCAAAAAATGTTATACGATCAAAGCAATGTATGGAAAGCAGGAATAAATCTTATTCTGGAAAAAGTAGGAGTGTTTGGGATTGAGAAAGAATCTATTTTGGATTAAATGTGAAGCGGAGACATAAGTCTTCCGTCATACTACCGCAGTGTTCTTATAAGGCCTGGTCATTAGTAAGAACTGTAAGGACTGTGTCTATGCCATCACTTCATTGGCTACTTGATGAACCTTTAATTAAAAGTGCAAGGCTAGATGTTACTGGTAAGACAATCCCGGGAATGACAAACGTTCTAATAACGGCAAAAATGACTACTTTGCGACAACTGTTAGGAGTTGATGGCAATGTTTTTGAAAATGTGGAGCTGTGGCGCAATGTCTGGGTTTCAAATCACAGTTCACAGTTCACTTTATTTGCCATTTGCAGTACAAAACCACATTGGAAAAAATGTGCAAGAAGCTCAAAGTACAATCATATAAATAACATACAAACACAGCACCACATAAAACAGACAAGCAGATGCCACATAAAAAACCCAGAAGTAAATACTATACGATAAAATCCTCTCATAATTTTAAAAGACCCCATTTAAAGTGCTTTGTTTAAAGTGATTACAGCTTGAGGAAAGAAACTGTTTAAATGACGGTCAGTAGAACATTTTAACGACCGATACCTTCTCCTGAGGAAGCATCTCAGAAAAGACCCTGCAGGATGGCCTGAGGCATCCTTAACAATTTTTAAAGCTCGATTCAAGAGTCTAGCATTATATGTGACCTCCAGAAGCAGCAAAGTGCAGCCAATGATCCTGTTGGCTGAGCGAACCACTTTGTTCAAAGCCTTCTTCTCTTTCAAGGTGAGATTACCATACCACAAGGTAATACAATTAGTTAGAACACTCTCAATTACACCATAGTAAAAATTCAAGAGAATTTTTGTATTCTGAAAGTAAACTCACGAAGCCTGCAAAGAAGAGGCGCTTTCTTTGCAATACTAGTATTTGAGCTCAAGTTCAAATCATGAGAGAGTCACACCTAAAAATTTACAGCTCTCAACAATCAGCACATCAGAGTCATAGATAGTAATAGGCAACTGATTCCTGTTGTGACCAAAATCAATAACAAGTTCACATGTTTTCGAGGTGTTCAAGAGCAAATTATTTTTTTTACTCCATTTAACAACCTTCTCCACCTCCTCGCGATACTGAGATTCATCGTTTGAACTTATCAGCCCAATGATAGTTGTATCATCGGCATATTTGATTATCACATTATTATCATAGAATGCTTCGAGGTCATGAGTATACAATGTAAACATCAGGGGACTCAAAATACACCCCTGTGGTGAACCAGTGCTAACATACAACTCATTTGAAATACAGCCATTAATTTTGACCCTTTGTGGTCGACAAGTAAGAAAGTTTAAAATCCATTTACAAATGGCATCGTCGAGTCCAAGGCATTTCAATTTGTGAAAGAGCTTTGTGGGGACCATTGAGTTAAAAGCTGAACTATAGTCTATAAATAGCATTCTTGCATATGATGTATGTACATCAAGATGCTTAAAGACAGAGTTCAAAGCGAAGGAAATGGCATCATCAACACCTCTATTTTTCCTAAATGCAAACTGTAATGAATCCATAGACATAGGGATTTGCTCTCTAATAAAATTCAACACCAACCGCTCAAAGGTTTTCATCAAGACAGATGTGAGGGCCACTGGCGATAGTCATTTAAACATGTCACAGTCTTCTTGGGCACTGGAATTATGATTGATCTTTTAAAACTAACTGGAACAGTACACTTCTCTAGTGACATGTTAAAAAGATCAGTTAAAACAGGAGCAAGTTGCTCAGAGCACAATTTAAGGACCCGGGGAGGAATACAATCCGGACCAGGTGCCTTCCTAACCTTAGTCTTAGACAAGATCCTCCGGACGTCCTCCTGAATGATTAGAAGACTCTCCTCATTACAAGCTGAAAAAACAACGGGTTCAACATATCCAGTTTCAAAACGACAATAAAACTCATTTAATACGTTTGGCAAGGATGGATCAACATTAATAATAGATCCTCCTTTAGATTTCCAATCAATGATAGAATTTAATCCTTGCCACATGCGTCGAGGGTCCGCTTCCATAAAATGTCCCTCTATCTTTGCTCCATAGCCTCGTTTAGCAGCTTTAATTGCGCGCTCCAAAGAATATCTGGACAGCTTATAAGCAAGAGCGTTACCAGATTTAAAAGCCTCAGCCCGTTGTTGTATTTTCCTTTTACATCCGCATTATACCACGGAGTTCTGACTAGCATGCCGTTTATTACCTTTTTTGGAACACAACAATCAATGCAAAAATCGATATACCCAGTCACTGCATCACAATACTCATCCAGATTTTCTGAATGTAACACAGACCAATCAGTAGCATCAAAGCATCCCTGTAATTTCACTTCACTCTCCTTTGTCCAGCACTGAACAATACATGACAAAAGTTTTAATTGTTTACTCCTCTGTATATATATAGGAGAAGTAACACAGAAGAGTGATCTGATTTTCCAAAAGCTGGTCTAAGACTAGATTGATAAGCAGATTTTACATTACTATAACAGTGATCCAGGATGTGTGCTCCTCTAGTTGGTTGTCTAACATGCTGATAGAAGTTAGGGCAAACATTTTTAAAATTACACTTATTAAAATCACCAGCTACTACAACCGCGGCGTTAACATGGGAATTTTCAACTTTGTGTACAATGTCACTTAATTCACTCAGGGCAGCAGAAATGTCCGCCCGCGGATGTATATAAACACCACACAGGAATATTACTGAAAACTCCCGTGGGAGATAAAAGGGCCAGCATTTCAAAATAAGACATTTTTCTGGACAGTATAAAAGAAGATGAATGATGAAGACATTTTTACTCCAGAATTATTTTAGTGGACTATTCACACCGGAAGAAAGTGACAATTTTCCAAGCATGTACATTTTACCAACGTTTACGGAAGAGACATTTTCTCATCAGCTACTTGCGGTTAAAAGTTTTAAAGGGTTGGATTTTTGTGATGTTAGTGGAAAAAAGTTGTATGAGGTATGTGTTAAAGTACTGAACAAAGAAAAATTGAAGGTGCGGGTAGAAACACCATGGGTTGCTCATTTTGATGTTTTGAAAAGAATTGTAGACCTGTGTGGAGAACTATGTACAAGCCACCGTTGACCAAACCAGAAGGGGATTTGCAGTGGAGGATACTGCACGGCATTGTTGCCGTAAATGCATTTGTTAGCATTATTAATCCGGCAGTTGATAGTAAATGTCCTTTTTGTGACCAAAGAGAAACCATTTTTCACTGTTTTGTACACTGACAGGTTGAAAAGTTTATACCTCTTAATTTCACAAACATGAAATTAAGAGTCTTAATTTGAATTTGAAAATGTATGGGATTATAAAGAAATGCTATGCTGTGTTAAAGACGGAAAATAAACTTTTGCTAGATGTCTTGAGTGAAGTATATGGTTGTTAACTGTTTTAATTGGTTCAAAATAAAGTGTTATAAAATCTCTCTCCTCTCTCTCTCTTCCATTCTCTCTCCTTTATCCTCTTCCCTTTTATATAATTCGTTTATAGTGTAATTTTTTTCCTGTTTGTACCATATGGTTTGTTTTACTACCTACATATATATGCATATTTCCCTTGTGTGAATCGTAGTTCTGTATACTTAGTTGTTTTATTAAAACCCAATAATTACATGAAATTGAATCCGTATCATTTTGCTCACAGATATCGAAGTCAATGAGACGCCAAGATCGTAGCTACCAATAAAGCTTGATTTTCTTGTTACTTTTAAGTAATACAAATTGTACAAACAAAGGAAATATTATTTGTCCGGATCAGCAAATTAATGTTTCTTAAAGTTTGTAAGTTTGATATTTGATGAAGAAATCTGAATTTCAACTCGCAGGACAAGAAGAAATTATAGATAACTGAAATCAATTTGGATAAAGGTTACTTTTACATGATTAAAGGTTCCGTTATAAGTTAATATTTGTGTTCGACAAGCGAATCATATTCAAAGACTCCCCAAAAATATTTACCCCATTTGAATTAATTATTCCCCGAAACTCATTGTTGATACAACACTAACTACACAAACCCTGATCCTGAAGCTTTGAATCTGCTGTCAGAAACACGTTTCACACTGAAGCTCCATTCCTGTCCCATTAACACCTGATCTCTGATGTCCACAGCCGTCCACCAGCGCCTCCTCTCTGCCCTCCGGAAAACACTCCTCCTACACAACCATAAGCTCACCGCTGATTAAAATCAAGATTTAGATTCAAGGTAGAATTTTCAGATTCATTTCCGGACCTGGCGTAGGGTTCTTCTTATATTGTTGTGTGTTAGGAATAAATCCTGTTTGATCTGGCTTAATCAGAGTAGTAATATGTTTTTGAACTCTCTGTGCTAGAATACTTATCAGTATTTTCTGATCTTTGCATATTAAGTTGATTGGTCTGTATCCCTCACAAAGTGTTGGGTCCTTCCCCTCTTTATGAATCACAGATATAATGGCCTGTGACCATGTCTCCGGAGGATTATTCTTAGAGAGAGAGTATCTAAACACCTTGGTTGGTATGGGCACTAGGTCATTTATAAAGCATTTATAAAATTCTCCAGGAAGCCCATCGACTCCTGGAGGTTTGTTGCTCTTTAATCTTTTTATAATATCTCTTATTTCTGTTTCTGTAATTGGTGTTATCGTTTGTTTTGATGCTTCCTCTGATAATGTAGGAGATTTGAAAGCAGACAGGAAGGTATCAGTATCCTTTCCTGATGTTTGTAACCTGGGTTCTTCGTATAGGTTTTGCTAGAATGATGCAAAGTTATCTGCAACCTCTTTGGGTTGAGATACTATTCTACTCAAAGTAGGGTGACAGACCTTAGAGACAGCTCAAGCTAATCGTACTTTACGAAGATGAAATGCTAGAAGCGACTAGCTTTATTCCCCATCTCATAATATCTCTGTTTGGAAACTCTTAAAGCCCCTTCCGCTTTATATGACAGGACTTTGATACAGAACTTAGGGAGACAAGAAAAGCTTTGGACAAAGTTACTCCTTCTTGTAGATTTGTATTGTCTCCAAAAGCTTTATTTTATTTTCCAGGTTGATATTTCTTTACTTTTGATTATATTTGAATGATTTTCCTCTTATAACGCTTTTGCTCCTCCACAGAATTGAAGGATTAACTTCTCCAGTATCATTAATCTCAAAATATTCTTTTAGGGTCTTTCTTAGACAGACAGTCTGTTACTTTATACATGTACTGTTGAGAGCCAGAAGAAATCAATCCTTAAATGGCTATTGAGAAAAGCTGAAATCCTTCCCTTTTGGGTTTCTGGTTCTCCATGGGTCCGTAAGACCTAGTTCGGTCAAAGTTATTTAAGGTTTTCGCTTTGGAGCACTGAGAATCCTTCTCAATAGGCATCCTATCCAGTTTCCCATCATGCACCGCACTGAAGTCCCCTCCTATCATCAGTACCCCTTTTGAATTGTCGGCAGTGATGTTAGTGATCTCTCTTTGAAGAATTTATCGGTGAGGACGTTGAAAAGCTTCTGACCGGCGGAAAAATGTTTTGAGTGAATTAGATTATGAAGAATGACGATTTGTAGATCGTGCTTTTGCTTTAATACACACCTTCTGCAATCTATTTTTCAATTACTTTTAAAAAGTGGTGGGGACATGTCCCACCATAAATTATGCCTATCGTCCACTTCATTTTGTGTGTGTCACATGATCTGATCGAGAGTTTCTCTCTGTCCTAGAGACCAATCAGAGGCCCGGCAGGGCTGCAGGCTCCGCCCCTCTATGGCCTGAAGATGTTCACCTGTGCTCGTGGGGAGGACTTAGTATACACCTTTTGGAGAAACTGCCCAGGAGAGATTCAAAGGTTCATAATCAGACACCCGTTCAGTCCACATGTGTTTATCTAGAGAGCAACAACTGCACACATCTGTACACACTACCTACACAAACCCTGATCCTGAAGCTTTGAATCTGCTGTCAGAAACACGTTTCACACTGAAGCTCCATTCCTGTCCCATTAACACCTGATCTCTGATGTCCACAGCCGTCCACCAGCGCCTCCTCTCTGCCCTCCGGAAAACACTCCTCCTACACAACCATAAGCTCACCGCTGATTATAATCAAGATTTAGATTATTATTATTATTATTAAGAATATCAATTTAAATCTCATGTGTGCGTTCAGTTTTCCTGTGATATGAGTCACTTTCAGATCTTCTGCTGTGCAAATCATTCACTTGAGTTTCTGTTTCAATTGAATTTTCAGATTCATTTCTGGACCAGAAAGGACCCCCCCGGCACCCGCACCCTTAAAATATTGTATTAAATTTTATTGTTGGCACTCTGTGTGTTCTCTCTTTCAGTAATTTGTGCTTGGCTGAAGGACCCATTATATTTGTTCTATTACTGTCATTTGGGGTTTTAAAGTCCAGTTCACACTGACCAAAGAGATGCCCTAGCGGCAACAGACAGTTCCACGACGTCACACTTCTAAATAATTATAGTAGAGTTAGAGACTCTGGGTCTGTGCCGTGCTGTCAGGGAAGAGCTCCGGGCTCGGGATGTGGCCCGAACTCCCGTATCCCTGGCGGTACAGGAGCTAGCCGAGATTGAGGAGTCAGGGTGCTGGAGGGATGCTGAAAATATATAGTCGGCTGTATATAACGATCAAGCATAACATTATTACCTTTGACCTTTGTCAAGCACAAATAACAATGATAAAGACGTTGCAAGAAAGTTGTTGTGAGAACGTTTTCCTCAACATTGAGAACATCAGTCAAGCACAAATAATATACAAGTAATATTCTCTGTACCTCTCACTGAGAGAAAGCACATGCTATCAGTATGTTTTGGGAAAAATTTTGGATCGGAGCTTAATCAGCTCCAACCTTGAAGAGCCTGTGTATCTGTGTATGTGCACAATATTCTGTGTGACAGATCAGTATTGGAGGTGGATTACAGGCCTCCTAAGAGGGGTGGATTTGTTTTTCTGGACAAACTGGCGCCTGTTCGGGTGAGGCGTCAACAGGTGATGTGTATGGACACGTGCATCTGATTAACTGACCATGAGTGGAAATTTACCATGACTGTGCCTTTTCTCTGAGCCAACCAGAATCATACACCTTGCAATAATGACGTTGCTAGACCTTGAAAACAGTATAACTGTTGGGACAATTGTAATTGTATATGCGATGCGTCGAAACTGGAAGAGGGGGAGCGTGGCCTATGAACTCCACGTTTCTCTGCTCCCATGGCAAAAACATTGGTGTTTATTTCAGATAGTAAAAGACATTCTGGTTCTTTTGACTGTTGCACTGCCTCGGCCTTCACAGCCGCATCTGCTCTCACGTTTCATGTTTAAATAAACTCTGTTATTAGTGTGCGCTGCGCATTTACAGATATCAACCTGGCCAGGCAAGAAAACTGTCTTGAAGCGCAGACACAATAGAAGCATTCAGAATTGGGTGCCCATCAGACAAAAAAAAAAATGATGTTTTCCAGCGCCCCAAAATTGTGCGCAACTCCGACCACATAGTGTAATTCTAGAACCTTTGACTGTTTACTCTCCGCCAGGAAACACATAAAAGAAGAGAGCGCAGCGAAGCGCAAACTAGAGATGGAGCATCCCGTGTCTTCTGTTTACACGTCTGGGCAGAGGAAGGGGCTCCGTGTGGAGTTCATCCCCGGGGCCGCTCTGGCCCGGCACACATGACCAGGTAACACAGCTAGAGATGAACTTTCTCAGCTTTGAGAGTTTCTCTCCACAGCTGCTGTTTCTGAGTTTACAGCTGTAACCTGTTGATCATCAATAATGTGAATCTTGAACCTGTGATAAAATGCTGTGCGTAATGACGTAACCCGCATGGAAAAATACTATAGCCTAATATATTATAGTAGGATTTCTCTAGGAAATACTATAGTGTTTTTGAACCACTTTTACTAAAGTAAATATACTACAGTAAATGATACCTCAGTATTAACTCTAGTTTAACCATTGGCTGTAGTTAACAGTAGGCCTCTGCTGTATACATGTACAAAGTGTATTTGAATGCTATAATCCACTACAATTTACTGTAGTATCTTTACTCTAGATTATTTCCTAGAGTAATTTTTACTATAATACACTATAGTATTTTCCATGTGGGACAACAATATTGTTCTAGCTGTGATTTGACTGTGCAAATGCATGATTGTGCAGGATATTTCCAGTGTCCATATGGAAGGGTTTCTGTGATCGTACACCTGGGATGCTCCTTCACATGTTATTGATTTTGCCCTACACCCTCAGGATAACACTGACCAGTGGTTTGGTGTGGCTTTTCATTCTTTATATGCATGTAAAACACACCGTTGTTTCCATCACTAATTGTGCTATACAGAAATATCTGTGTGAACTGATGAACCGGTGTAAGGGCCACTACAATAATGATTCAAATGAGCTAAACCTGCTGGCAAAGGCAAGCTTATGTGTGTCACAAGTATTATAATAAACATATTCATTTTGACCTATAACATCTTTCATGGTTGCATTTGTGTCTTTACATTTCTTAAGGCTAAATATTTGTGCTCTTCACGTCACAGCCTGTTCTGTAAAAGTGTATCTGATCAAATGTGTTTCTTTCACTGATTTGCAGTGGGATGAAATGGACGGACACCTGGGATCCAAACAATCATTCTTCCCAGAATAAGGATCATGTCCCTGTCCGTGTGTCTGTTTATTCTGATTTCATCAATGAATTGTGCTGCTTTTCCAGAATACCTTTGCTTGGTCAAAAGTTTCTGCTCCTGTTCTTGCTCAAGTTACTGTGTTTGTTCTGGTTTCTTATGAAATCTACTTTTACTGCCTGGAACAGTTTCTTGGCTGATGTCTCAAACATCTAATATGACTTTTGACTTTAATAATATATAGGATATGAAGTGTGATTTATGGTAATTCCAACAGGCAGAAATGTGAGGAGCTGCTCAATGATCCGGGATCAGTGTCTTATATTGGAAAACGTGTGTGATGAAAGTCTGAACTTCATCAAAACATCAAGAGACACATCTCTACTGAATCCACAGAAGAAACTAAGCAGAGCCCTCAACATAACTGCATCTTTCAGACGCTTTTCTTTCATTCATCTTCTCTTTCTTCAAACACACATTGACTCTCATTCCTCCATCACACTCTCAGACTCTTTTCTCTTCCAGTCAGAAACAAGTGGAGCTTTCCTAACGTCTCTCACTGATGTCAAACACCTGCCAGCACTGATTAAGGACTGTTCCTCAGGTGCCAAAATACAGTTCTGTTCTTTTGCTTTAGTCTGAGGCCAAACTGTTCTTCATGGAGATTGTTAGCTGGACAAAAACTCATGAGCTAATGGGTAAGAGACTAAGAATGGTTTTGTCAAAGGTTTCCCCCATAATGAGCCCAACATAGAGAGCCAAACTGATAAAACCCAACACAACAACACAGCCCAGAAGAGACTGGAGCTGAAAGGAGGAAACATTATATTACCATACAGGGAGGAAAATGAGAGAGAGAGATCTGAGCGAGCGTCAGACAGACACTGATTCACCACAAGAGCTTTTCAAAGCTTCTGTACTCCAGTGCAGCTGTGATCAATGAGTCTTCCAGCGTTCTGATTGGAGGAGGAGGACGAGTGGGAGGAGCCCAGAGTAATCAGGCCTGGTGAGTGATCAATGAGTCTTCCAGCGTTCTGATTGGAGGAGGAGGACGAGTGGGAGGAGCCCAGAGTAATCAGGCCTTGGTGATTGACCTGAAGAAGTGATCAATGAGTCTTCCAGCGTTCTGATTGGCTATGTTCAGAATGCTAATTAGAATCAAATTTTTGCATATCCAGATTTTTTGAAAGTCTGGACAGTGAAAAACAGTCAAAATCAGTTGTATTTAACATACGGTTGAAGTGTGTTTGAAAGAGCAGCGCTTCAAACCCTTCAGGGCTTAAAACTCTCCGTTCAACAGTCTCCTTCACCATAGCCGTTCTGCTTTTGGGTGAATATACACCACCGTGAGCAACATTTGAGGGAACTCACCAGGCAAATAAGAAAGCAGTTCAATATCGTGGCCACACAAGGTCTCCCTTCAATGACTGAACTGCAGCACTTGTTATTAATGGAGACACAAACGCCGCCTCCTTGACTTTCACCTGGAATAAGTCAATATAAATCCTGCTGAATGAATAAATCTTAATATATAAAATCAATCATTTATTGTTTTTCTTCATCTGTGTCACACTCCAGCACAGTAGATGTAGATTTAATCCTGATCATAATACTTGTATTGTTTTTTAACCTTAAATTAAAGTCAAGTCACCTTTATTTATATAGCTCTTTTAACAATGCAGATTGTTTCAAAGCAGCTTCACAGTGTTAAACAGAAAAATAATGCAACAGAATATATTTTGATTATCATGCAGTAACAATGTGGGCTCAGTAATTTGGTCTATATGGTTAATTTAGTTTAATAATTAGATTTATTTTGAAATATATTTGAAAAATAGTTTTTCCCCAACTGAGCAAGCCAAGCCAGAGGAAACCCAAACCCCATCAGGAGACCTAATGGAGAAAAATAAACCTTGGGAGAAACCAGGCTCAGTCGGAGGCAGTTCTCCTCTGGCCAATTAACAAACAGCGTATTATTATTATTATTATTATTCTGGCAATTTTAAAGGTCAGAGGTCATAATCGATCTGAATATTCGAAAGATCTGAGGCAACACACCGGAGGCGGGTTTATTGAGGATGATGTATCGATTAAATAATTATTAAAAATAAATAATTTGAAATATCGAGTCATTACGCCGGAGACAGGTTTTATTGAGGATGCCGTATTGATTAAACAATTACTAAAATGTAATATTCGAAAGATCGGCGGCAACACGCTGGAGACGGGTTGTTTTGAGGATGACATATCGATTTAAAGAATTATTAACTAGGACTATTCAAACAATCGGAGTCATCCCGCCGGAGACAGGTTTATTGAGGATGCCGTGTGGATGAGGCAGCTTAAGGGGGAATGACACGGTCTCTGCAGACACTTCAGGGTCATGGGTCACATCTGGGTGCAGATCCACCGTCTGATCTGGATACGGCCTGGATACGGCTGACTGCAGTAGACCTCGGGATTAACCTGAGAGACTAACATAAGCGTAGATGCTGTGATATCTTTTAGCAACTCCTAGTAAGCTGTTTTTAGGCTTAACACTTAGGAAAATAAAGATATAATAAAGACACGACACCACGAGCTGTTCACTGTGTAACTCTTCTTTTATATATCATTTTTCGGTCACCACAAGGATACAGGTGTACAGGGCACCACCTAGTGGTAAGTGCAGCATACATCACATCTCCCTTTTTTTCTTTTTTTACACCATTTACCCCAACAGTAACCTTGTAACCAAATCTAATTGCAAGTATTGTAACTTAAATCTATAAAACAAAACAAAAAACAAATTTACATCTGAACCGAACTCAGTCTCTACTTTACTTTAGTTAACAACTAAGTAGTTTAGCAAGAATAACTCTTTGGAGGTCTAACCACTCTACCCGAGCGTGTCATTTTCACAGTTTTTTCCACAACACCTTCAGGCCTTGAAGACGACTTTTCAGGTGTTGGTAGAGGTGGCAACACCTCTTCTGTAACCTCCACATCAGGAATACAGTCAGTTATAACTTGATTGAATGAGTCCTGAATGTGTGAATTTTGGAAACTCGACTCTTTCGTCTTCAGCAGGTGTTTTTTCGATTTCTCCTGTAGATTTCTCCACCCTGTGTTTGAAACAGGTATGGCCTCGGATTATCAAGACTTTTACCACTTCCACTGGCTGCCAACGGTTCTCAGCTCTCAGTCTCACCCTTTCTCCTTCACTCAGAGTAGGAAGGTTTCTTGCCCCGTGATCAAAGTAGAACTTTTGTTTCAACTGCCTGTTCTTTAGGCTTTGCTGAACATCTTTGTGCAGTTGTGGCTGTAGCAACTCGCTGTTGGCAGTCTGGTTTTCACTCTACGGCCCATAAGAAGCTGTTCAGGAGATAACTTCACTCCTCCTAGCGGCGTATTTCTGTATTCAAGAAGAGCAATGTAAGACTTTCTTGCATCTTCTTGAGTAGGTTTTTGATGGTTTGTACAGCTCTTTCACTTTGACCATTAGACTGAGGATATCTTGGACTTGAAGTTGAGTGTTTGAACTCCCAGATATCTCTGAAGTTTATGAATTGAGCACTCACAAACTGCGGTCCGTTATCTGAAACAACTTCATCTGGAATCCCATGTCTTGCAAATATTGATTTCAGTGCAGTTATTACATGCTGGCTTGTTGTCTGTGTCAACTTCAGCAATTTCAGGAAATTTTGAGAAGTAGTCCACACACAACAGGTAATCTGCTTCGTTGAAGTGAAAGAGGTCCACTCCTACCTTTGCCCATGCTCTGTCCGGTAAGTCATGACTGACAAGAGGTTCCTTGGTATTGTTCCTCTTGAAATTATTGCACACAGCACCACCTCTTCAATTTGTTTTCCCATGCCGTGCCAAAACAACACATCTCTTGCTCTCTCTTTGCACTTAACAACTCCCAAATGAGCTTCATGAATCCTTTGCAGCATTTCTGCTTGTAGACTTTGTGGAACCAGTCTTGTGTTTTTGAACAGCAGTCCTTCTGAAAGGGTCAGTTCTTCTCTGAATGTCCAGTACTTTCTTATTTCAGCACGTATTTGATTTGTTTAGGCCAACCCGTCTTGACTACTGCCATAACCTTCTGCAGTTCTCTGTCTGCTTCTGTAGCTTTCTTGACAGCTTCAAATTTCTCAGCTGAAATTGGTAGACACTCTGATAACTGATGTACTTCAAATCACTGTCCAGTTTTTGTTCTGTTTTCCTCCAGGTAGGCTCTGCTAAGTGTATCTGCTAATTTCAACTCCTTTCCTGGTTTGTAGGTTACCTGCAGATCATATGGTTGAAGTTTCAACAACATCCTCAGTAGTCGGGTTGGCGCTTTTCTAGAGGCTTTTGAACACTGTCTCTAGTGGCTTGTGATCTGACTGCACTGGCTGAACTTTTCACAACCATACACAATAGCTAAAAGCTCTTTTCAATCTGAGCATACCTTTTCTGGCAGTCAGTCAGTGATCTGGAACCATATGCTACAGGATGTCCATCCTGCAAGATGACAACACCTAAACCCTCTGAGCTTGCATCAACAGAAAGAGTCACGTCTTTGTTGACATCAAAGAATCTGAGAACTGGTGCATTACTCAGTTGTGACTTCAGCAACTCAAAACTCTTTTGCTGTGACGTTTCCCAGTGCCACTCTACACTACTTTCCAGGAGTTTCCTTAGCGGCGCACTAATTTCAGACAGGTTTGGGATGAACTTTGCAAGATATTGAACCATGCCAAGAAACCTCATCAAGGCAGCTTTGTCTTGTGGCTTAGGCATCTCCACAATTGCTTTGACTTTGCCTTGGCTGGTTTCAAACCTTCTTCACTTAGTACATATCCTATGTACTTTATTTCTGCCATTCTGATCTTGCATTTTTTTCGATTTAACTTCAGGTTTATGCTCCTGATTCTCTCTAGAAACTGCCTGAGCCTTACATCATGCTGTTCTACATTTTCTCCCCACACGAGTATGTCATCCATGATATTAACGACTCCATCCAGGTCCTCAAGCCTTTGAGCTATGCACTTCTGGAAGTCTTCTGGGGCTGATACACCAAAAGGTAGGTCTTTCTTTGACCATGTTTTGAGCAGAACTATTCTCAGCTGACTTCTTAGTTTACTTGAACTTGCTAATTTTGTTCACCGTCACTTCGGTTTCCTCGTGGAGTGCTTTTAATTTGGCTTTTTGTGACTTCACTCGCTCTGCAGATATCCACAGCTTTGTTCAGATCAAGATCCGGTTCTCTTAAGAGTCGTGCTCTGATTTGATCATTATTAACGCCACACACTCTGCGGTCTGGGATCCGTGATTCAGTCAACTGTGCAAATTCACAATCTTTGGCTTTGTTTTTAACTCAGTCACGTCGCATCAGTTCAGTTGGTCCCTGAGCTCGAGTGAAAACACGTGTCTTAGATAAGTTCAGTTTTTCAGTGGTTCACAGTAACGCTTGAACTTTTCTTTCAGTTCTTCATAATCATTTGCTTCCTCCTCTTCAAAATCCATGGTATTAAATACCTTTATTGCTTCATCGGCAGCGTGAAGAAAAGTAGCACGTTTTTCTTCCTGATTTCCCGGATGGTCCACTTACTGAGACCTGCAGTTGATTTTGATATTCTAACAGAGTTTAGAGACCGCAATAGACGTGATGGAGTATAATGTGTTAAGAGCTCACTCAAGTACTGGGGAGATAAACCATTTATTGCTTTATAAGTAATAAGCAAGATTTTAAAATGTATGCGATGTTTAATAGGAGCCAGTGCAGTGTTGACAGAACCGGGCTAATGTGTTCATACTTCCTGGTTCTAGTAAGAACTCGAGCTGCTGCGTTTTGGACCAGCTGGAGTTTGTTTATTAAGCGAGCAGGGCAACCACCCAGTACAGCATTACAATAATCTAGCCTTGAGCTCATGAGCATGTACTAATTGTTCAGCATTTTGCATTGAAAGCATGTGACGTAATTTAGATATATTTTTAAGATGGTAGAATGCAGTTTTACAGATGCTAGAAACGTGGCTTTCAAGCGAGAGATTGGTATCAAAGAGCACACCCAGGTTCCTCACTGGAGCGAGGGCTTGACAGAGCAGCCATCGAGGTTAGACAGTATTCTAGGGCACTACTTGTGGAGCTTTTCTGTCCAATAATTAAAAATTCAGTTTTATCTGAATTAAGTTGCAGGAAATTACTATTCATCAATTTTTATATCAGCTATGCATTCCGTTAATCTTGTGAATTGGTAAGTTTCGTCAGGGCATGAAGAAATATAGAGCTGAGTATCATCAGCATAACAATGAAAACTAACGCCATGCTTCCTAATGATATCTCCCAGTGGTAGCATATACAGGGTGAAAAGCAACGGTCCTAACACTGAGCCTTGCGGTACTCCATACTGAACTTGTGATCGGTGTGACATCTCTTCATTTACTGCTACAAACTGATAACGGTCAGATAAGTAAGATTTAAACCATGCCAATGCAGTTCCACTAATGCCAACATAATTTTCGAGTCTATTCAAAAGAATATTGTGATCGATAGTATCGAATGCAGCGCTAAGATCGAGTAACACTAATAGAGATACAAATGATTTACTCTTATCATCTGATCGTGGTTGTAACTCTAATTAGAGCAGTCTCAGTACTATGATACGGTCTAAATCCTGACTGGAAATCCTCACATATACCATTTCTTTCTAAAAGGAACATAATTGTGAAGACACAGCCTTTTCTAATATTTTTGATAGAAACGGTAGATTCGAGATTGGTCTGTAATTGACTAATTCTTTAGGATCAAGTTGCGTTTTTAATAAGTGGTTTAATTACAGCCAACTTAAAAGTTTTTGGTACATATCCTAATGTCAAGGATGAATTAATAATATTAAGCAGAGGATCTATGACCTCTGGAAGCATCTCTTTTAATAGCCTAGTCGGTATAGGGTCAAGCATACATGTTGTTGATTTTGATGATTTAACAAGTTTAGCCAATTCTTCTCCTCCTATAGCAGTGAATGAGTGTAATTTTCCTCAGTGACACTACAATGTTCTGTCTGAAGTGATACTGTAGTAGACGGCTGCATGGTTATAATTTTATTCCTAATGTTATCAATCTTACTAGTAAAGAAGTTCATAAAGTCATTACTGCTGTGTTGTTTACAAGCGTCAGAAGTTGAAGCTCTATCCTTTGTTAATTTAGCCACTGTATCGAATAAATACCTAGGGTTGTGTTTGTTTTCTTCTAAAGAGTTGAGAAATAAGCAGATCTAGCCGTTTTATGGCCTTTCTGTATGCAATCATGCTCTCTTTCCACAAATTGCGAAAAACCTCCAGTTTTGTTTTCTTCCAGCTGCGCTCCATTTTTCTGGCTGCTGTTTTAAGGGCCCAGAGTGTGTTGTACCAGCGTTGGATTATTTGCTTTAATCTTCTTTAGCGCCGAGGAGCAACTATGTCTAAAGTGCTAGTAAAGAGAGAGTCAGTAGTTTCTGTTGCAACATCAAGTTCCTCTTGGCTATCTGTAATGCTGAGGAGATGGAACTGATGAGGAAGATTATGTATAAAGCAATCTTTAGTCGCAGCGGTTATAGTCCTGCCATATTTGAAGCGAGGGGATGGCTTTGCAGCCTTAGCTATATTAAGTATACATGATATTAGGTAATGATCTGAGATGTCATCGCTCTGCTGCAGAATTTTAATGGTATCAACATTTAGTCCATGTGACAGTATTAGATCTAAAGTATGATTAAGGCGATGAGTGGGTCCCGATCGTGTTGTCTAACTCCAATAGAGTTTAGAATGTCTTTAAATGCCAATCCCAATGCGTCTTTTTCATTGTCAACATGGATATTAAAATCACCAACAATTAGTACTTTATCTGCAGCCATTACTAACTCTGATAGAAAATCAGCAAATTCTTTGATAAAGTCTGTATTGTGCCCTGGTGGCCTGTATACAGTAGCCAACACAAATGTCAAACGGGATTTATCATTTACACTACACAATGTTACAGGGCGGCAGTGGCTCAGTGGTTCATGAAACTAGATTGTCTGCAAACCGGAAGGTTGGTGGTTCGATCCCGGTTCCACCTGACCAAGTGTCGAGGTGTCCATGAGCAAGACACCTAACCCAGCTGCTCCCGGCAGCTGGATGGCGCCTTGCATGGCTGACACACGCCGTCGGTGTATGAATGAGAGAGTGAATGGGTGAATGTGAGGCAATGTGTAAAGCGCTTTGGATGGCCAATGGTCTGTTACCATAAAGAACCAAAACTTCAAAGGAATTATATTTGAAACTAGACTTCTGAGTAATACTGAAGATATCATTATAAATTACAGCAACACCTCCCCTTTTCCTTTCAGACGGGGTGTTTATAACAATAATCTTGGGGAGTGGACTCATTTAAAGTAATGTAGTCGTCAGGTTTTAGCCAGGTTTCTGTCAAACACAGCACATCTAGGTTATGATCTATAATCATATCATTAACAATAAGCGTTATTAAATTTTTACTGTTGAATGGTTTTGATGTTTTTGTATTTACTGATTCGGGAACAGACACAGTCTCTATGTGATAATATCTAGGTGAAAGCGTCTCTATGTGCTGGGATTTAGCTGACTCTGGTGGCGTGAGACAGCTAGCAGGCGGTTGGTTTAGCCAGTTTGTCTGCTTCCTGACCTGGGCCCCAGTGAGTCAAGGTTTAGCTCTAAGATTATGTGCCAAATTACTAGAGAGAAGAGCAGCACCAGCCCAGGAAGGATGAATTCCGTCTATCTTCAACAGGTCAGGTCTGCCCCAAAACTTTTCCAATTGTCTATGAACCCTATGTTATTTTGCGGACACCACTTAGACAACCAGCCATTGAGTGATGACAATCTGCTAACTATTTCATCACTCCTTTTAACAGGAGGGGGCCAGATAAACAGACTGCCGGTGACATTGTACTTGCGAGTTTACACACCTCTTTAATGTTAATTTTGGTGATCTCCGACTGACGAAGTCGAACATCATTAGTGCCGACGTGAATAATAATCTTAGAGAATTTACGATTAGCTTTAGCCAGCACTTTTAAATTTGCTTTGATGTCAGGCGCTCTGGCTCCCGGTAAACATGTGACTATGGTGGCTGGTGTCTCTATTTTCACGTTGCGTGTAATAAAGTCGCCAATAACTAGGGCACTTTCAACAGGATCCTCAGTGGGTGCATCACTGAGTGGGGAGAACCTGTTTGATGTTCTGTCGGAACGGAAGAGTGGTTTTTAGATCCGAGTATGCTGTCTCACAGTCACCCAATTGCCCTGCTGCGGGGATCAGCCGGAACCAAACAATGAGTGTTCACTAAGCTAGTCGCATCCAAAGCAGTATCTAATGCTGTTACATTCTCACTACTCTCACATAAAGTGTCTCTAAATCTGAAATCTTCTCCGTCAGCCTGATTAATTCCTTACATTTTAACACATGTGAAGCCCTGTTCGCCAACGGAGATAGATATGCTAAACATGTAGCATGCAGTGCAAGTGACAATGACAGGAGAAGAAGACATGGCTTACCGTATTTGTTGATGAATCTAAAACTTACCACACAACTTACTCCACTTACTTTGTTTGATGGAGTCTATTTAATAATCCAACTCACCACAGTTGTCTAATGAACTCAGAAAACAGGAGACCCGGGTGCCGGGATGGAAAGCTACCAGGCTAGCGAAAAGCTAACACGTGGTAGTGATTTAGATTAAAAGCTAGTGATGTCAAATTTAACTTGATAGGCTATATTAAACAATATATGGTGATGTGAGTTATATTTAGCAGTAGAACAAAGAAAATATATCAAATAGAGCTACAAACACTAGCTGAGCAGGAGACAGACAGGAGACTGGAGACAGGAGACTGAAGCAATCGATCAGGAGCACAAATGACAATATCTACTTCTCCCTCCATCAGTGTGTGTCAATCTCCCTCCTCCTGTGAGATTTCTTCGGTCACAACGCCAGGGCACTCTCCCTCCTCCATCTGTTGTAGGTGAACCAAAAACAACTGATACCAGCTCTCGGTGATGTGTGTTGGGTCCCCACCATGATAACAGTATCTTTATCAAATGTTTACAGAACGAGCAGAAATGCTGTTCATAAAGTTTCTGTAACCCACACACAAATTTGAGGCTTTATTACTATGCATTTTCCCCCCTTTTTCTTTGTTGCCTAATGCATAAAATGTTCAGACATGTGGTTTAATTATTTTATTTTATTCATTATTTAGTTTTCGTGAGGGTGAAAATCAGTAATAAGTAAAGTGAGTTGATGGGTACTGGACGTCACATGTGCGGCAGCTCGTTGAAGAGAGAGATATGAGCCACGTGTGGTTATCGTTAATCTTATCCATCTTCGCCAATATTTTCATAAATCGTTGTCTGAACTGTTTTATTGCATTAGACTGTCTCAGCGCTCGGTGATAGTGTTGGACTTGCACAGAGAGAAAGCCGCGCTGGATTCGCTACGGAGTGATTTCGTCATCTCAGGACTTCGTTTTAAGGAGGCAGCGTTTCTTTCTCGTCCATTCCTGCAAGTGCTGTAGGCATTCACACATCCACACAAACTGAACTGAGACAAATCCATTCATATTACATTCAGGACTGCTGGACACAATATTTGATTTTATTTTTTGTTGTCGTTTTTATTGTTAATTGTGGAACAAAATACTTGATGTTCAGTTGGTGGTTTGAAAAGGGGCAAATTATATTCTCATGATTTGTGCAAATAAGAAAAGAAACGAACAAACAAAACAATCAGTGAATACAATTATTGTTCAGTGAATTGATTTGTGTTTTCATTCATTCCTTTCAATTATTTGAATTCAATTCATTTTCCTGTGTTGTAATGATATACTTTTAAATTTGAATTATTATTATTTTTGTTAGTACTGTAAACTAAGCGCATACAAGTGCAGACATTAACACGATTGATTGTTTTAAGTGCACGGTGTGAGACCCCGAACCCGGGACTCCAAATATTAGTATAAATAGAATTTTGCTGTATTTGGTGAGCCCAGACCTAGTAGATATTTTCCTCCTTTTCTTTTCCATGTTAAATCCAACAAATGGGTTACATTTCCATGAAATAATAAAACACATTGCTCAGTAAGAACTGAATGTGCATGTCAATTCTAGTAAAATGATTAAAATTCATTGAAATGTGAAGGCGATGATGTCAGAGCAAAAGCCACTGCTGTTCGAGCAGCTGAAAATAAATGATCTGTTGTTTCAATCTCAGATTCACAAACAATACAAGTATTATGATCAGGATTAAATCTACATCATCTGTGCTGGAGTGTGACACGGATGAAGAAAAAAACAATAAATGATTGATTTAATATATTAAGATTTATTCATTTAGCAGGATTTATATTGACTTATTCCAGGTGAAAGTCAAGGAGGCGGCGTTTGTGTCTCCATTAATAACAAGTGCTGCAGTTCAGTCATTGGAGCGGAGACCTTGTGTACGATATTGAACTGCTTTCTTATTTGCCTGGTGAGTTCCCTCAAATGTTGCTCACGGTGGTGTATATTCACCCAAAAGCAGAACGGCTATGGTGAAGGAGACTGTTGAACGGAGAGTTTTAAGCCCCTGAAGGGTTTGAAGCGCTGCTCTTTCAAACACACTTCAACCGTATGTTAAATACAACTGATTTTGACTGTTTTTCACTGTCCAGACTTTCAATAAAATCTGGATATGCAAAAATTTGATTTTATCTAGCATTCTGAACATAGCCTACGAAACTTTCCCGTTTCACCGACTTTGATCAGCTCTCTCTCTTCAGGTCAATCACTCAAGGCCTGATTGCTCTGGGCTCCTCCCACTCGTCCTCCTCCTCCAATCAGAACGCTGGAAGACTCATTGATCACTCACTCATGGCCTGATTACTCTGGGCTCCTCCCACTCGTCCTCCTCCTCCAATCAGAACGCTGGAAGACTCATTGATCACTCCTCATGGCCTGATTACTCTGGGCTCCTCCCACTCGTCCTCCTCCTCCAATCAGAACGCTGGAAGACTCATTGATCACAGCTGCACTGGAGTACAGAAGCTTTGAAAAGCTCTTGTGGTGAATCAGTGTCTGTCTGGCCTCGCTCAGATCTCTCTCTATCTCTCTCATTTTCCTCCCTGCGGTATGGTAATATAATGTTTCCTCCTTTCAGCTCCAGTCTCTTCTGGGCTGTTTGTTGTGTTGGGTTTTTATCAGTTTGGCTCTCTATGTTGGGCTCATTATGGGGGAAACCTTTTGACAAAACCATTCTTAGTCTCTTACCCATTAGCTCATGAGTTTTTGTACAGCTAACAATCTCCATGAAGAACAGTTTGGCCTCAGACTAAAGCCAAAAGAACAGAACTGTATTTTGGCACCTGAGGAACAGTCCTTAATCAGTGCTGGCAGGTGTTTGACATCAGTGAGAGACGTTAGGAAAGCTCCACTTGTTTCTGACTGGAAGAGAAAAGAGTCTGAGAGTGTGATGGAGGAATGAGAGTCAATGTGTGTTTGAAGAAAGAGAAGATGAATGAAAGAAAAGCGTCTGAAAGATGCAGTTATGTTGAGGGCTCTGCTTAGTTTCTTCTGTGGATTCAGTAGAGATCGTCTCTTGATGTTTTGATGAAGTTCAGACTTTCATCACACACGTTTTCCAATATAAGACACTGATCCCGGATCATTGAGCAGCTCTCCTCACATTTCTGCCTGTTGGAATTATCATAAATCACACTTCATATCCTATATATTATTAAAGTCAAAAGTCATATTAGATGTTTGAGACATCAGCCAAGAAACTGTTCCAGGCAGTAAAAGTAGATTTCATAAGAAACCAGAACAAACACAGTAACTTGAGCAAGAACAGGAGCAGAAACTTTTGACCAAGCAAAGGTATTCTGGAAAAGCAGCACAATTCATTGATGAAATCAGAATAAACAGACACACGGACAGGGACATGATCCTTATTCTGGGAAGAATGATTGTTTGGATCCCAGGTGTCCGTCCATTTCATCCCACTGCAAATCAGTGAAAAACACATTTGATCAGATACACTTTTACAGAACAGGCTGTGACGTGAAGGGCACAAATATTTAGCCTTAAGAAATGTAAAGACACAAATGCAACCATGAAAGATGTTATAGGCCGTCAGAATGAATACGTTTATTATAATACTTGTGACACACATAAGCTTGCCTTTGATTTACTGTAGTATATTTACTATAGTAAAAGTGGTTCAAAAACACACTATAGTATTTTATCACAGGTTCAAGATTCACATTATTGATGAACTCCACATGGAGCCCCTTCCTCTGCCCAGACGTGTAAACAGAAGACACGGGATGCTCCATCTCTAGTTTGTGCTTCGTCTGCGTCTCTTCTTTTATGTGTTTCCTGGCGGAGAGTAAACAGTCAAAGGTTCTAGAATTACACTATGTGGTCGGAGTTGCGCACAATTTTGGGGTGCTGGAAAACATCATTTTTTTTTTTTGTCTGATGGGCACCCAATTCTGAATGCTTCTATTGTGTCTGCGCTTCAAGACACAGTTTTCTTGCCTGGCCAGGTTGATATCTGTAAATGTGCAGCGCACACTAATAACAGAGTTTATTTAAACAGGAAACACGAGAGCAGATGCGGCTGTGAAGGCCGAGGCAGCGGAACAGTCAAAAGAACCAGAATGTCTTTTACTATCTGAAATAAACACCAATGTTTTTGCCATGGGAGCAGAGAAACGTGGAGTTCATAGGCCACGCTCCCCCTCTTCCAGTCTCGACGTACCGTACATACAATTACAATTGTCCCAACAGTTATACTGTTTTCAAGGTCTAGCAACGTCATTATTGCAAGGTGTATGATTCTGGTTGGCTCAGAGAAAAGGCACAGTCATGGTAAATTTCCACTCATGGTCAGTTAATCAGATGCACGTGTCCATACACATCACCTGTTGACGCTCTCACCGAACAGGCGCCAGTTTGTCCAGAAAAACTAATCCACCCGTCTTAGGAGGCCTGTAATCCACCTCCAATACTGATCTGTCACACAGAATATTGTGCACATACACAGATACACAGGCTCTTCAAGGTTGGAGCTGATTAAGCTCCCATCAAAAATGTTCCCAAAACATACTGATAGCATGTGCTTTCTCTCAGTGAGAGGTACAGGGAATATTACTTGTATATTATTTGTGCTTGACTGATGTTCTCAATGTTGAGGAAAACGTTCTCACAACAACGTTGTTGCAACGTCTTTATCATTGTTATTTGTGCTTGACAAAGTCAAAGGTAATAATGTTATGCTTGATCGTTATATACAGCCGACTATATATTTTCAGCATCCCTCCAGCACCCTGACTCCTCAATCTCGGCTAGCTCCTGTACCGGCCAGGGATACGGGGAGTTCGGGCCACATCCCGAGCCCGGAGCTCTTCCCTGGACAGCACGGCACAGACCCAGAGTCTCTAACTCTACTATAATTATTTAGAAGTGTGACGTCGTGAACTGTCTGTTGCCGTTTGTGGGCATCTCTTTGGTCAGTGTGAACTGGACTTTAAAACCCCAAATGACAGTAATAGAACAAATATAATGGGTCCTTCAGCCAAGCACAAATTACTGAAAGAGAGAACACACAGAGTGCCAACAATAAAATTTAATAAAATATTTTAAGGGTGCGGGTGCAGGGGGTCCTTTCTGGTCAGAAATGAATCTGAAAATTCAATTGAAACAGAAACTCAAGTGAATGATTTGCACAGCAGAAGATCTGAAAGTGACTCATATCACAGGAAAAACTGAAACACACACATGAGATTTAAATTGATATTCTTAATAATAATAATAATAATCTAAATCTTGATTATAATCAGTGGCAAGCTTATGGTTGCGTAGGAGGAGAGCTGTTTTCCGGAGGGCCGGGAAGGCGGCGAGGTTCTTGAGGAGGCAGAGAGGAGGCGCTGGTGGGACGGCTGTGGACATCAGAGATCAGGTGTTAATGGGACAGGAATGGAGCTTCAGTGTGAAACGTGTTTCTGACAGCAGATTCAAAGCTTCAGGATCAGGGTTTGTGTAGGTAGTGTGTACAGATGTGTGCAGTTGTTGCTCTCTAAATAAACACATGTGGACTGAACAGGTGTCTGATTATGAACCTTTGAATCTCTCCTGGGCAGTTTCCTCCAAAAAGGTGTATACTAAGTCCTCCCCACGAGCACAGGTGAACATCTTCCAGGCCATAGAGGCGGAGCCTGCAGCCCTGCCGGGCCTCTGATTGGTCTCTAGGACAGAGAGAAACTCTCGATCAGATCATGTGACACACACAAAATGAAGTGGCCGCATAGGCGTAATTTGCGGGTGGGACATGTCCCCACCACTTTTTAAAAGTAATTGAAAAATAGATTGCAGAAGGTGTGTATTAAAGCAAAAGCACGATCAACAAATCGTCATTCTTCATAATCTAATTCACTTAAAACATTTTTCCGCCGGTCAGAAGCTTTTCAACATCCTCACCAATGAAAATTCTTCAAAGAGAGATCACTAACATCACTGCCGACAATTCAAAAGGGGTACTGATGATAGGAGAGGACTTCAGTGCGGTGCATGATGGGAAACTGGATTGGATGCCTATTGAGAAGGATTCTCAGTGCTCCAAAACGAAAACCTTAAATAACTTTGACCGAACTAGGTCTTACGGACCCATGGAGAACCAGAAACCCAAAGGGAAGGATTTCAGCTTTCTCAATAGCCATTCAAGGATTGATTTCTTCTGGCTCTCAACAGTACATGTTTAAAGTAACAGACTGTCTGTCTAAGACCCTAAAAGAATATTTTGAGATCAATGATACTGGAAAAGTTAATCCTTCAATTCTGTGGGAGGGAGCAAAAGCGGTTATAAGAGGAAAAATCATTCAAATATAATCAAAAGTAAAGAAATATCAACCTGGAAAATAAAATAAAGCTTTTGGAGACAATACAAATCTACAAGAAGGAGTA
Source organism: Gobiocypris rarus (assembly GCA_023029165.1). Taxonomy (NCBI): domain Eukaryota; kingdom Metazoa; phylum Chordata; class Actinopteri; order Cypriniformes; family Gobionidae; genus Gobiocypris; species Gobiocypris rarus. The sequence goes on from CM040913.1 coordinate 199,874, forward strand.
ACTTTGACCAAAGCTTTTCTTGTCTCCCGAAGTTCTGTATCAAAGTCCTGTCATATAAAGCGGAAGGGGCTTTAAGAGTTTCCAAACAGAGATATTATGAGATGGGGAATAAAGCTTGAGATTCAAAGCTTCAGGATCAGGGTTTGTGTAGTTAGTGTTGTATCAACAATGAGTTTCGGGGCCTTCTAGCATTTCAAGGTCTGTCACCCTACTTTGAGTAGAATAGTATCTCAACCCAAAGAGGTTGCAGATAACTTTGCATCATTCTAGCAAAACCTATACAACATCAGGAAAGGATACTGATACCTTCCTGTCTGCTTTAAATCTCCCTACATTATCAGAGGAAGCATCAAAACAAATGATAACACCAATTACAGAAACAGAAATAAGAGATGCTATAAAAAGATTAAAGAGCAACAAACCTCCAGGAGTCGATGGGCTTCCTGGAGAATTTTATAAATGCTTTATAAATGACCTAGTGCCCATACCAAACAAGGTGTTTAGATACTCCCTCTCTAAGAATAATCCTCCGGAGACATGGTCACAGGCCATTATATCTGTGATTCATAAAGAGGGGAAGGACCCAACACTTTGTGAGGGATACAGACCAATCAACTTAATATGCAAAGATCAGAAAATACTGATAAGTATTCTAGCACAGAGAGTTCAAAAACATATTACTACTCTGATTAAGCCAGAACAAACAGGATTTATTCCTAACACACAACAATATAAGAAGAACCCTACACCAGGTCCGGAAATGAATCTGAAAATTCTACCTTGAATCTAAATCTTGATTATAATCAGCGGTAAGCTTATGGTTGCGTAGGAGGAGTGTTTTCCGGAGGGCAGAGAGGAGGCGCTGGTGGGCGGCTGTGGACATCAGAGATCAGGTGTTAATGGGACAGGAATGGAGCTTCAGTGTGAAACGTGTTTCTGACAGCAGATTCAAAGCTTCAGGATCAGGGTTTGTGTAGTTAGTGTTGTATCAACAATGAGTTTCGGGGAATAATTAATTCAAATGGGGTAAATATTCATGAGTCTTTGAATATGATTAAACTTGTCGTACACAAATATTAACTTATAACGGAACCTTTAATCATGTAAAAGTAACCTTTATCCAAATTGATTTCAGTTATCTATAATTTCTTCTCGTCCTGCGAGTTGAAATTCAGATTTCTTCATCAAATATCAAACTTACAAACTTTAAGAAACATTAATTTGCTGATCAGGACAAATAATATTTCCTTTGTTTGTACAATTTGTATTACTTAAATAGTAACAAGAAAATCAAGCTTTATTGGTAGCTACGATCTTGCGTCTCATTGACTTTGATATCTGTGAGCAAAATGATGGATTCAATTTCATGTAATTATTGGGTTTTAATAAAACAACTAAGTATACAGAACTATGATTCACACAAGGAAATATGCATATATATGTAGGTAGTAAAACAAACCATATGGTACAAACAGGAAAAAATTACACTATAAACGAATTATAAAAGGGAAGAGGATAAAGGAGAGAATGGAGAGAGAGGAGAGATTTTATAACACTTTATTTTGAACCAATTAAAAACAGATAACAACCATACACTTCACTCAAGACATCTAGCAAAAATTAATTTTCCGTCTTTAACACAGCATAGCATTTCTTTATAATCCCATACATTTTCAAATTCTTTATCCTTCATATTTTTATAAAACAAAAATCTAACTTGATTCTCACTTTAATTAAACTCTTAACTTGTACTACATCCTGACCACTTTCACCCTCTATTCTTTCCTTTCTTGTCAGATAAATAACCATTTTCGCTTTTCCAATTATAAAGTTAATAAGTTGTCCTTTCTTTCTTTTTCTTTCCAAACCTAAAGCCAAAAATGAAACCAACCTTTGAAAAAATTAAAATCCACAAACATGAAATTAAGACTCTTAATTTCATGTTTGTGAAATTAAGAAAGAAATAAACTTTTCAACCTGTCAGTGTACAAAACAGTGAAAATGGTTTCTCTTTGGTCACAAAAGGACATTTACTATCAACTGCCGGATTAATAATGCTAACAAATGCATTTACGCAACAATGCCGTGCAGTATCCTCCACTGCAAATCCTTCTGGTTTGGTCAACGGTGGCTTGTACATAGTTCTCCACACAGGTCTACAATTCTTTTCAACCCCAAAATGAGCAACCCATGGTGTTTCTACCCACAGCTTCAATTTTTCTTTGTTCAGTACTTTAACACATACCTCATACAACTTTTTCCACTAACATCACAAAAATCCAACCCTTTAAAACTTTTAACCGCAAGTAGCTGATGAGAAAATGCCTCTTCCGTAACGTTGGTAAAATGTACATGCTTGGAAAATTGTCACTTTCTTCCGGTGTGAATAGTCCACTAAAATAATTCTGGAGTAAAAAATGTCTTCATCATTCATCTTTTATACTGTCCAGAAAAATGTCTTATTTTGAAATGCTGGCCCTTTTATCTCCCACAGGAGTTTTGTAATATTCCTGTGTGGTGTTTATATACATCCGCAGCGGACATTTCTGCTGCCCTGAGTGAATTAAGTGACATTGTACACAAAGTTGAAAATTCCCATGTTAACGCTTGCGGTTGTAGTAGCTGGTGATTTTAATAAGTGTAATTTTAAAAATGTTTGCCTAACTTCTATCAGCATGTTAGACAACCAACTAGAGGAGCACACATCCTGGATCACTGTTATAGTAATGTAAAATCTGCTTATCAATCTAGTCTTAGACCAGCTTTTGGAAAATCAGATCACTCTTCTGTGTTACTTCTCCTATATATATACAGAGGAGTAAACAATTAAAACTTTTGTCATGTATTGTTCAGTGCTGGACAAAGGAGAGTGAAGTGAAATTACAGGGATGCTTTGATGCTACTGATTGGTCTGTGTTACATTCAGAAAATCTGGATGAGTATTGTGATGCAGTGACTGGGTATATCGATTTTTGCATTGATTGTTGTGTTCCAAAAAAGGTAATAAAACGGCATGCTAGTCAGAATCCGTGGTATAATGCGGATGTAAAAAGGAAAATACAACAACGGGCTGAGGCTTTTAAATCTGGTAACGCTCTTGCTTATAAGCTGTCCAGATATTCTTTGGAGCGCGCAATTAAAGCTGCTAAACGAGGCTATGGAGCAAAGATAGAGGGACATTTTATGGAATCGGACCCTCGACGCATGTGGCAAGGATTAAATTCTATCATTGATTGGAAATCTAAAGGAGGATCTATTATTAATGTTGATCCATCCTTGCCAACGTATTAAATGAGTTTTATTGTCGTTTTGAAACTGGATATGTTGAACCCGTTGTTTTTTCAGCTTGTAATGAGGAGAGTCTTCTAATCATTCAGGAGGACGTCCGGAGGATCTTGTCTAAGACTAAGGTTAGGAAGGCACCTGGTCTGGATTGTATTCCTCCCCGGGTCCTTAAATTGTGCTCTGAGCAACTTGCTCCTGTTTTAACTGATCTTTTAACATGTCACTAGAAGTGTACTGTTCCAGTTAGTTTTAAAAGATCAATCATAATTCCAGTGCCCAAGAAGACTGTGACATGTTTAAATGACTATCGGCCAGTGGCCCTCACATCTGTCTTGATGAAAACCTTTGAGCGGTTGGTGTTGAATTTTATTAGAGAGCAAATCCCTATGTCTATGGATTCATTACAGTTTGCATTTAGGAAAAATAGAGGTGTTGATGATGCCATTTCCTTCGCTTTGAACTCTGTCTTTAAGCATCTTGATGTACATACATCATATGCAAGAATGCTATTTATAGACTATAGTTCAGCTTTTAACTCAATGGTCCCCACAAAGCTCTTTCACAAATTGAAATGCCTTGGACTCGACGATGCCATTTGTAAATGGATTTTAAACTTTCTTACTTGTCGACCACAAAGGGTCAAAATTAATGGCTGTATTTCAAATGAGTTGTATGTTAGCACTGGTTCACCACAGGGGTGTATTTTGAGTCCCCTGATGTTTACATTGTATACTCATGACCTCGAAGCATTCTATGATAATAATGTGATAATCAAATACGATGATACAACTATCATTGGGCTGATTAGTTCAAACGATGAATCTCAGTAACGCGAGGAGGTGGAGAAGGTTGTTAAATGGAGTAAAAAAAAAATTTGCTCTTGAACACCTCGAAAACATGTGAACTTGTTATTGATTTTGGTCACAACAGGAATCAGTTGCCTATTACTATCTATGACTCTGATGTGCAGATTGTTGAGAGCTGTAAATATTTAGGTGTGACTCTCTCATGATTTGAACTTGAGCTCAAATCGACTAGTATTGCAAAGAAAGCGCCTCTTCTTTTTGCGCAGGCTTCGTGAGTTTACTCAGAATACAAAAATTCTCTTGAATTTTTACTATGGTGTAATTGAGTGTTCTAACTAATTGCATTACCTTGTGGTATGGTAATCTCACCTTGAAAGAGAAGAAGGCTTTGAACAAAGTGGTTCGCTCAGCCAGCAGGATCATTGGCTGCACTTTGCCGCTTCTGGAGGTCACATATAATGCTAGACTCTTGAATCGAGCTTTAAAAATTGTTAAGGATGCCTCAGGCCATCCTGCAGGGGTCTTTTCTGAGATGCTTCCCTCAGGGAGAAGGTATCGGTCGTTAAAATGTTCTACTGACCGTCATTTAAACAGTTTCTTTCCTCAAGCTGTAATCACTTTAAACAAAGCACTTTAAATGGGGTCTTTTAAAATTATGAGAGGATTTTATCGTATAGTATTTACTTCTGGGTTTTTATGTGGCATCTGCTTGTCTGTTTTATGTGGTGCTGTGTTTGTATGTTGTTTATATGATTGTACTTTGAGCTTCTTGCACATTTTTTCCAATGTGGTTTTGTACTGCAAATGGCAAATAAAGTGAACTGTGAACTGTGATTTGAAACCCAGACATTGCGCCACAGCTCCCACATTTTCAAAAACATTGCCATCAACTCCTAACAGTTGTCGCAAAGTAGTCATTTTGCCGTTATTAGAGCGTTTGTCATTCCCGGGATTGTCTTACCAGTAACATCTAGCCTTGCACTTTTAATTAAAGGTTCATCAAGTAGCCAATGAAGTGATGGCATAGACACAGTCCTTACAGTTCTTACTAATGACCAGGCCTTATAAGAACACTGCGGTAGTATGACGGAAGACTTATGTCTCCCGCTTCACATTTAATCCAAAATAGATTCTTTCTCAATCCCAAACACTCCTACTTTTCCAGAATAAGATTTATTCCTGCTTTCCATACATTGCTTTGATCGTATAACATTTTTGAATACACTGTAATCTAAAAGCTGTTTTGCGACTTTCTAGATGCAGCAGACCCTGCCCGCCCTCATCCCTTGTTAAATGTAAAACACATTGTGGAACCCAGTGCATCTTATTCCCAAAAAATCAATCAGAGCCTGAACTCTTGATAAAAGACCTGTAGGTCAACCTTTAGATGCAGTTTGCTGGGAAATAAAATACTTGCTTTGATCTGGCTTCTCGTGTGATTGTGTCTGAGTTCTATTGTCCTCTGAGTCTTTCAGGGCAGCAAGGCGCAGATCTGGTTCTTGGAGGAGTTCTCTGGCGAAGTGGAAGCTGTGGGCCTTTAGTGGGTCGTGGAAGGCAAGGGTCTCATCTCGTTGAAGAGGTTCTCATCTCGTTGAATTTCCTGTACAGGAGTAAGGCTATGCTGCAGGTTGAGGGTGTTGGCGATGATCATGGAGATACAGAGCGCAGTGTCAGCTGCGGTCCAGGTTTGGACAACAGGTGAGTCGTTCAGGATAGGCCATCAGGGCAAAGCTTGGAGGGCTGTGTCAAGGGGAGCAATGTCAATGAGCTGAGTCCCCCCTTTTTCAATCCACCATTCTAATTCTGGATCTAGGGGTGAGGTTGCGGTCCTTGAAAAAGGATGGGATTTCTAGCTCTGACTGATACTCTTCACTCGGAAGATGGTACAAGGCCAAATCGTCCAGGTGGAGAATGGCTCCTCATGGTACTTGGATCAGCGTGGCGATACGCACCGGAGTGTTGGACGAGCCACTGTCATCTACGATCTCTGCCTGCGTCTCGGTGACTTGGGTGCAGGTGTTGCGTTGGTAGGGCAGCGGGTGTCGCTGATCATGGGTTGCAACCCACAGAGTCCCTCGGTGTTGTCTCTGAGGAAAGGCTTGCTGGGCAGAGATAATGAATATCTTTAGTCAGGGTACACATGTGCAGGTTCAGGGCTAGGTACAGCTGTGTATTGCTGTCGTGGTAGCGACCACCTCGAGTGCACACTTTAAGGTGTGTTACCCTTCCAAAAGCCCACATTGACAATGTCTTTGAGCCAGTAGATTCAGCTCGACTCAATGATGGGTAAGTTAAGAAGGAAGCCCATCTCCTTCTGCTTGGGGTCCACATAAAGGGAATGGCGCTACCCAGAGAGTAGGCAAGGTGTATTTGCAGAGGGTCGGTGGGTGTGTTGATAGCGGATGCCAACACATTTTTAAGAGTATCAATAATGGTGGGATTCTACCCATGGCTAAGCTGTCGATGGAGGAGCTTACTTCCCGTAGCATGTCAGTCATTAAAGCTGTGACCAGCTGCGTTTGAGTAATTCTGGAAGACTAAACAGTTGTTTCATGGAGTTCACGGTCTGGTTCAACAGGACACTGTGGGTGTTTAGGATTACCACCGTTCCTCTCAATGTCTTGCCGACGGTTTGGCGCTGCACTCTGTGGTGAGTTGCTCTTTGAGCTGGGGAAGTTCAGTCTGAATTTCGGCCACATGCTGTCTTATCGTGGCTATGTTTACTGCGTTGACACTGGACATGCCAATGTTAAACAGAGTTCCGACAGCGGCACTGAGCAATGCTCCCAGGAACTGTTTGGAGCGGCGGTTGTGTCCACCTAACTCCGCTTGGGTGACTCATCTTCTCCTGTTGGTTGAGCATGTGCTTGACATTGGCCTCTGCATGGAGGAGAGAGTCCTCGGTCCACCGGGCCAGCTGTACTGGGCTACTGTGCTCTGTAGACGCGTTGCGGGTCGAGTCGGACGTACACTTTCTGTGTGCAATTGGTGATTAGGAGTCCCGGTTGCTCTCTCAATACAATGCTCGAGGCTGGTCCTGGTGTGATGTCTGGTGGCGGCTGGCCTCTGGTTGACTGGAGGCACAGGAGGATGATCCACAGCCGCATCCTATTACAGGCAAGAGAGAGGTAGGGAGGAGAAGGGGAAAGAGAGAGGGAATAGGTCAGCGAGGTTTGTCCCAGGTTGGATGGGACAGTCTTTTCACTTTGGTGGCGGTTGAGTTTACCTTGCATTGGCCCTCCTGTCTTTCTCTGCTAGTGGCCACATGTCTCTTAATCTGGTTCGTGGACCCATTTGAGAACTGGTTCTCTGGGTCCCGGTTTAGCTGGATTTGGTAAGCAACTGGGGAGAATTTGTTCACAATCTCATGAGGTCCTGTCCAGTGGAGCTGAAATTTCTTTGACAGCCGCTGAGGGCCTGTCAAAGGTGGCGGGTTGAAGCTGTAATACAAGACCTTGTCGTGGGTGTACATTAGCATCACCCCCTTTGTGACGTGGCACCACAAGCCGTGGCGTTGTGCTGTCATCGGGTGCAAACCACAGAATGTTGTCCTGTATACGCATCATGTGTTTGGAGTTATGTAGATGCCTGAGACTTGAGTCATCAGAGAGCTCAGAGTCAGTGATTGGGTGGTTGCTGCGTTTGTGCCGTGACACTCGATCGGATCACTCACAATATATTGAACAGACACTTTCAGTTTTTAATTGTGGTGTCTCTAACTGAACTGATTGTATGAAAATGAACGTGGTGGGCAAGTGATCCAGTAGCCGTGCCTAGAGTGGCCTCATCGGGCAGTGCATTCTGGAAATTGTTGTCTTTCATCCCCATGAGTCAAAAATACATTTTCTGTGTTTTCTCAGTCTAGAAGGCACCAAATTCAAAAATAATTTCACATTTGTACTACATTAATGACCCAGTTTAAATACAGATTCATCTTCCCAGCGCTGAAGTACCCCTTTAAATTTCATTTTTAGAACATCGGTTTCATGTTTAGAACAATGTGGAGTGTTTGATTACCTGATCAAGGCACCTTCTCTCCGCCTCTCCGACCAGCACCGACAGGGCAGCCTCCTTGGCCTGCTGACGTGAGCTTGCGCTCATGGGGAGGAAGGAACGCCCCCCCACCGTCACCTGACAAGTGTGTCTGAAACACAGAGAGGCTATGAGAAGAGAGACAGACAGGTGTGTGACGTGATCTACGTGACCGTGAAGACACAATGAGATCCGTGTGTGGTGTACCTCCTTAAATGGGAGGGGCACAGTTTCCTCGGAAAAGGTGTACAATATGTCCTTCCCACGAGCGCAAGCAAACATCTTCAGGCCATAGAGGGGCGGAGCCTGCAGCCCTGCCAGGCCTCTGATTGGTCTCTAGGACAGAGAAACTCTCAATCCGGGGAGGAGAGAAGAAAAGACACAAGAGCCGCCACCGAACATGGGTAGTGGAAACCTCTTCAATTGTCTCCATGCCCCAGCGCCGCCACGACGCTACCATGGCGGAAATCTCTGAAAAATTCCATCCTCTCAGAGCCGGCACGGAGAAAGATGAGGAAGGCAGTGGCCCTCTCTTTTGCAGCTCCAGAGCCGCTCGGGTTCCTTCTCCCTGATCCGCACCCGCACATAGAATCTAAAATTGGATAAATTTATAAAGCAGTGGTGACACGTAACCTGGCAAGTATATTCATTCACAAACTTTTCATCCCATAGAAAACCATTATAAGATAACGCTTAACGTGTAATTAAACGCATTGCATTCATATTCAGGGCTCATCAGATTTTTTTTTGAACATTTTACTTTAATAGTATTATGTTTCCTGAGTTTGGTCTGTTATTATTATTTGGTCTGTCTTGGTACATTAAGCCACGTTAAGCGTTTTCTTATAATTTTCTATGGGAGGAAAACGGTTAACGTAATTAAACGTGTTGCGTTCATTTTTATTTATAAAAGCTGAATTTGAGTTGTTATTGTTGACGTGTTGGTAATGAAGCCCTGCGTTATGAGCAAATGTTCCAATTGTTCACTGTTGGTTTTCACACCACACATTTCATGATGGCTATTTTAGAGGCGTGTCTTGAAGACTCATTGATCACTCACTCAAGGCCTGATTACTCTGGGCTCCTCCCACTCGTCCTCCTCCTCCAATCAGAACGCTGGAAGACTCATTGATCACAGCTGCACTGGAGTACAGAAGCTTTGAAAAGCTCTTGTGGTGAATCAGTGTCTGTCTGGCGCTCAGATCTCTCTCTATCTCTCTCATTTTCCTCCCTGCGGTATGGTAATATAATGTTTCCTCCTTTCAGCTCCAGTCTCTTCTGGGCTGTGTGTTGTGTTGAGTTTTATCAGTTTGGCTCTCTATGTTGGGCTCATTATGGGGAAACCTTTGACAAAACCATTCTTAGTCTCTTACCCATTAGCTCATGAGTTTTTGTCCAGCTAACAATCTCCATGAAGAACAGTTTGGCCTCAGACTAAAGCAAAAAGAACAGAACTGTATTTTGGCACCTGAGGAACAGTCCTTAATCAGTGCTGGCAGGTGTTTGACATCAGTGAGAGACGTTAGGAAAGCTCCACTTGTTTCTGACTGGAAGAGAAAAGAGTCTGAGAGTGTGATGGAGGAATGAGAGTCAATGTGTGTTTGAAGAAAGAGAAGATGAATGAAAGAAAAGCGTCTGAAAGATGCCGTTATGTTGAGGGCTCTGCTTAGTTTCTTCTGTGGATTCAGTAGAGATGTGTCTCTTGATGTTTTGATGAAGTTCAGACTTTCATCACACACGTTTTCCAATATAAGACACTGATCCCGGATCATTGAGCAGCTCTCCTCACATTTCTGCCTGTTGGAATTACCATAAATCACACTTCATATCCTATATATTATTAAAGTCAAAAGTCATATTAGATGTTTGAGACATCAGCCAAGAAACTGTTCCAGGCAGTAAAAGTAGATTTCATAAGAAACCAGAACAAACACAGTAACTTGAGCAAGAACAGGAGCAGAAACTTTTGACCAAGCAAAGGTATTCTGGAAAAGCAGCACAATTCATTGATGAAATCAGAATAAACAGACACACGGACAGGGACATGATCCTTATTCTGGGAAGAATGATTGTTTGGATCCCAGGTGTCCGTCCATTTCATCCCACTGCAAATCAGTGAAAAACACATTTGATCAGATACACTTTTACAGAACAGGCTGTGACGTGAAGGCACAAATATTTAGCCTTAAGAAATGTAAAGACACAAATGCAACCATGAAAGATGTTATAGACTGTCAAAATAAATACGTTTATTATAATACTTGTGACACACATAAGCTTGCCTTTGCCAGCAGGTTTAGCTCATTTGAATCATTATTGTAGTGGCCCTTACACGGTTCATCAGTTCACACAGATATTTCTGTATAGCACAATTAGTGATGGAAACAACGGTGTGTTTTACATGCATAGAAAGAATGAAAAGCCACACCAAACCACTGGTCAGTGTTATCCTGAGGGTGTAGGGCAAAATCAATAACATGTGAAGGAGCATCCCAGGTGTGCATCACAGAAACCCTTCCATATGGACACTGGAAATATCCTGCACAATCATGCATTTGCACAGTCAAATCACAGCTAGAACAATATTGTTGTCCCACATGGAAAATACTATAGTGTATTATAGTAAAAATTACTCTAGGAAATAATCTAGAGTAAAGATACTACAGTAAATTGTAGTGGATTATAGCATTCAAATACACTTTGTACATGTATACAGCAGAGGCCTACTGTTAACTACAGTCAATGGTTAAACTAGAGTTAATACTGAGGTATCATTTACTGTAGTATATTTACTTTAGTAAAAGTGGTTCAAAAACACTATAGTATTTCCTAGAGAAATCCTACTATAATATATTAGGCTATAGTATTTTTCCATGTGGGTTACGTCATTACGCACAGCATTTTATCACAGGTTCAAGATTCACATTAATGATCAACAGGTTACAGCTGTAAACTCTCAGAAACAGCAGCTGTGGAGAAACTCTCAAAGCTGAGAAAGTTCATCTCTAGCTGTGTTACCTGGTCATGTGTGCCGGGCCAGAGCGGCCCCGGGGATGAACTCCACACGGAGCCCCTTCCTCTGCCCAGACGTGTAAACAGAAGACACGGGATGCTCCATCTCTAGTTTGCGCTTCGTCTGCGTCTCTTCTTTTATGTGTTTCCTGGCGGAGAGTAAACAGTCAAAGGTTCTAGAATTACACTGTGGTCGGAGTTGCGCACAATTTTAGGGCGCTGGAAAACAAAATTTGTTTGTCTGATGGGCACCCAATTCTGAATGCTTCTATTGTGTCTGCGCTTCAAGACACAATTTTCTTGCCTGGCCAGGTTGATATCTGTAAATGCGCAGCGCACACTAATAACAGAGTTTATTTAAACATGAAACGTGAGAGCAGATGCGGCTGTGAAGGCCGAGGCAGCGCAACAGTCAAAAGAACCAGAATGTCTTTTACTATCTGAAATAAACACCAATGTTTTTGCCATGGGAGCAGAGAAACGTGGAGTTCATAGGCCACGCTCCCCCTCTTCCAGTCTCGACGTACCTTACATACAATTACAATTGTCCCAACAGTTATACTGTTTTCAAGGTCTAGCAACGTCATTATTGCAAGGTGTATGATTCTGGTTGGCTCAGAGAAAAGGCACAGTCATGGTAAATTTCCACTCATGGTCAGTTAATCAGATGCACGTGTCCATACACATCACCTGTTGACGCTCTCACCCGAACAGGCGCCAGTTTGTCCAGAAAAACAAATCCACCCGTCTCTTAGGAGGCCTGTAATCCACCTCCAATACTGATCTGTCACACAGAATATTGCACACATACACAGATACACAGGCTCTTCAAGGTTGGAGCTGATTAAGCTCCGATCAAAATTTTTCCCAAAACATACTGATAGCATGTGCTTTCTCTCAGTGAGAGGTACAGAGAATATTACTTGTATATTATTTGTGCTTGACTGATGTTCTCAATGTTGAGGAAAACGTTCTCACAACAACTTTCTTGCAACGTCTTTATCATTGTTATTTGTGCTTGACAAAGGTCAAGGTAATAATGTTATGCTTGATCGTTATATACAGCCGACTATATATTTTCAGCATCCCTCCAGCACCCTGACTCCTCAATCTCGGCTAGCTCCTGTACCGGCCAGGGATACGGGAGTTCGGGCCACATCGAGCCGGAGCTCTTCCCTGGACAGCACGGCACAGACCCAGAGTCTCTAACTCTACTATAATTATTTAGAAGTGTGGCGTCGTGAACTGTCTGTTGCCGTTTGTGGGCATCTCTTTGGTCAGTGTGAACTGGACTTTAAAACACCAAATGACAGTAATAGAACAAATATAATGGGTCCTTCAGCCAAGCACAAATTACTGAAAGAGAGAACACACAGAGTGCCAACAATAAAATTTAATACAATATTTTAAGGGTGCGGGTGCCGGGGGGGTCCTTTCTGGTCCAGAAATGAATCTGAAAATTCAATTGAAACAGAAATTCAAGTGAATGATTTGCACAGCAGAAGATCTGAAAGTGACTCATATCACAGGAAAAACTGAAACACACATGAGATTTAAATTTATATTCTTAATAATAATAATAATCTAAATCTTGATTTTAATCAGTGGTGAGCTTATGGTTGTGTAGGAGGAGTGTTTTCCGGAGGGCCGGGAAGATGGTGAGGTTCTGGAGGAGGCGGAGAGGAGGCGCTGGTGGGCTGTGGACATCAGAGATCAGGTGTTAATGGGACAGGAATGGAGCTTCAGTGTGAAACGTGTTTCTGACAGCAGATTCAAAGCTTCAGGATCAGGGTTTGTGTAGGTAGTGTGTACAGATGTGTGCAGTTGTTGCTCTCTAAATAAACACATGTGGATGAACAGGTGTCTGATTATGAACCTTTGAATCTCTCCTGGGAAGGTTCCAGTGTTTTGATTGGCTGATGCTGTCAGAGGTGGCCAGTGTATAGGCATGAGCTTAAAGGGATACTTCAGCGACTAGCATTAAGCTTTGTATCAGTAGAAACCCGGGAGTATATTCCAATTATCGTACTTTACCCCCTCATATGACCCTGAGACAAGAGAATTATGCATTTTATTTCTGGAAAAAATCCTTGGATTTTGCGTCATCGTAGGATTTTTGGCCAGATGCTAAAGACTCCAGCCAGCAGGGGGCGCTGTTTTCAACATCGCACTCACAGCACTCGGCTCGAGTATAGGCATAGGTGTATAGGAGTATAGGTGGCCAGTGTATAGGCATGAGCTTAAAGGGATACTTCAGCGACTATTGCATTAAGCTTTGTATCAGTAGAAACCGGGAGTATATTGCGTCATCAGAGGATTTTTGTCCAGATGCTAAAGACTACAGCCAGCAGGAGGCGCTATTCCACATGTTTTCAACATCACACTCACAGCGCTCGGCTCGGGGAGCTGCGGAGATTCATGTAAACGGAGCGGTGGAGAGCAAAGGGAGTGTTTCAGCTTTTCAAATGAACTTCCTGTGAAAGTTAAGCTTCCAAAGACATGAACTGAAAATGTGCCAGACTGAACAGGCGCTGTGAATGCAGCCGCAGCCGTGAATCCCGCGATTACCTCAGCTCATGTGATGAAGCGTACTCTGACTCCTGCTGCGTTTGTGCGTGACACTCGATCGGATCACTCACAATATATTGAACAGACCGTTCAGTTTTTAATTGTAGTGTCTCTAACTGAACTGATTGACTGAAAATGAACGCGGTGGGCAAGTGATCCAGTAGCCATGCCTAGAGTGGCCTCGTAGAGCAGCGAAGCAGTGCATTCTGGGAATTGTTGTCTTTCATCCCCATGAGACAAATACATTTTCTGTGTTTTCTCCAAATTCAAAAATAATTTCTACTACATTAACGACCCAGTTTAAATACATCTTCCCAGTACTGAAGTACCCCTTTAATGTTCATGTTTTGAACAACGGTTTTATGTGGAGTGTGTGATTACCTGATCTTCTCTCCGCCTCTCCGACCAGCACCGACAGGGCTGCCTTGGCGGCCTCCTCCTTGGGAAGGAACGCCCCCCCACCGTCACCTGACAAGTGTGTCTGAAACACAGAGAGGCCGTGAGAAGAGAGACAGACAGGTGTGTGACGTGATCTATGTGACCGTGAAGACACAATGAGATCTCACTGAACCTGTAATCCTGAGTGATCATGCACCTACTGTGCTGAAAGTAGATCTAGACATGCACTCTTTTTTCAGATATTGGAGACTAAATGTACCATTGCTGAAGAAATCAAAAATAGAAGATTTAAGAAAGACCCTAAAAGAATATTTTGAGATTAATGATACTGGAAAAGTTAATCCTTCAATTCTGTGGGAGGGAGCAAAAGCGGTTATAAGAGGAAAAATCATTCAAATATAATCAAAAGTAAAGAGATATCAACCTGGAAAATAAAATAAAGCTTTTGGAGACAATACAAATCTACAAGAACGAGTAACTTTGTCCAAAGCTTTTCTTGTCTCCCTAAGTTCTGTATCAAAGTCCTGTCATATAAAGCGGAAGGGGCTTTAAGAGTTTCCAAACAGAGATATTATGAGATGGGGAATAAAGCTAGTCGCCTTCTAGCATTTCATCTTCGTAAAGTACGATTAGCTTGAGTTGTCTCTAAGGTCTGTAATATAACTCTGAATTTATTCGTCTGAAAGAAGAATGTCATATACACATAGGATGACTTGAGTATGAGTAAATCATGGGCTAACTATCCCTTTAAATACTGATACAGGCAACATCAATTCTGGTACTACTCGACCTCAGTGCTGTTTTCTGGGATGGTCCTTAAATGGTTCAGGTCGTACTTAGAAGGAAGAGGTTATTATGTGAGTATAGGTGACCATAAGTCTGAGTGGACATCCATGACATAAGGAGTCCCACAAGGGTCAATTCTAGCACCACTCCTATTCAACCTGTACATGCTGCCACTGAGCCAAATAATGAGAGAGAACCAAATGTCTTACCACAGCTATGCTGACGACACCCAGATCTACTGATCACTATCACCTAATGACTACAGCCCCATTGACTCCCTGTGCAAATGCATTGATGAAGTCAACAGCTGGATGAGCCAAAACTATCTTCAGTCAAACAGAGACAAAAATGAAATCATTACATTTGGAAGCAAAGATGAAACTCGACTATAAAACGACTATAAAAAAAAAAAAAAATCAAGTCAGGAATCTTTTTGTGATTTTGGAGTCAGACCTGAGTTTCAGAAGTCATGTCAAAGCAATAACTAAATCAGCATAATCAGAATCACATGCTTTGTTTCCAGGCAAGACTTGGAGAAACTCGTTCATGCTTTCATCACCAGCAGGGTGGACTATTGTGATGGTCTTCTCACCGGCCTTCCCAAAAAGAGCATTTGACAGAATGAAGAAATAAAAGGCATGGGAAATAAGGAGCAAAAGGCATCTCTTTATGCAGACGATATCCTGACTTACCTAAGGGATCCTGTCCTTTCTTCTCCGGCACTGCTAGATATCTTAAAGAAATATGGAGAACTCTCTGGCTATCAAATCAATCAAAGTCAATGATGTCTCAACATTGGCCAACCCAATTATCAGAACGGCTTGATTTCCACTGGTCTCAGGGATTCAGATAGCTGGGAATTATTATAACGACAGACCTATCCAAACTGTTTAAAGCCAACTACGGGAAATTGATGGGCCACATAAAAGCAGACCTCACAAGATGGGAAATTCTGCTACTCTCCCTGATAGAAAGAATAGAAACTATAAGAATGAACATTCTACCAAGGTTACTCTCTCTTCCAGTCCCTACCTCCACCTATTCTGTATACTATTCTGTTTGTAACTTACCCGTGACACCTTATTGACTGCACTTGATAAAACAAAATAAAAAGACAAGTTCAAAAAAATTCTCTCTATCCTCTGAAAACTTGAGGCTGTGTATATTCCAGTGATCGCTATGCCAAAGTAGCATAAATATACAGTAAGTTGTGTCTACGGTAAAGAGTGGGAGAGTGACCCAACTCTCAAAAGGTGGATTACACCTGTGGTGGGAGATGACTCTCTTTATAAATATCACCAACTGTGGGACTGATATCTGTCTGTCGTCATGTGCATGCTGTGATGAGGACATCTGCAGCTCCAAACACCCCGACAGCTGCTGAAAGAGGTTTGAATCAACCATGCTGTGGTTTCAGTGCTTCTCTCACCTTCTGTGGCAGCGGCCCTCTCTTCCAGAGATCCTCCAGAGTCGCTCGGGCCACCGCCTCCTCGCCGCGGTTTTACTGTAGCCGGAGCCCTCCGGGAACTCCTTGGGCCGCCGCCTCCCTCACTGTGGTTTTACTGTAGCCAGAGCCCTCCGGGAACTCCTCGGGCCGCCGCCTCCCTCGCTGCGGTTTTTACTGTAGCCGGAGCCCTCCGGGAACTCCTCGGGCCGCCGCCTCCTCGCTGCGGTTTTACTGTATCCGGAGCCCTCCGGGAACTCCTCGGGCCGCCGCCTCCCTCGCTGCGGTTTTACTGTAGCCAGAGCCCTCCGGGAACTCCTCGGGCCGCCGCCTCCCTCGCTGCGGTTTTACTGTAGCCAGAGCCCTCCGGGAACTCCTCGGGCCGCCGCCTCCCTCGCTGCGGTTTTACTGTATCCGGAGCCCTCCGGGAACTCCTCGGGCCGCCGCCTCCCTCGCTGCGGTTTTACTGTAGCCAGAGCCCTCCGGGAACTCCTCGGGCCGCCGCCTCCCTCGCTGCGGTTTTACTGTATCCGGAGCCCTCCGGGAACTCCTCGGGCCGCTCCCTCACCACGGTTTTACTGTAGCCGGAGCCCTCCGGGAACTCCTCGGGCCGCTGCCTCCCTCACTGGCCATTGTGTTGCTTTATTTTTTATTTTTTTGTTTAGTTTTTATTTATTAAAAATACAAGCGGGTGTTCCACAAAGTTTTTTCCACATAACAAAATAAAGTCACCGCAATACACAAATGACGTTTATCGCACAACACAGAAATGTCAGTAAACAAATTAATCAGTAACAAATCATTGAATACATCAAACGAAATACCCATCAAATACAGTGATAAAATAAATGAGAAAATTATAACAAATACTTCAAATTATATCAGTAGTAGCCGCTGACAAGATTAGTCACGGTGGGGTTTTTCACAAGATAATCACAGTCTTCCTCTCTCACTCATTACAACATCATACAATTCGGTCAGCATTCTTTGGATAATATTCATTCTTTCACTAAATAATGACAAAGTTATTACGGTAAGCTGTTGTTGGTCTCTTACTTCGTTTAAAGCGCCGGAGACACCTGTCAGCTCGTTGTGCAATCGACGATTTTCCAAAATGATCTGTTCATGACTGGTTCTCCAAAATTCCACGGTGTGTTGTAGAGCGATGGTATGTTGTTGTTGAATGGCAATTATGGCCTGTAGATTAGCGATAACATCGCTTTGTGAGCCACGTACGATCCCCTGAACATCTTGATAGGTTAACGATCCCCCGAAGAGATCTAATATGCGCTCAAAATTACGATTTGCACGGCATAGGGTATCGTAAGAAAGTCTGTGGAGATCCCGCTCGTTGAAAAGCGGTTGAATTTCCCTCGGGGGTCCGGCGTTGCTCTCGTTGGAGCTCGAATCCGCAGAATCCATAAATTCTGCGTTATTCCACGCCTCGATCTGGGAACTCGTGAATAATTCCAGCCCTCTTTCGTCGTAATTCTGCTCTGTAAAAATTAAATAAATGAATACATATTTATTAAATACACTTATGCTAGATAAAGATTATGATTTTACGAACCCTGTTTAATATCTCACCGTTATTTTCTGATGTCCTTAGACGCTTCACGTAACGACCTGTAGATGCCGATGTATCAGCAGGCGATTCGACGGTAGGCGTCTGCGCTTCTCCCGTGCCCGTAAGCGCTGATGTAGACGGCAAGGAATCTGCGTAACAATCTCTGGCTGATGTGGAGGGTGCACAGTCATCACCACAGGCTAAGCCCGAATGACAGACTCCGTCAGAGACTTGTTGGGGGATGATGACGTCTTCAGTGACGCCCTGGATTCGTCATTAGGGGACACACCTGAAGGGACGCCCCCCTCTACTGAAATATTACAAACATATTATTATTATTATGACAATAGGTATCCTTTTTAAATACAGTGACGATCTGATTTGTAGCCAGTTCTTACCGTTAGTAATGTCTCGAACAACGTCTCCGGCTAGAAGGGCCTCATTGACTGTAAATATTTAATCAGTTAAAAACATATTCTCGATGACAATTTAATAGAGACTGAGAAAATTCTTACATAGCTCATCCAGAATTATTTCAAGACCCTCGTCAAAATATATGCCGGATTCAGGCGCATCTGTAGTGTTAAAACACAATAATTAGTCGTGAATCATATGTGCGGGGTATATGATGCGTAAAAACGGCTAGATAGTAACAGCTACAAAAAGAGAAAATAAAAACTCCGTACCGTTGTTGTTGTTGTTTTTTGCAGCCATCGCTGAGAAGACGATCTTGTGTGATGTGCAGTTTTTGCTGTAATGCTGTTAACTTAGTTCTAACATTTTAAAGGATTTTCTTACAAGAGAGGGGGGGTGTTCGTGAATGTCATAAGTGTTCAGAACCCCCTCATTCCAATATCATGTAGACCTGGCTGATTCCCACCTCTTACGTTTTCATGCATCGTAGATCTGAGGATGAAAAACCCTTATCTCACTAAACGATGCTATACGAGATGTTTCGAATAGTTTTTAAACTTAATTAAATAATTAGATACTTTTATTTTTAGCTTGTTTAAAAGAGTCGCGGTGTTCTCTCGCTCTCTCCCTCCTACTCAAAACGCTTCAGGCCTAGATCAGATAGGCTATCAGGGTTATCGAGATCGGATGAGTCCTTTTAAGTTTCTAGCGCTGCATGATATCCGCCATCGTAAATGGCAATCGCAACTTTATCAGTTTTTCCGAGCGCAGCTTGTATCCCAGTGCAAAACCCCATGAGGTAGCCTACCTCAGAGACATGAAATGATCTGTTCTGAAAAATAAATGTATGTATGTGTGTATATTATATATAGAAAAGTAACACATTATTTTAAAGAAAATGTATCAAAATAAACAGAAAATAGTACAAACTTTGCAACAAGTGTAAACATAGACATTAAACATTTTGTGTTAGCTCAAGTATTTGTATAAATGTGACTTTTGCCCCATGTAAAATGTGCCATAAAAGGCCCACCTTGCCACCTTATACATTTGAGATCTTTAAACAAACAATTTTTTATTTATTTGATTTACAAAATGACTCTGGTCCCCTGTTAGATAGTAAATCACGACGCGTGTGTGTTTGCTTTGTCATTTCTTACCATCTCAAACACACTGTAAAGATTTAGTTTTTACTGCAATAACTGAGTTTTAAGGGTTAAATCAAGCAGAAATCTCTCTCTAATGTATTAATTACAGCTCATCATTGAATAGTGATCATGTTAAACACACACTGACTCTGGTCCCCTGTTAGATAGTAAATCACGATGTGCACCATGTGTAAATCAGGGTGGCTCCCTGGTTACGATCATGAGTTCATTTGTGTCAGCTGTGGCAGGAAACTGAACAAAGAAACAGCTGATAAAAACTGAACGGTCCATGATCAAAACTAAATGGTGAGAAGTATAGATTAATCAGTTAACATCCAACCAGCTGCTAACAGTCCTAACAATTATTCAAATCACAATAGAAAATGTAACCACAGCAGTAAGTCAGGGGAATACTTTTATTACTTCCTTTGGTTTCAATTTTATCATGTTGCATTCTTTTTAAAAGGGTAAACATTTTAATAAAATAATTTGACATACTAACAGCAGTTACATTCAGTTTAGCAAAAAAAAAAGTGGAGACCCACTTTTCTGTAATGAACACCTTATGGTATGTTGTCTCTGAGACACTGGGCAATATTAATTTAAAAAAATCATTTCCCTTTGGGCTTAAATGAACATCATCGCTTAAGAAAAGTTCAGGCTTATCAAACAGTATTTGTGGATGATGTACAATGCTCCCGTTAACAGCCAAAACAAACTTAGCCATGACATTGTTCACAAACTTCCGCACTTTGTCCACCTTTCCTGGGGGAGCATGCCTCCAGTGACGTCTTTGGTTGATTGACCAAAGCACAATTTTCATCTGGGGAAACCTTCCATGAAGGTCACGCAAGTCCCTCTTCATCGCTTTGAGAAGCAGCACACTTTTACATGTCCTAGGTCATTGCCTCCACAATGAATCACTAGCACATTCGGAGCAGTTCTTCCTTCAAGGCATTGTTGGAAGAAAGGAAGGAGGTCCCCCCAACACATGCCTCCCTTGCCAAACCACTGGACCTGGGAAGCCACAGCAAGATTGGTGCCCATGGTCTCCCTCGCCTGCCTTTCTCCACGTCGAATGTAACTGTCACCAATAATCCAGACTTGGTGTAAAGCTAATAGAAAGATAACAAAAATGAATAACTATGTAGCACACAATTGCTTACAAATTCCTTGTAAATCATTTTGTTGTTAATCATTCAGAAGCTGCATCATATTTCAAGGCCTTTCTTTGACATGGATAGCCAAAGCTCACAGTCTTAAAATATTTCACAATAGGTTGAGCTGAAACATACCTTTTTTCTGGAGTGTGAATTTTCGGAAGTGTAACTCTTGTTTAGGTTGAACAACGTGAAGCGTTGACTTGACTTTTCTGGAAAAAAATGAAAGTTCATCATACACGTTAATTAATTGCAATGTCTGAAGCATGTTTTTTCCCAATGTTTGTTAAGTTGATTATGGGTTTAATATACACACAAAAAATGTTGGTACTACACACCTTAAATAGGAATTATTAACCAGAAAGATTAAAACTGGTTACTCCAGTAATTTAACTAAAATTAATGGACTAACCAATTTGAAAATCTGAATTGTAACAGTGTAATGATTTATTTTATTTATAGAAATAAATGATAAACAAAATGCAGGGCTTACCTCATGTTGTAGAATATGTTGTCTTCCAAAAACACAAAGTTCTAACAGAGACAAAAACTTCTAAATGACTCCAAAGAATGAATGCTCTGATTATATCCCACAACCCCAACCAGCTATGTGGAAAGTGATTGGTTCTCTCCATATAAGCCATCATTCTCAGAGCGGTTTCCTCCCTCCCTGGGCTCCAAGAGGGCAAGGTAGGCAGTGTCACGCGCCCGGGCCTTGCCACTCCTTTCCTCCCCTCTTTTGCCAGGGCAGCACCGAGGACGCCAACAGGCCATCTCACCCACGGTCTGCCCCACCCTGGAATATTCGGTCAACAATCCGTTGATTTTCGAAAGACAAGTTGCGGTCTAATATAACACCCAGGTCTTTTACTGTAGTGGATAAAGTGACAGGACATCCTTCCAAGTTAAAGTTGTATTGTGAGAGGTTTTGTGGACAGTTTTTTGGACCAATAAGTAATACCTCTGTTTTATCTGAATTTAATAGCAGAAAATGACATGTCATCCAGTATTTAATATCTTCAACACACGCTGTCAGTTTAGATAATTTAGCGTTTTCATCTGGTCGTGATGAAATATATAATTGAGTGTCATCAGCATAACAGTGGAAATTAATTCCATGTTTTCTTATAATATTACCAAGTGGCAGCATATATATTGAGAATAGCAGAGGGCCTAACACAGATCCTTGTGGCACCCCATAGTCTACTGATTTTTCCCCATTTAGACAGACAAAATGGTAGCGGTCTGATAAGTACGATCTAAACCAGTTTAATGCCTTTCCCTGAACACCAGTGTAATTTTGAAGTCGATCTAAGAGTATTTTATGATCTATAGTATCGAGCAGCACTAAGATCGAGTAGAACTAGTATTGAGATACAGCCTTGGTCAGAAGCTAGAAGTAAATCATTTGTGATTTTAACGAGCGCAGTTTCTGTGTTGTGATGCACATTATAGTGGCACTATAGTTGTTAAAAAAGTTTAAAACCATTTCCTATGGTAAACTGCCTGTATTGGCTATAAATGGTCCTTTCTCTCTATGATCAAGATGTTTATAAGCTTGCTAAATAAAACGTAACTTTGTAATGCATGTGTGCCTTAAAGGCCTTAATTGCTCGAACCCCGATAAATTCTGCTTGCAGCTTTAATTTGTATTTTCCTGTTTATCCTGGTTCTTTTACATGTATGTGAGAGTGCTTATTTGTGCGAACCATCTTTAAAGACAAAGTGTATTGCTCATAACATGTGCATCTGTTTTATTATTTAAATAATTGTTTTATCAGTAACTTGACAACTACTGGCATTAAAAGTGTTGTGGCGTGTGTCGTAAAGCCTGATTTCTTCTGTATTTTGACATTCATAATTCTCTGCACACACTCACTTTGCTTTGAAGATGAATTTGCACTGATAACATTAAAGCTGAAATCCTGCCATGAGTTTGTGGTTCATTTTTGGAAATGAATGAATATTGGGAATTAAGATTAAATGTAAGGATGTGACGTTTACCATAAGGTTTTAGTCGTTAACTCTGGTTAACTACATTAGATAATAAACATTTCTCTCAGTGTTTGAATACTAATGTCTGGTTGAAGTTACACAGGCTATCACATGAGAAAGCAATTCTGAGAGTTTACAGCTGTAACCAACACTCCAGCACAGGAGGTGGCGCTGTGATTCTACAACCTTTGATTGTTTGCCCTCCACCAGGAAACGCATAAGGAGAAATGCAGGCGAAGCACAAACTAGACATGGAGCATCCCATCTCCTCCGTGTTCACTTATGGCCAGAGGAAGGGGCTCGGGTGGAGTTCATCCCCCGGGGCCCCTCTGGCCCGGCCCACTTGGCCAGGTAAGGAATCCAGAGATTTTTACTATAATATACTACAATATACTACAATTTACTGTAGTATATTTACTATAATAGTTCAAAAACACTCTAGTATTTACTAGAGTAATTTTACTATAATATACTACAATTTACTGTAGTATCTTTACTATAGTATGATTCAAAAACACTGTAGAATTCACTAGAGTAATTTTACTATAATATAGTATTTTCCATGTGGGAGAACTTCCCAACTTGTGAACACAACCTTCCCGGGGGGACTTAAAAAATGCCATAAAATGAGAATATTGTGGTAAATGAATATCTCCTGTGGTTTGACATGAATTCTCCAAAGAACATTATACCATGGTGTCAAACACATGTTAATATTATTTCCAGTAGTAGGCTAAAGCATATCGAATGATTCTGGTAAAGCACTGTGGCATCCTACATGAAAAAATACTATAGTAAATATACTACAGTAAATTAACAAAGTGTAGTAAATACTATAATATACTACAATTTACTGTAGTATATTTACTATAGTATGGTTCAAAAACACTATAGTATTTACTAGAGTAATTTTACTGTAATATAGTATAGTATTTTTTCATGTGGGATAAGTTTTGTTGTATTGTTAAAGAGATCTGCCTTCCATACATTTCACATATTTAGCTAATCATATCGTATCTTTCATGTCCCAAATATTTGTAAAATGTAGAGAGTAATGAGGAGATTGAAATGTGCACCGCTTACAATTTTTAGAATAGGATTATTACTAACTGATGAAATATGAATGAGACGATCACAGAGAAGTTAGCAGATGCTTTAGTTTTATCCAAAGCGACTTACACATGAGAGCAATAGAAGCCGCTCGAACAGTCGAGGGCAACAATATAAGCTCTGTAACACCGTGAATCTAGCACCGAACACACAGGACAGAACCACGAGGCGTTCACCAGCAGAGCTCGAGCTTGGCCAGTTCCGGTGTACTGGTGCAGCTTAGCCTGAGCTGGTTCTGTGCACCAGCGCCTTTAATCTGTTTGTTTGAATATTCAGGGTTAAATGCGGGGCTTGAAATCCTTGAACGTGCTTGAATTTTCATGTTGTGTTTTCAAGGTTTTAAAAATGCTGATGGGGATCTCAGGAACTGCTCTCCAGTGGTTCAAGTCTTACCTCTCAGGTAGGTCCTTCAGGGTGTCATGGAGAGGTGAAGTGTCTAAGTCACATCATATAGCTACTGGAGTTCCTCAGGGCTCAGTGCTTGGACCACTTCTCTTCTCCATCTACATGTCATCTCTAGGATCTGTCATCCAGAAACATGGCTTTTCCTATCACTGCTATGCTGATGACACTCAACTCTACTTCTCATTTCAACCTGATGATCCCACAGTTGGGGTTCGGATCGCTGCCTGCCTGACAGACATTTCTGCCTGGATGAAGGATCAACACCTTCAACTCAATCTGGCAAAGACAGAACTGCTTGTGGTCTCAGCCAACCCAGCACTTCAACATACTCTCTCCATTCAGCTCGGTTCATCAACCATAACTCCGTCCGGGACTGTCAGGAACCTTGGAGTTGTGATTGATGATCAGCTGAAATTCACTGACCACATTACTGCAACAACCCGGTCCTGCAGATTTGCGCTATACAACATTAGGAAGATTAGACCCTTCCTATCAGAGCAGGCCACTCAACTCCTGGTCCAAGCTCTTGTACTCTCCAGACTGGACTACTGTAATTCTCTTCTAGCGGCCTTCCAGCATCCACTGTTAAACCCTTGCAGCTGATCCAGAGCAGCGTGGCGAGTGGTCTTCAACGAGCTGAAGAGAGCTCATGTCACGCCTCTCTTCATCAGTCTTCACTGGCTGCCGATAGCTGCGCGAATCAAATTCAAAGGCTCTGGTGCTCGCCTACAAAGCAATCGCAGGCTCTGCACCAGTATACCTAAACTCACTTGCCCAGACTTACACACCCTCCAGAAGCTTGCGTTCTGCAAGTGAGCACGACGCCTAGTGGTGCCATCTCAAAGAGGCATGAAATCCCTCACTAGGATCTTTTCCTGGACCGTTCCCACCTGGTGGAATGACCTGCCTGTCTCAGTTCGAGCAGCCGAGTCTGTAGCCAATTTCAAAAAACATCTCAAGACACTTCTTTTCCAGCAGCACTTGACCAATAAAGAATAGCACTTATCACTCTATTCGCTTCTGTTTATTTAAAAAAAAAAAAAAAAACTGTCCTGTGTTTCGTGAGACTTGTTACAGCGCTTGCATATTGTTGCCCTTGACTGGTGTTGGTTGCTTCTATTACTCTCATTTGTAAGTCGCTTTGGATAAAAGCGTCTGCTAAATGACTAAATGTAAATGTAATGTAAATGGATTGCACACAGTTCTACTCATTCACGCTGATTTCGCGCTCACATCTTAAGCGCGCACACATTCTACCACAACAGGTGTGTTTGATCAGGGTTGGAGCTGAAATCTGCAGTGCATTGTCCCTCCAGGGTAAGATTTGAATAGCCCCCCGACATGTTACTGGATCAATCTTTTTATGGATAGTAAATGTTGCAAACAGGACCGTGTCCAAACCCATGCGCTTCATCATAAAGCACGTCATCAGTCCTGTCAAGTGTTCATTTCCTCAGCTATTTGTCATTTAGTCTCAGTCCTGTGTCAAATGTGCTTTTAGTGTTTGTCATATTTCAACTTTCACCTGTTTTTGTTTAGTCTAGTTTTCATCATGCTGCATTGATAATCCCAATTATCCCAATTATAATCACAGCGATTGAAGTGTCATTTGAGAAATGTATTTGTAGATTTCATCAGAATTGTTGCACTTTCAGCTTTAAAGGAACACTCCAGCGTTTTTAGAAATAGTGCTTATTCAACATCTTTCCTACATTTAGATGCAAATGCATTTTTGTCTCAGTGCATGCATTGTTTTAGTTTGGCAGGGTTGCTGCTAGTTTAGCTTAGCATAATGAATGGAATCCTGTGTTGCCAGATAGCATGTCCCGAGTAAAAGTGATCCAAGCCCACCCCCACCCCACCTAATTACTACTTGTGGCCTGCGTATTCTATGAGTACAAATAGCGATCCAGATTAATACTAGGCGATTTCCTAGGCAGATATTAACTTGGGGCTATATTATGGGGAAGCACGGGTACTACTTGGGAGCATGTGTTGCGTGATATCTCTGCGCCCAAGTAGCAGTGCTTCGCCTGTGCTTTGCCAGTGCTTCCCCATAATATAGTCCCAAATTAATATCTATAAGTAATTAGGTGGGGATTTTAAAAAAAATATATCACTTTTACTCGGGACACAGGATTCCATTCGTTATGCTAAGCTAGCAGAGACCCTGCCAAACTAAAACACTGCATTTGCCCACATATCTAAATCTAGGAAAGAAGTTGAATAAGGCCTGAATCTGCCCAACACGATGCCATCAGAATCTGCCCAAAGAATGTTCAGCCGTGAGAATATAAAGTTTGAACAACATGTTCATCATAAACTAGCTCTAAGTCCCAGAATGTATTAGTTTATGTAGAATATATAGTAAAGTGTAATTTTTATTCAGTGATCAGCGCTGAATTTATCATTACTGTAGATCAGCGCGTGCCCTAACAGATCTGTGTGTTCCAGAATGCCTGGATTTGCACTGACTTCAGATTCTAAAGATCCTTCCGCCTGCGTGTTCCTCCAGTTCTCCTCTGGCCAATGTACAAACAGTGTATGATTATGATTCAGGCAACATTACAGGTCAGAAGTCAGATTTGATCAGCACATTCAGAATATGAATCCAGTTTTATACGCTTGAAGATCTGAGTCATCATGCGAGAGCGGGCTTTCTCCAGCAGCTGGAGTTTGTTTATTAAGCGAGCAGGGCAACCACCCAGTAGAGCATTACAATAATCTAGCCTTGAGCTCATGAATGCATGAACTAACTGTTCAGCATTTTGCATTGAGAGCATGTGCCGTAATTTAGATATATTTTTAAAATGGGAGAATGTGGTTTTACAGATGCTAGAAACATGGCTTTCAAATGAGAGATTGGTATCAAAGAGCACACCCAGGTTCCTCACTGATGATGAGGGCTTGACAGACTTGACATTTCTAGTCATCCAATTCTGTATATCGGATATGCATTCCGTTAATCTTGTGAATTGGTAAATTTTGAAGAAATATCTCAAATCTACTCTAAGTTGCATTCAATTTTGCATAACTGATGTCATTAACTAACAAATAATCTCATTGTATTAGCTGAGTTCAGAATAAGGTTTATCTTATTACCTCCAGAGGAACTACTGTATCTTTCCATCAGATAAACTTGTAACTCCCATAGTAACATCAACTCCGTCTCCTGCATTCATCAATCTTTGTGCACTTTATCCATTCAGGAGTTGTTGGTTAATCTTCTCTGAAGGATCTGCTGTGACTGTCTTCCTCGTCTTTCTCTCTGTTAGATTCCATGTGCGGGTGCGGATCGGGGGGGAGGAGTTCCCGGAGTGCTCCGGGTTCAGTAAGAAGGCGGCGAGGAGGCAGCGGCCGAGAAGCTCTGGAGGAGCTCCAGAAGAGGGCCGCTGCCACAGAAGGTGAGAGAAGCAAAGGAAACCAAAACAGTTAATAAAGAATATAAAGATGACCCATAGATTAGACAAGAGCGACTCAGTGGGACGCACAGTGCTCATTCAGTAAATGCACAGCTGGACAGATGTGTTTTGAGTCTGGATTTGAATGTGACTACTGTCGGAGCACATCTGATCTCTTCTGGAAGCTGGTTCAGCTGCGGCTGGCATCAATAGCTAAATGCAGACTCTCCTTGCTTTGAGTGAACTCTTGGTATTTCTAACTGACTTGATCCTGATGATCTGAGTGATCTGATGGGTTTGTATTTAATCAGCATATCTGCAATGTATTGAGGCCCTAGGCTATTAAGGGGTTTATATACCAGTAATAATACTTTAAAATCTATTCTAAATGTAACTGGAAGCCAGTGTAAAGACCTGAGGACCGGTGTGATATGGTCATGTGTTCTGGTTCTGCTCAGCGTTCTGATGGATAAGCAGACAGTTTGCCTCGAGTTTTCAGTTTACAGCAAGCCAAAAGAGGGCAAGGCTTCAACTGAACTATGCATTTTTAAAACTTCTAGCTCTGTCCATGCACTCAATATGCATTCTTAAACGAGAGGTTTACTTGCTCATTTCAACTTGGCATGAATCAAAAATCTAGAATCTAAAAATCTAGATCCGGCGAACTGAGTCCTTTATAATAATGTGTTGGCTGTCTCATTAGACTCTTACCCAACTCTGCTTTTCTAACGCTATCTAAGCCGTGTTAGGCTGGCCTTCGTCTGACAGAGGGTTAAAGAACACGTAGCCTATTTAGTTTCAGAATTAAGCTGTTTAAATAGCCTATAATTTTATTTTTAATATAATATTAATACGCAAGATAAAAATGGCAAACTTACCATTTGATAGTCAGCTCAGCTGCAGCGTATTCATTAAATGCACAAGTGTGTGAGTGTCTTACGATTCAGTCGACTTCGAATCACTTGCATATTTTCCCTTAGCAGGACAACTTGCTAAAAGCAGGTGTGATGCAGAACGCGCTGAACATGGAGGAATCAACATTACGTCAAGAGTCTAGACATGCCCACAACATGTTTCCTCATCCAATCAAATAATTGAACCAGTCCTGAACTATGCAAAACCTTGTGTAAAACATGAATGAAAGTTAATTTGTATTTAAAATGGTTAAACTATCTTTTATTAACTAAATAAGTAAAATTGTTTGTGAATAATTTACGTTTTATAAAAACTATTTCCTCCCCCACCCCACATATGTAAAGTCTAGTTAACGGTAAATGTTGCTACCTATAGCGTAAATGTGAACACCTTAAATGTCCAGTCATCAATTGATGACTACCTAGTGATATGACTTGTTGTGGACCAGAGATATATTGTCCCATTCAGTTTCTCAATCTCAAATAAAATATTTCAACCTTAAAATTGCATCCAAAAATATGAACATAAATAGAAAGGTAACATGGGATGTAGTTTCCTTTTCATCGTTGAAAAGCTTCTGACCGGCGGAAAAATGTGTTGAGTGAATTAGATTATGAAGAATGACGATTTGTAGATCGTGCTTTTCCTTTAATACACACCTTCTGCAATCTATTTTTCAATTACCTTTAAAAAGTGGTGGGACATGTCCCACCACGCAAATTACGCCTATGCCACTTCATTTGTGTGTGTCACATGATCTGATCGAGAGTTTCTCTCTGTCCTAGAGACCAATCAGAGGCCGGGCAGGGCTGCAGGCTCCGCCCCTCTATGGCCTGAAGATGTTCACCTGTGCTCGTGGGGAGGACTTAGTATACACCCCCTTTACGGAGGTACACCACACTTGGATCTCATTGTGTCTTCACGGTCACGTAGATCACGTTACACACCTGTCTGTCTCTCTTCTCACGGTCTCTGTGTTTCAGACACACTTGTCAGGTGACGGTGGGGGGGCGTTCCTTCCTCCCCATGAGCGCAAGCTCACGTCAGCAGGCCAAGGAGGCGGCCGCCGAGGCAGCCCTGTCGGTGCTGGTGGGAGAGGCGGAGAGAAGGCGGAGAGAAGATCAGGTAATAGCACACTCCACACTGACATTGTTCTACACGTGAACTTTAAGCTCATGCCTATACACTGGCCACCTCTGACAGCGTCAGCCAATCAAAACACTGGAACCTTCCCAGGAGAGATTCAAAGGTTCATAATCAGACGCCATGCTTTGAACTTTCTGGAGTGAATGACACAAACGCAGCACACGTCACTGTCATACGTGCAGCATGTGATCTCAGACACGCATCACATGGGAACATTTTCCCAGCAGGAGCAAAAGAGCTGAAGAGCTCACCTGTTCAGTCCACATGTGTTTATTTAGAGAGCAACAACTGCACACATCTGTACACACTAACTACACAAACCCTGATCCTGAAGCTTTGAATCTGCTGTCAGAAACACGTTTCACACTGAAGCTCCATTCCTGTCCCATTAACACCTGATCTCAGATGTCCACAGCCGTCCTCCTCTCCGCCTCCTCCAGAACCTCACGCCTTCCCGGCCCTCCGGAAAACACTCCTCCTACGCAACCATAAGCTCACCGCTGATTAAAATCAAGATTTAGATAATTATTATTATTAAGAATATAAATTTAAATCTCATGTGTGTTTCAGTTTTCCTGTGATATGAGTCACTTTCAGATCTTCTGCTGTGCAAATCATTCACTTGAATTTCTGTTTCAATTGAATTTTCAGATTCATTTCTGGACCAGAAAGGACCCCGGCACCCGCACCCTTAAAATATTTTATTAAATTTTATTGTTGGCACTCTGTGTGTTCTCTCTTTCAGTAATTTGTGCTTGGCTGAAGGATCCATTATATTTGTTCTATTACTGTCATTTGGTGTTTTAAAGTCCAGTTCACACTGACCAAAGAGATGCCCTAGCGGCAACAGACAGTTCACGTCACACTTCTAAATAATTATAGTAGAGTTAGAGACTCTGGGTCTGTGCCGTGCTGTCAGGGAAGAGCTCCGGGCTCGGGATGTGGCCCGAACTCCCGTATCCTGGCGGTACAGGAGCTAGCCGAGATTGAGGAGTCAGGGTGCTGGAGGGATGCTGAAAATATATAGTCGGCTGTATATAACGATCAAGCATAACATTATTACCTTTGACCTTTGTCAAGCACAAATAACATTGATAAAGACGTTGCAAGAAAGTTGTTGTGCGAACGTTTTCCTCAACATTGAGAACATCAGTCAAGCACAAATAATATACAAGTAATATCATCTGTACCTCTCACTGAGAGAAAGCACATGCTATCAGTATGTTTTGGGAAAAATTTTGATCGGAGCTTAATCAGCTCCAACCTTGAAGAGCCTGTGTATCTGTGTATGTGTGCAATATTCTGTGTGACAGATCAGTATTGGAGGTGGATTACAGGCCTCCTAAGAGACGGGTGGATTTGTTTTTCTGGACAAACTGGCATCTGTTCGGGTGAGGCGTCAACAGGTGGCGTGTATGGACACGTGCATCTGATTAACTGACCATGAGTGGAAATTTACCATGACTGTGCCTTTTCTCTGAGCCAACCAGAATCATACACCTTGCAATAATGACGTTGCTAGACCTTCTTAACGCTAAATATTTGTGCCCTTCCATCCAGATGTTTTTTTGAAAGTCTGGACAGTGAAAAACAGTCAAAATCAGTTGTATTTAACATACGGTTGAAGTGTGTTTGAAAGAGCAGCGCTTCAAACCCTTCAGGGGCTTAAAAACTCTCCGTTCAACAGTCTCCTTCACCATAGCCGTTCTGCTTTTGGGTGAATATCCAGAGCCGACCTTGAAAAAGCAATTCACGCCTTCATCAGCTCGAGGATCGACTACTGTAATACCCTCTATACTGGACTAAATACATCACTCATCAGTCGCCTTCAACTGGTACAAACGCAGCACGTCTTTCTCTAATATACGGTCACATCACCCCGGTCCTCCTCGCTTCACTGGCTTCCAGTGCAGTTTAGGTGGAGTATAAAATTCTGTTGTTTGTGTTTAAGGCCATCCATGGCTTGGCCATAGTATACCTCACTGAACTAGTAAAAACATATCAGCCAGCCAGAACACTCCGTTCCTCTGATCATATTTCTCTGGTTACCCCAAAATACAGGTATAAAAGTTTGGAGGCCGGTCATTTAGTGTTCAAGGACCTAAGTTGTGGAATGCACTCCTGTGCACCTCCGTAACATCACGGTGCTGAGTGTTTTCAAAATACATCTGAAAACACACTTTTTAATCAAGCTTTTGACTCTTAGTGCTGGTCTTGATTGTTGGACTTGTTTTTATGTTGTCGTTTGATGCTTGTGGAAAGCGCCTTGTGCACCTTTTGGCTGCTGTCGCTATTGTGATTGATTGAGGGATGAAATGGACGGACACCTGGGATCCAAACAATCATTCTTCCCAGAATAAGGATCATGTCCCTGTCCGTGTCTGTTTATTCTGATTCCATCAATGAATTGTGCTGCTTTTCCAGAATACATTTGCTTGGTCAAAAGTTTCTGCTCCTGTTCTTGCTCAAGTTACTGTGTTTGTTCTGGTTTCTTATGAAATCTACTTTTACTGCCTGGAACAGTTTCTTGGCTGATGTCTCAAACATCTAATATGACTTTTGACTTTAATAATATATAGGATATGAAGTGTGATTTATGGTAATTCCAACAGGCAGAAATGTGAGGAGAGCTGCTCAATGATCCGGGATCAGTGTTGATCACGCTCACGCTGGAGTCTCTTATATTGGAAAACGTGTGTGATGAAAGTCTGAACTTCATCAAAACATCAAGAGACGCATCTCTACTGAATCCACAGAAGAAACTAAGCAGAGCCCTCAACATAACTGCATCTTTCAGACGCTTTTCTTTCATTCATCTTCTCTTTCTTCAAACACACATTGACTCTCATTCCTCCATCACACTCTCAGACTCTTTTCTCTTCCAGTCAGAAACAAGTGGAGCTTTCCTAACGTCTCTCACTGATGTCAAACACCTGCCAGCACTGATTAAGGACTGTTCCTCAGGTGCCAAAATACAGTTCTGTTCTTTTTGCTTTAGTCTGAGGCCAAACTGTTCTTCATGGAGATTGTTAGCTGGACAAAAACTCATGAGCTAATGGGTAAGAGACTAAGAATGGTTTTGTCAAAGGTTTCCTCCATAATGAGCCCAACATAGAGAGCCAAACTGATAAAAACCCAACACAACAAACAGCCCAGAAGAGACTGGAGCTGAAAGGAGGAAACATTATATTACCATACCGCAGGGAGGAAAATGAGAGATAGAGAGATCTGAGCGAGCGTCAGACAGACATTGATTCACCACAAGAGCTTTTCAAAGCTTCTGTACTCCAGTGCAGCTGTAATCAATGATTCCTCCAGCGTTCTGATTGGAGGAGGAGGACGAGTGGGAGGAGCCCAGAGTAATCAGGCCTTGAGTGATCAATGAGTCTTCCAGCGTTCTGATTGGAGGAGGAGGACGAGTGGGAGGAGCCCAGAGTAATCAGGCCTTGGGTGACTGATCAGGTCCTCTTCAGGTCAAAGTCTTTGTAGAAAGTTTTGTAGGCTATGTTGAGAATGCTAGATAAAATCAATTGTTCGCATATCCAGATGTTTTTTTGAAAGTCTGGACAGTGAAAAACAGTCAAAATCAGTTGTATTTAACATATGGTTGAAGTGTGTTTGAAAGAGCAGCGCTTCAAACCCTTCAGGGCTTAAAACTCTCCGTTCAACAGTCTCCTTCACCATAGCCGTTCTGCTTTTGGGTGAATATACACCACCGTGAGCAACATTTGAGGGAACTCACCAGGCAAATAAGAAAGCAGTTCAATATCGTGGCCACACAAGGTCTCCGTTCAATGACTGAACTGCAGCACTTGTTATTAATGGAGACACAAACGCCGCCTTCTTGACTTTCACCTGGAATAAGTCAATATAAATCCTGCTAAATGAATAAATGTTAATATATAAAATCAATCATTTATTGTTTTTCTTCATCCGTGTCACACTCCAGCACAGTAGATGTAGATTTAATCCTGATCATAATACTTGTATTGTTTGTGAATCTGAGATTGAAACAACAGGGGCCTATTGCACAAAACTAGGATAAGGATTAAGCCAGGATATCTTGGTGATCCTGGCTCAATTTATCCGCTAATATACAGTTATCATTCATTATCGTTCTTGGTGTGATTGTGCCTTCAGGGTAAGCTTACACGACATCGGTGTATTAAATTT
The DNA here is from genome assembly GCA_023029165.1 of Gobiocypris rarus. Classification (NCBI taxonomy): domain Eukaryota; kingdom Metazoa; phylum Chordata; class Actinopteri; order Cypriniformes; family Gobionidae; genus Gobiocypris; species Gobiocypris rarus. The sequence goes on from CM040913.1 coordinate 233,640, forward strand.
TGCATACAGATGACAAGATCGACAAGATCATCAAGATATCCCGGCTTAATCCCTTATCCTAGTTTTGTGCAATAGGCCCCAGATCATTTATTTTCAGCTGCTCGAACAGCAGTGGCTTTTGCTCTGACATCATCGCCTTCACATTTCAATGAATTTTAATCATTTTACTAGAATTGACATGCACATTCAGTTCTTACTGAGCAATGTGTTTTATTATTTCATGGAAATGTAACCCATTTGTTGGATTTAACATGGAAAAGAAAAGGAGGATAATATCTACTAGGTCTGGGCTCACCAAATACAGCAAAATTCTATTTATACTAATATTTGGAGTCCCGGGGTCTCACACTGCACTTAAAACAATCAATCGTGTCGAATGTCTGCACTTGTATGCGCTTAGTTTACAGTACTAACAAAAATAATAATAATTCAAATTTAAAAGTATATCATTACAACACAGGAAAATGAATTGAATTCAAATAATTGAAAGGAATGAATGAAAACACAAATCAATTCACTGAACAATAATTGTATTCACTGATTGTTTTGTTTGTTCGCTTCTTTTCTTATTTGCACAAATCATGAGAATATAATTTGCCCTTTTCAAACCACCAACTGAACATCAAGTATTTTGTTCCACATTAACAATAAAAACGACAACAAAAATAAAATAAAATATTGTGTCCAGCAGTCCTGAATGTAATATGAATGGATTTGTCTCAGTTCAGTTTGTGTGGATGTGTGAATGCCTACAGCACTTGCAGGAATGGACGAGAAAGAAACGCTGCCTCCTTAAAACGAAGTCCTGAGATGACGAAATCACCCGTAGCTTAATCCAGCGTGGCTTTCTCTCTGTGCAAGTCCAACACTATCACCGAGCGCTGAGACAGTCTAATGCAATAAAACAGTTCAGACAACGATTTATGAAAATATTGGCGAAGATGGATAAGATTAACGATAACCACACGTGGCTCATATCTCTCTCTTCAACGAGCTGACATGTGACGCCAGTACCCATCAACTCACTTTACTTATTACTGATTTTCACCCTCACAAAACTAAATAATGAATAAAATAAAATAATTAAACCACATGTCTGAACATTTTATGCATTAGGCAACAAAGAAAAGGGGGAAAATGCATAGTAATAAAGCCTCAAATTTGTGTGTGGGTTACAGAAACTTTATGAACAGCATTTCTGCTCGTTCTGTAAACATTTGATAAAGATACTGTTATCATGGTGGGGACCCAACACACATCACCGAGCTGGTATCAGTTGTTTTTGGTTCACCTACAACAGATGGAGGAGGGAGAGTGCCCTGGCGTTGTGACCGAAGAAATCTCACAGGAGGAGGGAGATTGACACACACTGATGGAGGGAGAAGTAGATATTGTCATTTGTGCTCCTGATCGATTGCTTCTGCTCCTGATCGATTGCTTCAGTCTCCTGTCTCCAGTCTCCTGTCTGTCTCCTGCTCAGCTAGTGTTTGTAGCTCTATTTGATATATTTTCTTTGTTCTACTGCTAAATATAACTCACTCATCACCATATATTGTTTAATATAGCCTATCAAGTTAAATTTGACATCACTAGCTTTTAATCTAAATCACTACCACGTGTTAGCTTTTCGCTAGCCTGGTAGCTTTCCATCCCGCACCCGGTCTCCTGTTTTCTGAGTTCATTAGACAACTGTGGTGAGTTGGATTATTAAATAGACTCCATCAAACAAAGTAAGTGGAGTAAGTTGTGTGGTAAGTTTTAGATTCATCAACAAATACGGTAAGCCATGTCTTCTTCTCCTGTCATTGTCACTTGCACTGCATGCTACATGTTTAGCATATCTATCTCCGTTGGCGAAGAGGGCTTCACATGTGTTAAATGTAAGGAATTAATCAGGCTGACGGAGAAGATTTCAGATTTAGAGACACGCATCCAGACTTTATGTGAGAGTAGTGAGAATGTAACAGCTTTAGATACTGCTTTGGATGCGACTAGCTTAGTGAACACTCATTGTTTGGTTCCGCTGAGCCCTGCAGCAGGGCAATTGGGTGACTGTGAGACAGCATACTCAAGGATCTAAAAACCACTCTTCCGTTCCGATTAGAACATCAAACAGGTTCTCCCACTCAGTGATGCACCCACTGAGGATCCTGTTGAAAGTGCCCTAGTTATTGGCGACTTTATTACACGCAACGTGAAAATAGAGACACCAGCCACCATAGTCACATGTTTACCGAGCCAGAGCGCCTGACATCAAAGCAAATTTAAAAGTGGTGGCTAAAGCTAATCGTAAATTCTCTAAGATTATTATTCACGCCGGCACTAATGATGTTCGACTTCACAGTCGGAGATCACCAAAATTAACATTAAAGAGGTGTGTAAACTCGCAAGTACAATGTCACCGCAGTCTGTTTATCTGGCCCTCCCTGTTAAAAGGAGTGATGAAATAGTTAGCAGATTATCATCACTCAATGGCTGGTTGTCTAAGTGGTGTCCGCAAAAATAACATAGGGTTCATAGACAATTGGAAAAGTTTTTGGGGCAGACCTGACCTGTTGAAGATAGACGGAATTCATCCTTCCTGGGCTGGTGCTGCTCTTCTCTAGTAATTTGGCACATAATCTTAGAGCTAAACCTTGACTCACTGGGGCCCAGGTCAGGAAGCAGACAAACTGGCTAAACCAACCGCCTGCTAGCTGTCTCACGTCACCAGAGTCAGCTAAATCCCAGCACATAGAGACGCTTTCACCTAGATATTATCACATAGAGACTGTGTCTGTTCCCGAATCAGTAAATACAAAAACCATCAAAACCATTCAACAGTAAAAATGTAATTGATGTCCAACAAATAAACAACAGATATAATACGGATGAACAATTGATAAATCTCGGTTGCTGAATATTCGATCCCTTTCGCCAAAAACGCTTATTGTTAATGATATGATTATAGATCATAACCTAGATGTGCTGTGTTTGACAGAAACCTGGCTAAAACCTGACGACTACATTACTTTAAATGAGTCCACTCCCAAGATTATTGTTATAAACACGAGCCTGAAAGGAAAAGGGGAGGTGTTGCTGTAATTTATAATGATATCTTCAGTATTACTCAGAAGTCTAAATTTCAAATATAATTCCTTTGAAGTTTTGGTGCTTTATGTAACGTTGTGTAGTGTAAATGATAAATCCCGTTTGACATTTGTGTTGGCTACTGTATACAGGCCACCAGGGCACAATACAGACTTTATCAAAGAATTTGCTGGTTTTCTATCAGAGTTAGTACTGGCTGCAGATAAAGTACTAATTGTTGGTGATTTTAATATCCATGTTGATAATGAAAAAGACGCATTGGGATTGGCATTTAAAGACATTCTAAACTCTATTGGAGTTAGACAACACGATCTGGACCCACTCATCGCCTTAATCATACTTTAGATCTAATACTGTCACATGGACTAAATGTTGATACCATTAAAATTCTGCAGCAGAGCGATGACATCTCAGATCATTACCTAATATCATGTATACTTAATATAGCTAAGGCTGCAAAGCCATCCTCGCTTCAAATATGGCAGGACTATAACCGCTGCGACTAAAGATTGCTTTATACATAATCTTCCTCATCAGTTCCATCTCCTCAGCATTACAGATAGCCAAGAGGAACTTGATGTTGCAACAGAAACTACTGACTCTCTCTTTACTAGCACTTTAGACATAGTTGCTCCTCGGCGCTTAAAGAAGATTAAAGCAAATAATCCAACGCCGTGGTACAACGAAAGCACACTCGGCCCTTAAAACAGCAGCCAGAAAATGGAGCGCAGCTGGAAGAAAACAAAACTGGAGGTTTTTCGCAATTTGTGGAAAGAGAGCATGATTGCATACAGAAAGGCCATAAAACTGCTAGATCTGCTTATTTCTCAACTCTTTAGAAGAAAACAAACACAACCCTAGGTATTTATTCGATACAGTGGCTAAATTAACAAAGGATAGAGCTTCAACTTCTGACGCTTTGTAAACAACACAGCAGTAATGACTTTATGAACTTCTTTACTAGTAAGATTGATAACATTAGGAATAAAATTATAACCATGCAGCCGTCTACTACAGTATCACTTCAGACAGAACATTGTAGTGTCACTGAGGAAAATTACACTCATTCACTGCTATAGGAGGAGAAGAATTGGCTAAACTTGTTAAATCATCAAAATCAACAACATGTATGCTTGACCCTATACCGACTAGGCTATTAAAAGAGATGCTTCCAGAGGTCATAGATCCTCTGCTTAATATTATTAATTCATCCTTGACATTAGGATATGTACCAAAACTTTTAAGTTGGCTGTAATTAAACCACTTATTAAAAACCGCAACTTGATCCTAAAGAATTAGACAATTACAGACCAATCTCGAATCTACCGCTTTCTATCAAAAATATTAGAAAAGGCTGTGTCTTCACAATAATGTTCCTTTTAGAAAGAAATGGTATATGTGAGGATTTCCAGTCAGGATTTAGACCGTATCATAGTACTGAGACTGCTCTAATTAGAGTTACAACCACGATCAGATGATAAGAGTAAATCATTTGTATCTCTCATTAGTGTTACTCGATCTTAGCGCTGCATTCGATACTATCGATCACAATATTCTTTTGAATAGACTCGAAAATTATGTTGGCATTAGTGGAACTGCATTGGCATGGTTTAAATCTTACTTATCTGACCGTTATCAGTTTGTAGCAGTAAATGAAGAGATGTCACACCGATCACAAGTTCAGTATGGAGTACCGCAAGGCTCAGTGTTAGGACCGTTGTTTTCACCCTGTATATGCTACCACTGGGAGATATCATTAGGAAGCATGGCGTTAGTTTTCATTGTTATGCTGATGATACTCAGCTCTATATTTCTTCATGCCCTGACGAAACTTACCAATTCACAAGATTAACGGAATGCATAGCTGATATAAAAATTGGATGAATAGTAATTTCTGCAACTTAATTCAGATAAAACTGAATTTTTAATTATTGGACAGAAAAGTTCCACAAGTAGTGCCCTAGAATACTGTCTAACACTCGATGGCTGCTTTGTCAAGCCCTCGTCGTCAGTGAGGAACCTGGGTGTGCTCTTTGATACCAATCTCTCGCTTTGAAAGCCACGTTTCTAGCATCTGTAAAACTGCATTCTACCATCTTAAAAATATATCTAAATTACGTCACATGCTTTCAATGCAAAATGCTGAACAATTAGTACATGCTCATGAGCTCAAGGCTAGATTATTGTAATGCTCTACTGGGTGGTTGCCCTGCTCGCCTAATAAATAAACTCCAGCTGGTCCAAAACGCAGCAGCTCGAGTTCTTACTAGAACCAGGAAGTACGATCATATTAGTCCAGTTCTGTCAACACTGCACTGGCTCCTATTAAACATCGCATACATTTTAAAATCTTGCTTATTACTTATAAAGCAATAAATGGTTTAGCTCCCAGTACTTAAGCGAGCTCTTAACACATTATACTCCATCACGCTCATTGCGGTCTCTAAACTCTGGCCAGTTGAAAATACCTAGAATATCTAAATCAACTGCAGGCGGTCGATCCTTTCCTATTTAGCACCTAAACTCTGGAACAGTCTTCCTAGCATTGTTCGGGAAGCACACACACTCTGTCAGTTTAAATCTAGACTAAAAACGCATCTCTTTACTATGGCATACACATAGAACATTTTTAACTTTCTTTATTCAAATCAATTGACTGATTGTTAGGCTGCATTAACTAGGTCAGCCGGAACTGGGAACACTTCCCATAACACCTGATGTACTCTTACATCATAAAAGAGTTGCATCCACACTAATGTTAGTCTCTGTTTATCCCGAGGTTTACTGCAGTCGGCGGATCCAGGCCGTGTCCGGATCGGATGGTGGACCTGCATCTGGACATGACCAGCTCATCCTGGAGTGTCTGCTGAGACCGTGTCCATTAGTGTCTCCTCTGAATTTGCCTCACCGCACGTCATCCTCAATTAACCCGTCTCCGGCGCAATAACTCCGATCTTTCAAGTATTCATATTCTTGTGTAATCGACGCGCCATCCTAAATTAACTCGCCTCGCAAGGCCATACCCAAAATTTCGAATATTCCTATCTAATATGATTTATGACCTGCAAGGTTGAGAGTAATAATTATACACTGTTAATAATAGGCCAGAGGAGAACTGGCACCCGACTGAGTCTGGTTTCTCCCAAGGTTTATTTTTCTCCATCATGCCCTGATGGAGTTTTGGTTCCTTGCCACTGTCGCCTTTGGCTTGGCTTGCTCAGTTGGGGACACTCAAATTATGATCCAAGTTACTCAACTAAATATACAAATAGAATTTATTAATTTGGTCATATATAATTCTATAAACTATCCAAATTAAACTAGCCAAATCAAATTTTGTTGCAATGTTGTCCTGTTTAACACTGTGAAGCTGCTTTGAAACAATCGTCATTGTAAAAGCGCTATATAAATAAAGTTTATGCGTTGGATTATTTGCTTTAATCTTCTTTAAGCGCCGAGGAGCAACTATGTCTAAAGTGCTAGTAAAGAGAGAGTCAGTAGTTTCTGTTGCAACATCAAGTTCCTCTTGGCTATCTGTAATGCTGAGGAGATGGAACTGATGAGGAAGATTATGTATAAAGCAATCTTTAGTCGCAGCGGTTATAGTCCTGCCATATTTGAAGAGGATGGCTTTGCAGCCTTAGCTATATTAAGTATACATGATATTAGGTAATGATCTGAGATGTCATCGCTCTGCTGCAGAATTTTAATGGTATCAACATTTAGTCCATGTGACAGTATTAGATCTAAAGTATGATTAAGGCGATGAGTGGGTCCAGATACGTGTTGTCTAACTCCAATAGAGTTTATAATGTCTTTAAATGCCAATCCCAATGCGTCTTTTTCATTGTCAACATGGATATTAAAATCACCAACAATTAGTACTTTATTTGCAGCCAGTACTAACTCTGATAGAAAACCAGCAAATTCTTTGATAAAGTCTGTATTGTGCCCTGGTGGCCTGTATACAGTAGCCAACACAAATGTCAAACGGGATTTATCATTTACACTACACAATGTTACATAAAGAACCAAAACTTCAAAGGAATTATATTTGAAACTAGACTTCTGAGTAATACTGAAGTTATCATTATAAATTACAGCAACACCTCCCCTTTTCCTTTCAGACGCGGCTCGTGTTTATAACAATAATCTTGGGGAGTGGACTCATTTAAAGTAATGTAGTCGTCAGGTTTTAGCCAGGTTTCTGTCAAACACAGCACATCTAGGTTATGATCTATAATCATATCATTAACAATAAGCGTTTTTGGCAAAGTAAAGGGATCGAATATTCAGCAACCCGAGATTTATCAATTGTTCATCCGTATTATATCTGTTGTTTATTTGTTGGACATCAATTAAATTTTTACTGTTGAATGGTTTTGATGTTTTTTGTATTTACTGATTCGGGAACAGACACAGTCTCTATGTGATAATATCTAGGTGAAAGCGTCTCTATGTGCTGGGATTTAGCTGACTCTGGTGACGTGAGACAGCTAGCAGACGGTTGGTTTAGCCAGTTTGTCTGCTTCCTGACCTGGGCCCCAGTGAGTCAAGGTTTAGCTCTAAGATTATGTGCCAAATTACTAGAGAGAAGAGCAGCACCAGCCCGGTAGGATGAATGCCGTCTATCTTCAACAGGTCAGGTCTGCCCCAAAAACTTTTCCAATTGTCTATGAACCCTATGTTATTTTATGGACACCACTTAGACAACCAGCCATTGAGTGATGATAATCTAACTATTTCATCACTCCTTTTAACAGGAGGGCCAGATAAACAGACTGCCGGTGACATCGCATTTGCGAGTTTACACACCTCTTTAATGTTAATTTTGGTGATCTCCGACTGACGAAGTCGAACATCATTAGTGCCGACGTGAATAATAATCTTAGAGAATTTACGATTAGCTTTAGCCACCACTTTTAAATTTGCTTTGATGTCAGGCGCTCCTGGCTCCCGGTAAACATGTGACTATGGTGGCTGGTGTCTCTATTTTCACGCCCGTGTAATAGAGTCGCCAATAACTAGGGCACTTTCAACAGGATCCTCAGTGGGTGCATCACTGAGTGGGGAGAACCTGTTTGATGTTCTAATCGGAACGGAAGAGTGGTTTTTAGATCCGCGAGTATGCTGTCTCACAGTCACCCAATTGCCCTGCTGCAGGGGCTCAGCCGAACCAAACAATGAGTGTTCACTAAGCTAGTCGCATCCAAAGCAGTATCTAAAGCTGTTACATTCTCACTACTCTCATAAAGTCTGGATGCGTGTCTCTAAATCTGAAATCTTCTCCGTCAGCCTGATTAATTCCTTACATTTAACACATGTGAAGCCCTGTTCGCCAACGGAGATAGATATGCTAAACATGTAGCATGCAGTGCAAGTGACAATGACAGGAGAAGAAGACATGGCTTACCGTATTTGTTGATGAATCTAAAACTTACCACACAACTTACTCCACTTACTTTGTTTGATGGAGTCTATTTAATAATCCAACTCACCACAGTTGTCTAATGAACTCAGAAAACAGGAGACCCGGGTGCCGGATGGAAAGCTACCAGGCTAGCGAAAAGCTAACACGTGGTAGTGATTTAGATTAAAAGCTAGTGATGTCAAATTTAACTTGATAGGCTATATTAAACAATATATGGTGATGAGTGAGTTATATTTAGCAGTAGAACAAAGAAAATATATCAAATAGAGCTACAAACACTAGCTGAGCAGGAGACAGACAGGAGACTGGAGACAGGAGACTGAAGCAATCGATCAGGAGCAGAAGCAATCGATCAGGAGCACAAATGACAATATCTACTTCTCCTCCATCAGTGTGTGTCAATCTCCCTCCTGTGAGATTTCTTCGGTCACAACGCCAGGGCACTCTCCCTCCTCCATCTGTTGTAGGTGAACCAAAAACAACTGATACCAGCTCGGTGATGTGTGTTGGGTCCCCACCATGATAACAGTATCTTTATCAAATGTTTACAGAACGAGCAGAAATGCTGTTCATAAAGTTTCTGTAACCCACACAAATTTGAGGCTTTATTACTATGCATTTTCCCCTTTTTCTTTGTTGCCTAATGCATAAAATGTTCAGACATGTGGTTTAATTATTTTATTTTATTCATTATTTAGTTTTCGTGAGGGGTGAAAATCAGTAATAAGTAAAGTGAGTTGATGGGTACTGACGCCACATGCGGCAGCTCGTTGAAGAGAGAGATATGAGCCACGTGTGGTTATCGTTAATCTTATCCATCTTCGCCAATATTTTCATAAATCGTTGTCTGAACTGTTTTATTGCATTAGACTGTCTCAGCGCTCGGTGATAGTGTTGGACTTGCACAGAGAGAGAAAGCCGCGCTGGATTCGCTACGGAGTGATTTCGTCATCTCAGGACTTCGTTTTAAGGAGGCAGCGTTTCTTTCTCGTCCATTCCTGCAAGTGCTGTAGGCATTCACACATCCACACAAACTGAACTGAGACAAATCCATTCATATTACATTCAGGACTGCTGGACACAATATTTTATTTTATTTTTTTGTTGTCGTTTTTTTTATTGTTAATGTGGAACAAAATACTTGATGTTCAGTTGGTGGTTTGAAAAGGGGCAAATTATATTCTCATGATTTGTGCAAATAAGAAAAGAAACGAACAAACAAAACAATCAGTGAATACAATTATTGTTCAGTGAATTGATTTGTGTTTTCATTCATTCCTTTCAATTATTTGAATTCAATTCATTTTCCTGTGTTGTAATGATATACTTTTAAATTTGAATTATTATTATTTTTGTTAGTACTGTAAACTAAGCGCATACAAGTGCAGACATTCGACACGACTGATTGTTTTAAGTGCACGTGTGAGACCCGAACCCGGGACTCCAAATATTAGTATAAATAGAATTTTGCTGTATTTGGTGAGCCCAGACCTAGTAGATATTATCCTCCTTTTCTTTTCCATGTTAAATCCAACAAATGGGTTACATTTCCATGAAATAATAAAACACATTGCTCAGTAAGAACTGAATGTGCATGTCAATTCTAGTAAAATGATTAAAATTCATTGAAATGTGAAGGCGATGATGTCAGAGCAAAAGCCACTGCTGTTCGAGCAGCTGAAAATAAATGATCTGGGGCCTATTGCACAAAACTAGGATAAGGGATTAAGCCGGGATATCTTGATGATCTTGTCGATCTTGTCATCTGTATGCAAAATTTAATACACCGATGTCGTGTAAGCTTACCCTGAAGGCACAATCACACCAAGAACGATAATGAATGATAACTGTATATTAGCGGATAAATTGAGCCAGGATCACCAAGATATCCTGGCTTAATCCCTTATCCTAGTTTTGTGCAATAGGCCCCTGTTGTTTCAATCTCAGATTCACAAACAATACAAGTATTATGATCAGGATTAAATCTACATCTACTGTGCTGGAGTGTGACACGGATGAAGAAAAACAATAAATGATTGATTTTATATATTAACATTTATTCATTTAGCAGGATTTATATTGACTTATTCCAGGTGAAAGTCAAGAGGCGGCGCTTTGTGTCTCCATTAATAACAAGTGCTGCAGTTCAGTCATTGAACGGAGACCTTGTGTGGCCACGATATTGAACTGCTTTCTTATTTGCCTGGTGAGTTCCTCAAATGTTGCTCACGGTGGTGTATATTCACCCAAAAGCAGAACGGCTATGGTGAAGGAGACTGTTGAACGGAGAGTTTTTAAGCCCTGAAGGGTTTGAAGCGCTGCTCTTTCAAACACACTTCAACCGTATGTTAAATACAACTGATTTTGACTGTTTTTCACTGTCCAGACTTTCAAAAACATCTGGATATGCGAACAATTGGATTTTATCTAGCATTCTCAACATAGCCTACAAAACTTTCTACAAAGACTTTGACCTGAAGAGAGAGACATGCAGTAAAGGACCTGATCAGTCACCCAAGGCCTGATTACTCTGGGCTCCTCCCACTCGTCCTCCTCCTCCAATCAGAACGCTGGAAGACTCATTGATCACTCACTAAAGGCCTGATTACTCTGGGCTCCTCCCACTCGTCCTCCTCCTCCAATCAGAACGCTGGAAGACTCATTGATCACAGCTGCACTGGAGTACAGAAGCTTTGAAAAGCTCTTGTGGTGAATCAATGTCTGTCTGACGCTCGCTCAGATCTCTCTATCTCTCTCATTTTCCTCCCTGCGGTATGGTAATATAATGTTTCCTCCTTTCAGCTCCAGTCTCTTCTGGGCTGTGTGTTGTGTTGGGTTTTTATCAGTTTGGCTCTCTATGTTGGGCTCATTATGGAGGAAACCTTTGACAAAACCATTCTTAGTCTCTTACCCATTAGCTCATGAGTTTTTGTCCAGCTAACAATCTCCATGAAGAACAGTTTGGCCTCAGACTAAAGCAAAAGAACAGAACTGTATTTTGGCACCTGAGGAACAGTCCTTAATCAGTGCTGGCAGGTGTTTGACATCAGTGAGAGACGTTAGGAAAGCTCCACTTGTTTCTGACTGGAAGACAGAGTCTGAGAGTGTGATGGAGGAATGAGAGTCAATGTGTGTTTGAAGAAAGAGAAGATGAATGAAAGAAAAGCGTCTGAAAGATGCAGTTATGTTGAGGGCTCTGCTTAGTTTCTTCTGTGGATTCAGTAGAGATGCGTCTCTTGATGTTTTGATGAAGTTCAGACTTTCATCACACATGTTTTCCAATATAAGAGACTCCAGCATGAGCGTGATCAACACTGATCCCGGATCATTGAGCAGCTCTCCTCACATTTCTGCCTGTTGGAATTACCATAAATCACACTTCATATCCTATATATTATTAAAGTCAAAAGTCATATTAGATGTTTGAGACATCAGCCAAGAAACTGTTCCAGGCAGTAAAAGTAGATTTCATAAGAAACCAGAACAAACACTGTAACTTGAGCAAGAACAGGAGCAGAAACTTTTGACCAAGCAAATGTATTCTGGAAAAGCAGCACAATTCATTGATGAAATCAGAATAAACAGACACACGGACAGGGACATGATCCTTATTCTGGGAAGAATGATTGTTTGGATCCCAGGTGTCCGTCCATTTCATCCCACTGCAAATCAGTGAAAACACATTTGATCAGATACACTTTTACAGAACAGGCTGTGACGTGAAGGGCACAAATATTTAGCCTTAAGAAATGTAAAGACACAAATGCAACCATGAAAGATGTTATAGGTCAAAATGAATACGTTTATTATAATACTTGTGACACACATAAGCTTGCCTTTGCCAGCAGGTTTAGCTCATTTGAATCATTATTGTAGTGGCCCTTACACCGGTTCATCAGTTCACACAGATATTTCTGTATAGCACAATTAGTGATGGAAACAACGGTGTGTTTTACATGCATATAAAGAATGAAAAGCCACACCAAACCACTGGTCAGTGTTATCCTGAGGGTGTAGGGCAAAATCAATAACATGTGAAGGAGCATCCCAGGTGTACGCATCACAGAAACCCTTCCATATGGACACTGGAAATATCCTGCACAATCATGCATTTGCACAGTCAAATCACAGCTAGAACAATATTGTTGTCCCACATGGAAAATACTATAGTGTATTATAGTAAAAATTACTCTAGGAAATAATCTAGAGTAAAGATACTACAGTAAATTGTAGTGGATTATAGCATTCAAATACACTTTGTACATGTATACAGCAGAGGCGTACTGTTAACTACAGCCAATGGTTAAACTAGAGTTAATACTGAGGTATCATTTACTGTAGTATATTTACTTTAGTAAAAGTGGTTCAAAAACACTACAGTATTTCCTAGAGAAATCCTACTATAATATATTAGGCTATAGTATTTTTCCATGCGGGTTACGCCATTACGCACAGCATTTTATCACAGGTTCAAGATTCACATTATTGATGATCAACAGGTTACAGCTGTAAACTCTCAGAAACAGCAGCTGTGGAGAGAAACTCTCAAAGCTGAGAAAGTTAATCTCTAGCTGTGTTACCTGGTCATGTGTGCCGGGCCAGAGCGGCCCCGGGGATGAACTCCACACGGAGCCCCTTCCTCTGCCCAGACGTGTAAACAGAAGACACGGGATGCTCCATCTCTAGTTTGCGCTTCGTCTGCGTCTCTTCTTTTATGTGTTTCCTGGCGGAGAGTAAACAGTCAAAGGTTCTAGAATTACACTATGTGGTCGGAGTTGCGCAAAATTTTGGGGCGCTGGAAAACAAAATTTGTTTGTCTGATGGGCACCCAATTCTGAATGCTTCTATTGTGTCTGCGCTTCAAGACCGCTTTTCTTGCCTGGCCAGGTTGATATCTGTAAATGCAGCGCACACTAATAACAGAGTTTATTTAAACATGAAACGTGAGCGCAGATGCGGGCTGTGAAGGCTGAGGCAGCGCAACAGTCAAAAGAACCAGAATGTCTTTTACTATCTGAAATAAACACTAATGTTTTTGCCATGGGAGCAGAGAAACGTGGAGTTCATAGGCCACGCCCCCTCTTCCAGTCTCACATACCGCATATACAATTACAATTGTCCCAACAGTTATACTGTTTTCAAGGTCTAGCAACGTCATTATTGCAAGGTGTATGATTCTGGTTGGCTCAGAGAAAAGGCACAGTCATGGTAAATTTCCACTCATGGTCAGTTAATCAGATGCACGTGTCCATACACGCCACCTGTTGACGCTCTCACCCGAACAGATGCCAGTTTGTCCAGAAAAACAAATCCACCCGTCTCTTAGGAGGCCTGTAATCCACCTCCAATACTGATCTGTCACACAGAATATTGCGCACATACACAGATACACAGGCTCTTCAAGGTTGGAGCTGATTAAGCTCCGATCAAAATTTTTCCCAAAACATACTGATAGCATGTGCTTTCTCTCAGTGAGAGGTACAGATGATATTACTTGTATATTATTTGTGCTTGACTGATGTTCTCAATGTTGAGGAAAACGTTCGCACAACAACTTTCTTGCAACGTCTTTATCAATGTTATTTGTGCTTGACAAAGGTCGAAGGTAATAATGTTATGCTTGATCGTTATATACAGCCGACTATATATTTTCTGCATCCTCCAGCACCCTGACTCCTCACTCTCGGCCAGCTCCTGTACCGCCAGGATACGGGAGTTCGGGCCACATCCCGAGCCCGGAGCTCTTCCTGACAGCACGGCACAGACCCAGAGTCTCTAACTCTACTATAATTATTTAGAAGTGTGACGTCGTGAACTGTCTGTTGCCGTTTGTGGGCATCTCTTTGGTCAGTGTGAACTGGACTTTAAAACACCAAATGACAGTAATAGAACAAATATAATGGGTCCTTCAGCCAAGCACAAATTACTGAAAGAGAGAACACACAGAGTGCCAACAATAAAATTTAATACAATATTTTAAGGGTGCCGGGGTCCTTTCTGGTCCAGAAATGAATCTGAAAATTCAATTGAAACAGAAACTCAAGTGAATGATTTGCACAGCAGAAGATCTGAAAGTGACTCATATCACAGGAAAAACTGAAACGCACACATGAGATTTAAATTTATATTCTTAATAATAATAATAATCTAAATCTTGATTTTAATCAGCGGTGAGCTTATGGTTGCGTAGGAGGAGTGTTTTCCGGAGGGCCGGGAAGGCGGTGAGGTTCTGGAGGAGGCGGAGAGGAGGACGGCTGTGGACATCAGAGATCAGGTGTTAATGGGACAGGAATGGAGCTTCAGTGTGAAACGTGTTTCTGACAGCAGATTCAAAGCTTCAGGATCAGGGTTTGTAGTTAGTGTGTACAGATGTGTGCAGTTGTTGCTCTCTAAATAAACACATGTGGACTGAACAGGTGAGCTCTTCAGCTCTTTTGCTCCTGCTGGGAAAATGTTCCCATGTGATGCGTGTCTGAGATCACATGCTGCACGTATGACAGTGACGTGTGCTGCGCTTTGTGTCATTCACTCCAGAAAGTTCAAAGCATGGCGTCTGATTATGAACCTTTGAATCTCTCCTGGGAAGGTTCCAGTGTTTTGATTGGCTGACGCTGTCAGAGGTGGCCAGTGTATAGGCATGAGCTTAAAGTTCACGTGTAGAACAATGTCAGTGTGGAGTGTGCTATTACCTGATCTTCTCTCCGCCTTCTCCGCCTCTCCACCAGCACCGACAGGGCTGCCTCGGCGGCCGCCTCCTTGGCCTGCTGACGTGAGCTTGCGCCATGGGGAGGAAGGAACGCCCCACCGTCACCTGACAAGTGTATCTGAAACACAGAGAGGCCGTGAGAAGAGAGACAGACAGGTGTGTGACGTGATCTACGTGACCGTGAAGACACAATGAGATCCAAGTGTGGTGTACCTCAAAGGGGGCAGTTTCCTGCAAAAAGGTGTATACTAAGTCCTCCCCACGAGCACAGGTGAACATCTTCAGGCCATAGAGGGGCGGAGCCTGCAGCCCTGCCCGGCCTCTGATTGGTCTCTAGACAGAGAGAAACTCTAGATCAGATCATGTGACACACAAAATGAAGTGGACGATAGGCGTAATTTATGGGTGGGACATGTCCCCACCACTTTTAAAGGTAATTGAAAATAGATTGCAGAAGGTGTGTATTAAAGGAAAAGCACGATCTACAAATCGTCATTCTTCATAATCTAATTCACTCAACACATTTTTCCGCCGGTCAGAAGCTTTTCAACGATGAAAAGGAAACTACATCCCATGTTACCTTTCTATTTGCGATGTTCATATTCTTTGGATGCAATTTTAAGGTTGAAATATTTTATTTGAGATTGAGAAACTGAATGGGACAATATATCTCTGGTCCACAACAAGTCATATCACTAGGTAGTCATCAATTGATGACTGGACATTTAAGGTGTTCACATTTACGCTATAGGTAGCAACATTTACCGTTAACTAGACTTTACATATGTGGGGTGGGGGAGGAAATAGTTTTTTATAAAAACGTAAATTATTCGTCAAACAATTTTACTTATTTAGTTAATAAAAGATAGTTTAACCATTTTAAATACAAATTAACTTTCATTCATGTTTTACACAAGGTTTTGCATAGTTCAGGACTGGTTCAATTATTTGATTGGATGAGGAAACATGTTGTGGGCATGTCTAGACTCTTGACGAATGTTGATTCCTCCATGTTCAGCGCGTTCTGCATCACACCTGCTTTTAGCAAGTTGTCCTGCTAAGGAAAATATGCAAGTGATTCAAGTCGACTGAATCGTAAGACACTCACACACTTGTGCATTTAATGAATACGCTGCAGCTGAGCTGACTATCAAATGGTAAGTTTGCCATTTTTATCTTGCGTATTAATATTATATTAAAAATAAAATTATAGGCTATTTAAACAGCTTAATTCTGAAACTAAATAGGCTACGTGTTCTTTAACCCTCTGTCTGACGAAGGCCAGCCTAACATGGCTTAGATAGCATTAGAAAAGCAGAGTTGGGTAAGAGTCTAATGATACAGCCAACACATTATTATAACGGACTCAGTTCGCCGGGCCGGATCTAGATTTTTAGATTCTAGATTTTTGATTCATGGCAAGTTGAAATGAGCAAGTAAACCTCTCGTTTAAGAATGCGTATTGAGTGCATGGACAGAGCTAGAAGTGTTAAAATGCATAGTTCAGTTGAAGCCTTGCCCTCTTTGGCTTGCTGTAAACTGAACACTCGAGGCAAACTGTCTGCTTATCCATCAGAACGCTGAGCAGAACCAGAACACATGACCATATCACACCGGTCCTCAGGTCTTTACACTGGCTTCCAGTTACATTTAGAATAGATTTTAAAGTATTATTACTGGTATATAAACCCCTTAATAGCCTAGGGCCTCAATACATTGCAGATATGCTGATTAAATACAAACCCAACAGATCACTCAGATCATCAGGATCAAGTCAGTTAGAAATACCAAGAGTTCACTCAAAGCCAGGAGAGTCTGCGTTTAGCTATTATGCCAGCCGCAGCTGAACCAGCT
Organism: Gobiocypris rarus; assembly: GCA_023029165.1. NCBI lineage: Eukaryota > Metazoa > Chordata > Actinopteri > Cypriniformes > Gobionidae > Gobiocypris > Gobiocypris rarus. Next base: position 250,721 of record CM040913.1, read on the forward strand.
TCCAGAAGAGATCAGATGTGCTCCGACAGTAGTCACATTCAAATCCAGACTCAAAACACATCTGTCCAGCTGTGCCTTTACTGAATGAGCACTGTGTGTCCCACTGAGTCGCTCTTGTCTAATCTATGGGTCATCTTTATATTCTTTATTAACTGTTTTGGTTTCCTTTGCTTCTCTCACCTTCTGTGGCAGCGGCCTCTCTTCTGGAGCTCCTCCAGAGCTTCGGGCCGCTGCCTCCTCGCCGCCTTCTTACTGAACCCGAGCACTCCAAGAACTCCTCCCCGATCCGCACCCGCACATGGAATCTAACAGAGAGAAAGACGAGGAAGACAGTCACAGCAGATCCTTCAGAGAAGATTAACCAACAACTCCTGAATGGATAAAGTGCACAAAGATTGATGAATGCAGGAGACGGAGTTGATGTTACTATGGGAGTTACAAGTTTATCTGATGGAAAGATACAGTAGTTCCTCTGGAGGTAATAAGATAAACCTTATTCTGAACTCAGCTAATACAATGAGATTATTTGTTAGTTAATGACATCAGTTATGCAAAATTGAATGCAACTTAGAGTAGATTTTGAGATATTTCTTCAAAATTTACCAATTCACAAGATTAACGGAATGCATATCCGATATACAGAATTGGATGACTAGAAATGTCAAGTCTGTCAAGCCCTCATCATCAGTGAGGAACCTGGGTGTGCTCTTTGATACCAATCTCTCGCTTTGAAAGCCACGTTTCTAGCATCTGTAAAACTGCATTCTACCATCTTAAAAATATATCTAAATTACGTCACATGCTTTCAATGCAAAATGCTGAACAATTAGTACATGCGTTCATGAGCTCAAGGCTAGATTATTGTAATGCTCTACTGGGTGGTTGCCCTGCTCGCCTAATAAATAAACTCCAGCTGGTCCAAAACGCAGCAGCTCGAGTTCTTACTAGAACCAGGAAGTACGATCATATTAGTCCAGTTCTGTCAACACTGCACTGGCTCCTATTAAACATCGCATACATTTTAAAATCTTGCTTATTACTTATAAAGCAATAAATGGTTTAGCTCCCAGTACTTAAGCGAGCTCTTAACACATTATACTCCATCACGTCTATTGCGGTCTCTAAACTCTGGCCAGTTGAAAATACCTAGAATATCTAAATCAACTGCAGGCGGTCGATCCTTTTCCTATTTAGCACCTAAACTCTGGAACAGTCTTCCTAGCATTGTTCGGGAAGCACACACACTCTGTCAGTTTAAATCTAGACTAAAAACGCATCTCTTTACTATGGCATACACATAGAACATTTTTAACTTTCTTTATTCAAATCAATTGACTGATTGTTAGGCTGCATTAACTAGGTCAGGAACTGGGAACACTTCCCATAACACCTGATGTACTCGTTACATCATAAAAAGAGTTGCATCCACACTAATGTTAGTCTCTCTGTTTATCCCGAGGTTTACTGCAGTCGGCCGGATCCAGGCCGTAATGGATCGGATGGTGGACCTGCATCTGGACATGACCAGCTCATCCTGGAGTGTCTGCTGAGACCGTGTCCATTAGTGTCTCCTCTGAATTTGCCTCACCGCACGTCATCCTCAATTAACCCGCCTCCGCGCAATAACTCCGATCTTTCAAGTATTCATATTCTTGTGTAATCGACGCGCCATCCTAAATTAACCCGCCTCGCAAGGCCATACCCAAAATTTCGAATATTCCTATCTAATATGATTTATGACCTGCAAGGTTGCCAGAGTAATAATTATACACTGTTAATAATAGGCCAGAGGAGAACTGGCACCCGACTGAGTCTGGTTTCTCCAAGGTTTATTTTTCTCCATCATGCCCTGATGGAGTTTTGGTTCCTTGCCACTGTCGCCTTTGGCTTGGCTTGCTCAGTTGGGGACACTCAAATTATGATCCAAGTTACTCAACTAAATATACAAATAGAATTTATTAATTTGGTCATATATAATTCTATAAACTATCCAAATTAAACTAGCCAAATCAAATTTTGTTGCAATGTTGTCCTGTTTAACACTGTGAAGCTGCTTTGAAACAATCGTCATTGTAAAAGCGCTATATAAATAAAGTTTATGCGTTGGATTATTTGCTTTAATCTTCTTTAAGCGCCGAGGAGCAACTATGTCTAAAGTGCTAGTAAAGAGAGAGTCAGTAGTTTCTGTTGCAACATCAAGTTCCTCTTGGCTATCTGTAATGCTGAGGAGATGGAACTGATGAGGAAGATTATGTATAAAGCAATCTTTAGTCGCAGCGGTTATAGTCCTGCCATATTTGAAGCGAGGATGGCTTTGCAGCCTTAGCTATATTAAGTATACATGATATTAGGTAATGATCTGAGATGTCATCGCTCTGCTGCAGAATTTTAATGGTATCAACATTTAGTCCATGTGACAGTATTAGATCTAAAGTATGATTAAGGCGATGAGTGGTCCAGATACGTGTTGTCTAACTCCAATAGAGTTTATAATGTCTTTAAATGCCAATCCCAATGCGTCTTTTCATTGTCAACATGGATATTAAAATCACCAACAATTAGTACTTTATTTGCAGCCAGTACTAACTCTGATAGAAACCAGCAAATTCTTTGATAAAGTCTGTATTGTGCCCTGGTGGCCTGTATACAGTAGCCAACACAAATGTCAAACGGATTTATCATTTACACTACACAATGTTACATAAAGAACCAAAACTTCAAAGGAATTATATTTGAAACTAGACTTCTGAGTAATACTGAAGTTATCATTATAAATTACAGCAACACCTCCCTTTTCCTTTCAGACGCTGCTCGTGTTTATAACAATAATCTTGGGGAGTGGACTCATTTAAAGTAATGTAGTCGTCAGGTTTTAGCCAGGTTTCTGTCAAACACAGCACATCTAGGTTATGATCTATAATCATATCATTAACAATAAGCGTTTTTGGCGAAAGGGATCGAATATTCAGCAACCCGAGATTTATCAATTGTTCATCCGTATTATATCTGTTGTTTATTTGTTGGACATCAATTAAATTTTTACTGTTGAATGGTTTTGATGGTTTTTTGTATTTACTGATTTGGGGAACAGACACAGTCTCTATGTGATAATATCTAGGTGAAAGCGTCTCTATGTGCTGGGATTTAGCTGACTCTGGTGACGTGAGACAGCTAGCAGACGGTTGGTTTAGCCAGTTTGTCTGCTTCCTGACCTGGGCCCCAGTGAGTCAAGGTTTAGCTCTAAGATTATGTGCCAAATTACTAGAGAGAAGAGCAGCACCAGCCCGGGTAGGATGAATTGCCTATCTTCAACAGGTCAGGTCTGCCCCAAAAACTTTTCCAATTGTCTATGAACCCTATGTTATTTTGCGGACACCACTTAGACAACCAGCCATTGAGTGATGATAATCTGCTAACTATTTCATCACTCCTTTTAACAGGGAGGGGGCCAGATAAACAGACTGCCGGTGACATCGTGACTTGCGAGTTTACACACCTCTTTAATGTTAATTTTGGTGATCTCCGACTGACGAAGTCGAACATCATTAGTGCCGACGTGAATAATAATCTTAGAGAATTTACGATTAGCTTTAGCCACCACTTTTAAATTTGCTTTGATGTCAGGCGCCTGGCTCCCGGTAAACATGTGACTATGGTGGCTGGTGTCTCTATTTTCACGTTGCGTGTAATAGAGTCGCCAATAACTAGGGCACTTTCAACAGGATCCTCAGTGGGTGCATCACTGAGTGGGGAGAACCTGTTTGATGTTCTAATCGAACGGAAGAGTGGTTTTTAGATCCGCGAGTATGCTGTCTCACAGTCACCCAATTGCCCTGCTGCAGGGGCTCAGCCGAACCAAACAATGAGTGTTCACTAAGCTAGTCGCATCCAAAGCAGTATCTAAAGCTGTTACATTCTCACTACTCTCACATAAAGTCTGGATGCGTGTCTCTAAATCTGAAATCTTCTCCGTCAGCCTGATTAATTCCTTACATTTAACACATGTGAAGCCCTGTTCGCCAACGGAGATAGATATGCTAAACATGTAGCATGCAGTGCAAGTGACAATGACAGGAGAAGAAGACATGGCTTACCGTATTTGTTGATGAATCTAAAACTTACCACACAACTTACTCCACTTACTTTGTTTGATGGAGTCTATTTAATAATCCAACTAACCACAGTTGTCTAATGAACTCAGAAAACAGGAGACCCGGGTGCCGGATGGAAAGCTACCAGGCTAGCGAAAAGCTAACACGTGGTAGTGATTTAGATTAAAAGCTAGTGATGTCAAATTTAACTTGATAGGCTATATTAAACAATATATGGTGATGAGTGAGTTATATTTAGCAGTAGAACAAAGAAAATATATCAAATAGAGCTACAAACACTAGCTGAGCAGGAGACAGACAGGAGACTGGAGACAGGAGACTGAAGCAATCGATCAGGAGCAGAAGCAATCGATCAGGAGCACAAATGACAATATCTACTTCTCCTCCATCAGTGTGTGTCAATCTCCCCTCCTGTGAGATTTCTTCGGTCACAACGCCAGGGCACTCTCCCTCCTCCATCTGTTGTAGGTGAACCAAAAACAACTGATACCAGCTCTCGGTGATGTGTGTTGGGTCCCCACCATGATAACAGTATCTTTATCAAATGTTTACAGAACGAGCAGAAATGCTGTTCATAAAGTTTCTGTAACCACACACAAATTTGAGGCTTTATTACTATGCATTTTCCCCTTTTTCTTTGTTGCCTAATGCATAAAATGTTCAGACATGTGGTTTAATTATTTTATTTTATTCATTATTTAGTTTTCGTGAGGGTGAAAATCAGTAATAAGTAAAGTGAGTTGATGGGTACTGACGTCACACATGCGGCAGCTCGTTGAAGAGAGAGATATGAGCCACGTGTGGTTATCGTTAATCTTATCCATCTTCGCCAATATTTTCATAAATCGTTGTCTGAACTGTTTTATTGCATTAGACTGTCTCAGCCGGTGATAGTGTTGGACTTGCACAGAGAGAGAAAGCGCTGGATTCGCTACGGAGTGATTTCGTCATCTCAGGACTTCGTTTTAAGGAGGCAGCGCTTTCTTTCTCGTCCATTCCTGCAAGTGCTGTAGGCATTCACACATCCACACAAACTGAACTGAGACAAATCCATTCATATTACATTCAGGACTGCTGGACACAATATTTTATTTTATTTTTTGTTGTCGTTTTTTATTGTTAATGTGGAACAAAATACTTGATGTTCAGTTGGTGGTTTGAAAAGGGGCAAATTATATTCTCATGATTTGTGCAAATAAGAAAAGAAACGAACAAACAAAACAATCAGTGAATACAATTATTGTTCAGTGAATTGATTTGTGTTTTCATTCATTCCTTTCAATTATTTGAATTCAATTCATTTTCCTGTGTTGTAATGATATACTTTTAAATTTGAATTATTATTATTTTTTGTTAGTACTGTAAACTAAGCGCATACAAGTGCAGACAATCGACACGACTGATTGTTTTAAGTGCACGTGTGTGAGACCCTAACCCGGGACTCCAAATATTAGTATAAATAGAATTTTGCTGTATTTGGTGAGCCCAGACCTAGTAGATATTATCCTCCTTTTCTTTTCCATGTTAAATCCAACAAATGGGTTACATTTCCATGAAATAATAAAACACATTGCTCAGTAAGAACTGAATGTGCATGTCAATTCTAGTAAAATGATTAAAATTCATTGAAATGTGAAGGCGATGATGTCAGAGCAAAAGCCACTGCTGTTCGAGCAGCTGAAAATAAATGATCTGGGGCCTATTGCACAAAACTAGGATAAGGGATTAAGCCGGGATATCTTGATGATCTTGTCGATCTTGTCATCTGTATGCAAAATTTAATACACCGATGTCGTGTAAGCTTACCCTGAAGGCACAATCACACCAAGAACGATAATGAATGATAACTGTATATTAGCGGATAAATTGAGCCAGGATCACCAAGATATCCTGGCTTAATCCCTTATCCTAGTTTTGTGCAATAGGCCCCTGTTGTTTCAATCTCAGATTCACAAACAATACAAGTATTATGATCAGGATTAAATCTACATCTACTGTGCTGGAGTGTGACACGGATGAAGAAAAACAATAAATGATTGATTTTATATATTAACATTTATTCATTTAGCAGGATTTATATTGACTTATTCCAGGTGAAAGTCAAGAAGGCGGCGTTTGTGTCTCCATTAATAACAAGTGCTGCAGTTCAGTCATTGGAGCGGAGACCTTGTGTGGCCACGATATTGAACTGCTTTCTTATTTGCCTGGTGAGTTCCCTCAAATGTTGCTCACGGTGGTGTATATTCACCCAAAAGCAGAACGGCTATGGTGAAGGAGACTGTTGAACGGAGAGTTTTTAAGCCCTGAAGGGTTTGAAGCGCTGCTCTTTCAAACACACTTCAACCGTATGTTAAATACAACTGATTTTGACTGTTTTTCACTGTCCAGACTTTCAAAAAAACATCTGGATATGCGAACAATTGGATTTTATCTAGCATTCTCAACATAGCCTACAAAACTTTCTACAAAGACTTTGACCTGAAGAGAGAGACATGCAGTAAAGGACCTGATCAGTCACCCAAGGCCTGATTACTCTGGGCTCCTCCCACTCGTCCTCCTCCTCCAATCAGATCACTGGAAGACTCATTGATCACTCACTAAAGGCCTGATTACTCTGGGCTCCTCCCACTCGTCCTCCTCCTCCAATCAGAACGCTGGAAGACTCATTGATCACAGCTGCACTGGAGTACAGAAGCTTTGAAAAGCTCTTGTGGTGAATCAATGTCTGTCTGACGCTCGCTCAGATCTCTCTATCTCTCTCATTTTCCTCCCTGCGGTATGGTAATATAATGTTTCCTCCTTTCAGCTCCAGTCTCTTCTGGGCTGTGTGTTGTGTTGGGTTTTTATCAGTTTGGCTCTCTATGTTGGGCTCATTATGGGGGAAACCTTTGACAAAACCATTCTTAGTCTCTTACCCATTAGCTCATGAGTTTTTGTCCAGCTAACAATCTCCATGAAGAACAGTTTGGCCTCAGACTAAAGCAAAAGAACAGAACTGTATTTTGGCACCTGAGGAACAGTCCTTAATCAGTGCTGGCAGGTGTTTGACATCAGTGAGAGACGTTAGGAAAGCTCCACTTGTTTCTGACTGGAAGACAGAGTCTGAGAGTGTGATGGAGGAATGAGAGTCAATGTGTGTTTGAAGAAAGAGAAGATGAATGAAAGAAAGCGTCTGAAAGATGCAGTTATGTTGAGGGCTCTGCTTAGTTTCTTCTGTGGATTCAGTAGAGATGCGTCTCTTGATGTTTTGATGAAGTTCAGACTTTCATCACACATGTTTTCCAATATAAGAGACTCCAGCATGAGCGTGATCAACACTGATCCCGGATCATTGAGCAGCTCTCCTCACATTTCTGCCTGTTGGAATTACCATAAATCACACTTCATATCCTATATATTATTAAAGTCAAAAGTCATATTAGATGTTTGAGACATCAGCCAAGAAACTGTTCCAGGCAGTAAAAGTAGATTTCATAAGAAACCAGAACAAACACTGTAACTTGAGCAAGAACAGGAGCAGAAACTTTTGACCAAGCAAATGTATTCTGGAAAAGCAGCACAATTCATTGATGAAATCAGAATAAACAGACACACGGACAGGGACATGATCCTTATTCTGGGAAGAATGATTGTTTGGATCCCAGGTGTCCGTCCATTTCATCCCACTGCAAATCAGTGAAAAACACATTTGATCAGATACACTTTTACAGAACAGGCTGTGACGTGAAGGGCACAAATATTTAGCCTTAAGAAATGTAAAGACACAAATGCAACCATGAAAGATGTTATAGGCCGTCAAAATGAATACGTTTATTATAATACTTGTGACACACATAAGCTTGCCTTTGCCAGCAGGTTTAGCTCATTTGAATCATTATTGTAGTGGCCCTTACACGGTTCATCAGTTCACACAGATATTTCTGTATAGCACAATTAGTGATGGAAACAACGGTGTGTTTTACATGCATATAAAGAATGAAAAGCCACACCAAACCACTGGTCAGTGTTATCCTGAGGGTGTAGGGCAAAATCAATAACATGTGAAGGAGCATCCCAGGTGTACGCATCACAGAAACCCTTCCATATGGACACTGGAAATATCCTGCACAATCATGCATTTGCACAGTCAAATCACAGCTAGAACAATATTGTTGTCCCACATGGAAAATACTATAGTGTATTATAGTAAAAATTACTCTAGGAAATAATCTAGAGTAAAGATACTACAGTAAATTGTAGTGGATTATAGCATTCAAATACACTTTGTACATGTATACAGCAGAGGCGTACTGTTAACTACAGCCAATGGTTAAACTAGAGTTAATACTGAGGTATCATTTACTGTAGTATATTTACTTTAGTAAAAGTGGTTCAAAAACACTACAGTATTTCCTAGAGAAATCCTACTATAATATATTAGGCTATAGTATTTTTCCATGCGGGTTACGTCATTACGCACAGCATTTTATCACAGGTTCAAGATTCACATTATTGATGATCAACAGGTTACAGCTGTAAACTCTCAGAAACAGCAGCTGTGAGAGAAACTCTCAAAGCTGAGAAAGTTAATCTCTGGATGTGTTACCTGGTCATGTGTGCCGGGCCAGAGCGGCCCCGGGGATGAACTCCACACGGAGCCCCTTCCTCTGCCCAGACGTGTAAACAGAAGACACGGGATGCTCCATCTCTAGTTTGCGCTTCGTCTGCGTCTCTTCTTTTATGTGTTTCCTGGCGGAGTAAACAGTCAAAGGTTCTAGAATTACGCTATGTGGTCGGAGTTGCGCAAAATTTTGGGGCGCTGGAAAACAAAATTTGTTTGTCTGATGGGCACCCAATTCTGAATGCTTCTATTGTGTCTGCGCTTCAAGACAGTTTTCTTGCCTGGCCAGGTTGATATCTGTAAATGCGCAGCGCACACTAATAACAGAGTTTATTTAAACATGAAACGTGAGCGCAGATGCGGCTGTGAAGGCCGAGGCAGCGCAACAGTCAAAAGAACCAGAATGTCTTTTACTATCTGAAATAAACACTAATGTTTTTGCCATGGGAGCAGAGAAACGTGGAGTTCATAGGCCACGCTCCCCCTCTTCCAGTTTCGTCGTACCGTACATACAATTACAATTGTCCCAACAGTTATACTGTTTTCAAGGTCTAGCAACGTCATTATTGCAAGGTGTATGATTCTGGTTGGCTCAGAGAAAAGGCACAGTCATGGTAAATTTCCACTCATGGTCAGTTAATCAGATGCACGTGTCCATACACGTCACCTGTTGACGCTCTCACCCGAACAGATGCCAGTTTGTCCAGAAAAACAAATCCACCCGTCTCTTAGGAGGCCTGTAATCCACCTCCAATACTGATCTGTCACACAGAATATTGCGCACATACACAGATACACAGGCTCTTCAAGGTTGGAGCTGATTAAGCTCCGATCAAAATTTTTCCCAAAACATACTGATAGCATGTGCTTTCTCTCAGTGAGAGGTACAGATGATATTACTTGTATATTATTTGTGCTTGACTGATGTTCTCAATGTTGAGGAAAACGTTCGCACAACAACTTTCTTGCAACGTCTTTATCAATGTTATTTGTGCTTGACAAAGGTCGAAGGTAATAATGTTATGCTTGATCGTTATATACAGCCGACTATATATTTTCTGCATCCCTCCAGCACCCTGACTCCTCACTCTCGGCTAGCTCCTGTACCGGCCAGGGATACGGGGAGTTCGGGCCACATCCCGAGCCCGGAGCTCTTCCCTGGACAGCACGGCACAGACCCAGAGTCTCTAACTCTACTATAATTATTTAGAAGTGTGACGTCGTGAACTGTCTGTTGCCGTTTGTGGGCATCTCTTTGGTCAGTGTGAACTGGACTTTAAAACACCAAATGACAGTAATAGAACAAATATAATGGGTCCTTCAGCCAAGCACAAATTACTGAAAGAGAGAACACACAGAGTGCCAACAATAAAATTTAATACAATATTTTAAGGGTGCGGGTGCCGGGGGGGTCCTTTCTGGTCCAGAAATGAATCTGAAAATTCAATTGAAACAGAAATTCAAGTGAATGATTTGCACAGCAGAAGATCTGAAAGTGACTCATATCACAGGAAAAACTGAAACGCACACATGAGATTTAAATTTATATTCTTAATAATAATAATAATCTAAATCTTGATTTTAATCAGCGGTGAGCTTATGGTTGCGTAGGAGGAGTGTTTTCCGGAGGGCCGGGAAGGCGGTGAGGTTCTGGAGGAGGCGGAGAGGAGGACGGCTGTGGACATCAGAGATCAGGTGTTAATGGGACAGGAATGGAGCTTCAGTGTGAAACGTGTTTCTGACAGCAGATTCAAAGCTTCAGGATCAGGGTTTGTGTAGTTAGTGTGTACAGATGTGTGCAGTTGTTGCTCTCTAAATAAACACATGTGGACTGAACAGGTGAGCTCTTCAGCTCTTTTGCTCCTGCTGGGAAAATGTTCCCATGTGATGCGTGTCTGAGATCACATGCTGCACGTGACAGTGGCGTGTGCTGCGTTTGTGTCATTCACTCCAGAAAGTTCAAAGCATGGCGTCTGATTATGAACCTTTGAATCTCTCCTGGGAAGGTTCCAGTGTTTTGATTGGCTGACGCTGTCAGGGTGGCCAGTGTATAGGCATGAGCTTAAAGTTCACGTGTAGAACAATGTCAGTGTGGAGTGTGCTGTACCTGATCTTCTCTCCGCCTTCTCTCCGCCTCTCCCACCAGCACCGACAGGGCTGCCTCGGCGCCTCCTTGGCCTGCTGACGTGAGCTTGCGCTCATGGGGAGGAAGGAACGCCCCCCCACGGTCACCTGACAAGTGTATCTGAAACACAGAGAGGCCGTGAGAAGAGAGACAGACAGGTGTGTGACGTGATCTACGTGACCGTGAAGACACAATGAGATCCAAGTGTGGTGTACCTCCGTAAAGGGGGGGGGGCAGTTTCCTGCAAAAAGGTGTATACTAAGTCCTCCCCACGAGCACAGGTGAACATCTTCAGGCCATAGAGGGGCGGAGCCTGCAGCCCTGCCCGGCCTCTGATTGGTCTCTAGACAGAGAGAAACTCTCGATCAGATCATGTGACACACACAAAATGAAGTGGACGCATAGGCGTAATTTGCGGGTGGGACATGTCCCCACCACTTTTTAAAGGTAATTGAAAAATAGATTGCAGAAGGTGTGTATTAAAGGAAAAGCACGATCTACAAATCGTCATTCTTCATAATCTAATTCACTCAACACATTTTTCCGCCGGTCAGAAGCTTTTCAACGATGAAAAGGAAACTACATCCCATGTTACCTTTCTATTTGCGATGTTCATATTCTTTGGATGCAATTTTAAGGTTGAAATATTTTATTTGAGATTGAGAAACTGAATGGGACAATATATCTCTGGTCCACAACAAGTCATATCACTAGGTAGTCATCAATTGATGACTGGACATTTAAGGTGTTCACATTTACGCTATAGGTAGCAACATTTACCGTTAACTAGACTTTACATATGTGGGGTGGGGGAGGAAATAGTTTTTATAAAAAGCGTAAATTATTAAATCAAACAATTTTACTTATTTAGTTAATAAAAGATAGTTTAACCATTTTAAATACAAATTAACTTTCATTCATGTTTTACACAAGGTTTTGCATAGTTCAGGACTGGTTCAATTATTTGATTGGATGAGGAAACATGTTGTGGGCATGTCTAGACTGACGTAATGTTGATTCCTCCATGTTCAGCGCGTTCTGCGTCACACCTGCTTTTAGCAAGTTGTCCTGCTGGTATTAAGAGAAAATATGCAAGTGATTCAAGTCGACTGAATCGTAAGACACTCACACACTTGTGCATTTAATGAATACGCTGCAGCTGAGCTGACTATCAAATGGTAAGTTTGCCATTTTTATCTTAAATATTAATATTATATTAAAAATAAAATTATAGGCTATTTAAACAGCTTAATTCTGAAACTAAATAGGCTACGTGTTCTTTAACCCTCTGTCTGACGAAGGCCAGCCTAACACGGCTTAGATAGCATTAGAAAAGCAGAGTTGGGTAAGAGTCTAATGAGACAGCCAACACATTATTATAAAGGACTCAGTTCGCGGGCCGGATCTAGATTTTTAGATTCTAGATTTTTGATTCATGCCAAGTTGAAATGAGCAAGTAAACCTCTCGTTTAAGAATGCATATTGAGTGCATGGACAGAGCTAGAAGTTTTAAAAATGCATAGTTCAGTTGAAGCCTTGCCCTCTTTTGGCTTGCTGTAAACTGAAAACTCGAGGCAAACTGTCTGCTTATCCATCAGAACGCTGAGCAGAACCAGAACACATGACCATATCACACCGGTCCTCAGGTCTTTACACTGGCTTCCAGTTACATTTAGAATAGATTTTAAAGTATTATTACTGGTATATAAACCCCTTAATAGCCTAGGGCCTCAATACATTGCAGATATGCTGATTAAATACAAACCCAACAGATCACTCAGATCATCAGGATCAAGTCAGTTAGAAATACCAAGAGTTCACTCAAAGCCAGGAGAGTCTGCGTTTAGCTATTGTGCCAGCCGCAGCTGAACCAGCTTCAGAAGAGATCAGATGTGCTCCAACAGTAGTCACATTCAAATCCAGACTCAAAACACATCTGTCCAGCTGTGCATTTACTGAATGAGCACTGTGCGTCCCACTGAGTCGCTCTTGTCTAATCTATGGGTCATCTTTATATTCTTTTATTAACTGTTTTGGTTTCCTTTGCTTCTCTCACCTTCTGTGGCAGCGGCCCTCTCTTCTGGAGCTCCTCCAGAGCTTCTCGGGCCGCTGCCTCCCTCGCCGCCTTCTTACTGAACCCGGAGCACTCCGGGAACTCCTCCCCCCCGATCCGCACCCGCACATGGAATCTAACAGAGAGAAAGACGAGGAAGACATCAGTCACAGCAGATCCTTCAGAGAAGATTAACCAACAACTCCTGAATGGATAAAGTGCACAAAGATTGATGAATGCAAGAGACTGAGTTGATGTTACTATGGGAGTTACAAGTTTATCTGATGGAAAGATACAGTAGTTCCTCTCGAGGTAATAAGATAAACCTTATTCTGAACTCAGCAAATAAAATTAGATTATTTGTTAGTTAATGACATCAGTTATGCAAAATTGAATGCAAGTTAGAGTAGATTTGAGATATTTCTTCAAAATTTACCAATTCACAAGATTAACGGAATGCATATGCGATATACAGAATTGGATGACTAGAAATGTCAAGTGCTCGTCGTCGGTGAGGAACCTGGGTGTGCTCTTTGATACCAATCTCTCATCTGAAAGCCACGTTTCTAGCATCTGTAAAACTGCATTCTACCATTTTAAAAATGTATCTAAATTACGGCACATGCTCTCAATGCAAAATGCTGAACAGTTAGTTCATGCATTCATGAGCTCAAGGCTAGATTATTGTAATGCTCTACTGGGTGGTTGCCCTGCTCGCCTAATAAATAAACTCCAGCTGGTCCAAAACGCAGCAGCTCGAGTTCTTACTAGAACCAGGAAGTACGATCATATTAGTCCAGTTCTGTCAACACTGCACTGGCTCCTATTAAACATCGCATACATTTTAAAATCTTGCTTATTACTTATAAAGCAATAAATGGTTTAGCTCCCAGTACTTAGCGAGCTCTTAACACATTATACTCCATCACGTCTATTGCGGTCTCTAAACTCTGGCCAGTTGAAAATACCTAGAATATCTAAATCAACTGCAGGCGGTCGATCCTTTTCCTATTTAGCACCTAAACTCTGGAACAGTCTTCCTAGCATTGTTCGGGAAGCACACACACTCTGTCAGTTTAAATCTAGACTAAAAACGCATCTCTTTACTATGGCATACACATAGAACATTTTTAACTTTCTTTATTCAAATCAATTGACTGATTGTTAGGCTGCATTAACTAGGTCAGCCGGAACTGGGAACACTTCCCATAACACCTGATGTACTCGTTACATCATAAAAAGAGTTGCATCCACACTAATGTTAGTCTCTCTGTTTATCCCGAGGTTTACTGCAGTCGGCGGATCCAGGCCGTGTATGCGGATCGGATGGTGGACCTGCATCTGGACATGACCAGCTCATCCTGGAGTGTCTGCTGAGACCGTGTCCATTAGTGTCTCCTCTGAATTTGCCTCACCGGCACGTCATCCTCAATTAACCCGTCTCCGGCGCAATAACTCCGATCTTTCAAGTATTCATATTCTTGTGTAATCGGCGCGCCATCCTAAATTAACCCGTCGTCGTCATACCCAAAATTTCGAATATTCCTATCTAATATGATTTATGACCTGCAAGGTTGCCAGAGTAATAATTATACACTGTTAATAATAGGCCAGAGGAGAACTGGCACCCGACTGAGTCTGGTTTCTCCCAAGGTTTATTTTTCTCCATCATGCCCTGATGGAGTTTTGGTTCCTTGCCACTGTCGCCTTTGGCTTGGCTTGCTCAGTTGGGGACACTCAAATTATGATCCAAGTTACTCAACTAAATATACAAATAGAATTTATTAATTTGGTCATATATAATTCTATAAACTATCCAAATTAAACTAGCCAAATCAAATTTTGTTGCAATGTTGTCCTGTTTAACACTGTGAAGCTGCTTTGAAACAATCGTCATTGTAAAAGCGCTATATAAATAAAGTTTATGCGTTGGATTATTTGCTTTAATCTTCTTTAAGCGCCGAGGAGCAACTATGTCTAAAGTGCTAGTAAAGAGAGAGTCAGTAGTTTCTGTTGCAACATCAAGTTCCTCTTGGCTATCTGTAATGCTGAGGAGATGGAACTGATGAGGAAGATTATGTATAAAGCAATCTTTAGTCGCAGCGGTTATAGTCCTGCCATATTTGAAGCGAGGGGATGGCTTTGCAGCCTTAGCTATATTAAGTATACATGATATTAGGTAATGATCTGAGATGTCATCGCTCTGCTGCAGAATTTTAATGGTATCAACATTTAGTCCATGTGACAGTATTAGATCTAAAGTATGATTAAGGCGATGAGTGGGTCCAGATACGTGTTGTCTAACTCCAATAGAGTTTATAATGTCTTTAAATGCCAATCCCAATGCGTCTTTTCATTGTCAACATGGATATTAAAATCACCAACAATTAGTACTTTATTTGCAGCCAGTACTAACTCTGATAGAAAACCAGCAAATTCTTTGATAAAGTCTGTATTGTGCCCTGGTGGCCTGTATACAGTAGCCAACACAAATGTCAAACAGGATTTATCATTTACACTACACAATGTTACATAAAGAACCAAAACTTCAAAGGAATTATATTTGAAACTAGACTTCTGAGTAATACTGAAGTTATCATTATAAATTACAGCAACACCTCCCCTTTTCCTTTCAGACGCGGCTCGTGTTTATAACAATAATCTTGGGAGTGGACTCATTTAAAGTAATGTAGTCGTCAGGTTTTAGCCAGGTTTCTGTCAAACACAGCACATCTAGGTTATGATCTATAATCATATCATTAACAATAAGCGTTTTTGGCGAAAGGGATCGAATATTCAGCAACCGAGATTTATCAATTGTTCATCCGTATTATATCTGTTGTTTATTTGTTGGACATCAATTAAATTTTTACTGTTGAATGGTTTTGATGGTTTTTGTATTTACTGATTTGGGAACAGACACAGTCTCTATGTGATAATATCTAGGTGAAAGCGTCTCTATGTGCTGGGATTTAGCTGACTCTGGTGACGTGAGACAGCTAGCAGGCGGTTGGTTTAGCCAGTTTGTCTGCTTCCTGACCTGGGCCCCAGTGAGTCAAGGTTTAGCTCTAAGATTATGTGCCAAATTACTAGAGAGAAGAGCAGCACCAGCCCGGGTAGGATGAATGCGTCTATCTTCAACAGGTCAGGTCTGCCCCAAAAACTTTTCCAATTGTCTATGAACCCTATGTTATTTTATGGACACCACTTAGACAACCAGCCATTGAGTGATGATAATCTGCTAACTATTTCATCACTCCTTTTAACAGGGAGGGCCAGATAAACAGACTGCCGGTGACATCGTACTTGCGAGTTTACACACCTCTTTAATGTTAATTTTGGTGATCTCCGACTGACGAAGTCGAACATCATTAGTGCCGACGTGAATAATAATCTTAGAGAATTTACGATTAGCTTTAGCCACCACTTTTAAATTTGCTTTGATGTCAGGCGCTCTGGCTCCCGGTAAACATGTGACTATGGTGGCTGGTGTCTCTATTTTCACGTTGCGTGTAATAGAGTCGCCAATAACTAGGGCACTTTCAACAGGATCCTCAGTGGGTGCATCACTGAGTGGGAACCTGTTTGATGTTCTAATCGGAACGGAAGAGTGGTTTTTAGATCCATGAGTATGCTGTCTCACAGTCACCCAATTGCCCTGCTGCAGGGGCTCAGCCGAACCAAACAATGAGTGTTCACTAAGCTAGTCGCATCCAAAGCAGTATCTAAAGCTGTTACATTCTCACTACTCTCACATAAAGTCTGGATGCGTGTCTCTAAATCTGAAATCTTCTCCGTCAGCCTGATTAATTCCTTACATTTAACACATGTGAAGCCCTGTTCAACGGAGATAGATATGCTAAACATGTAGCATGCAGTGCAAGTGACAATGACAGGAGAAGAAGACATGGCTTACCGTATTTGTTGATGAATCTAAAACTTACCACACAACTTACTCCACTTACTTTGTTTGATGGAGTCTATTTAATAATCCAACTAACCACAGTTGTCTAATGAACTCAGAAAACAGGAGACCCGGGTGCCGGGATGGAAAGCTACCAGGCTAGCGAAAAGCTAACACGTGGTAGTGATTTAGATTAAAAGCTAGTGATGTCAAATTTAACTTGATAGGCTATATTAAACAATATATGGTGATGAGTGAGTTATATTTAGCAGTAGAACAAAGAAAATATATCAAATAGAGCTACAAACACTAGCTGAGCAGGAGACAGACAGGAGACTGGAGACAGGAGACTGAAGCAATCGATCAGGAGCAGAAGCAATCGATCAGGAGCACAAATGACAATATCTACTTCTCCCTCCATCAGTGTGTCAATCTCCCCCTCCTGTGAGATTTCTTCGGTCACAACGCCAGGGCACTCTCCCTCCTCCATCTGTTGTAGGTGAACCAAAAACAACTGATACCAGCTCTCGGTGATGTGTGTTGGGTCCCCACCATGATAACAGTATCTTTATCAAATGTTTACAGAACGAGCAGAAATGCTGTTCATAAAGTTTCTGTAACCCACACACAAATTTGAGGCTTTATTACTATGCATTTTCCCCCCTTTTTCTTTGTTGCCTAATGCATAAAATGTTCAGACATGTGGTTTAATTATTTTATTTTATTCATTATTTAGTTTTTGAGGGTGAAAATCAGTAATAAGTAAAGTGAGTTGATGGGTACTGACGTCACATGTGCGGCAGCTCGTTGAAGAGAGAGATATGAGCCACGTGTGGTTATCGTTAATCTTATCCATCTTCGCCAATATTTTCATAAATCGTTGTCTGAACTGTTTTATTGCATTAGACTGTCTCAGCGCTCGGTGATAGTGTTGGACTTGCACAGAGAGAAAG
This sequence comes from Gobiocypris rarus, assembly GCA_023029165.1. NCBI lineage: Eukaryota > Metazoa > Chordata > Actinopteri > Cypriniformes > Gobionidae > Gobiocypris > Gobiocypris rarus. The sequence continues at coordinate 268,468 of CM040913.1, forward strand.
CCGCGCTGGATTCGCTACGGAGTGATTTCGTCATCTCAGGACTTCGTTTTAAGGAGGCAGCGTTTCTTTCTCGTCCATTCCTGCAAGTGCTGTAGGCATTCACACATCCACACAAACTGAACTGAGACAAATCCATTCATATTACATTCAGGACTGCTGGACACAATATTTTATTTTATTTTTTGTTGTCGTTTTTTTATTGTTAATGTGGAACAAAATACTTGATGTTCAGTTGGTGGTTTGAAAAGGGCAAATTATATTCTCATGATTTGTGCAAATAAGAAAAGAAACGAACAAACAAAACAATCAGTGAATACAATTATTGTTCAGTGAATTGATTTGTGTTTTCATTCATTCCTTTCAATTATTTGAATTCAATTCATTTTCCTGTGTTGTAATGATATACTTTTAAATTTGAATTATTATTATTTTTGTTAGTACTGTAAACTAAGCGCATACAAGTGCAGACATTCGACACGACTGATTGTTTTAAGTGCAGTGTGAGACCCGAACCCGGGACTCCAAATATTAGTATAAATAGAATTTTGCTGTATTTGGTGAGCCCAGACCTAGTAGATATTATCCTCCTTTTCTTTTCCATGTTAAATCCAACAAATGGGTTACATTTCCATGAAATAATAAAACACATTGCTCAGTAAGAACTGAATGTGCATGTCAATTCTAGTAAAATGATTAAAATTCATTGAAATGTGAAGGCGATGATGTCAGAGCAAAAGCCACTGCTGTTCGAGCAGCTGAAAATAAATGATCTGGGGCCTATTGCACAAAACTAGGATAAGGGATTAAGCCGGGATATCTTGATGATCTTGTCGATCTTGTCATCTGTATGCAAAATTTAATACACCGATGTCGTGTAAGCTTACCCTGAAGGCACAATCACACCAAGAACGATAATGAATGATAACTGTATATTAGCGGATAAATTGAGCCAGGATCACCAAGATATCCTGGCTTAATCCCTTATCCTAGTTTTGTGCAATAGGCCCCTGTTGTTTCAATCTCAGATTCACAAACAATACAAGTATTATGATCAGGATTAAATCTACATCTACTGTGCTGGAGTGTGACACGGATGAAGAAAAACAATAAATGATTGATTTTATATATTAACATTTATTCATTTAGCAGGATTTATATTGACTTATTCCAGGTGAAAGTCAAGCGGCGTTTGTGTCTCCATTAATAACAAGTGCTGCAGTTCAGTCATTGGGAACGGAGACCTTGTGTGGCCACGATATTGAACTGCTTTCTTATTTGCCTGGTGAGTTCCCTCAAATGTTGCTCACGGTGGTGTATATTCACCCAAAAGCAGAACGGCTATGGTGAAGGAGACTGTTGAACGGAGAGTTTTTAAGCCCCTGAAGGGTTTGAAGCGCTGCTCTTTCAAACACACTTCAACCGTATGTTAAATACAACTGATTTTGACTGTTTTTCACTGTCCAGACTTTCAAAAAAACATCTGGATATGCGAACAATTGGATTTTATCTAGCATTCTCAACATAGCCTACAAAACTTTCTACAAAGACTTTGACCTGAAGAGAGAGACATGCAGTAAAGGACCTGATCAGTCACCCAAGGCCTGATTACTCTGGGCTCCTCCCACTCGTCCTCCTCCTCCAATCAGATCACTGGAAGACTCATTGATCACTCACTCAAGGCCTGATTACTCTGGGCTCCTCCCACTCGTCCTCCTCCTCCAATCAGAACGCTGGAAGACTCATTGATCACAGCTGCACTGGAGTACAGAAGCTTTGAAAAGCTCTTGTGGTGAATCAATGTCTGTCTGACGCTCGCTCAGATCTCTCTATCTCTCTCATTTTCCTCCCTGCGGTATGGTAATATAATGTTTCCTCCTTTCAGCTCCAGTCTCTTCTGGGCTGTGTGTTGTGTTGGGTTTTATCAGTTTGGCTCTCTATGTTGGGCTCATTATGGGGAAACCTTTGACAAAACCATTCTTAGTCTCTTACCCATTAGCTCATGAGTTTTTGTCCAGCTAACAATCTCCATGAAGAACAGTTTGGCCTCAGACTAAAGCAAAAAGAACAGAACTGTATTTTGGCACCTGAGGAACAGTCCTTAATCAGTGCTGGCAGGTGTTTGACATCAGTGAGAGACGTTAGGAAAGCTCCACTTGTTTCTGACTGGAAGACAGAGTCTGAGAGTGTGATGGAGGAATGAGAGTCAATGTGTGTTTGAAGAAAGAGAAGATGAATGAAAGAAAAGCGTCTGAAAGATGCAGTTATGTTGAGGGCTCTGCTTAGTTTCTTCTGTGGATTCAGTAGAGATGCGTCTCTTGATGTTTTGATGAAGTTCAGACTTTCATCACACATGTTTTCCAATATAAGAGACTCCAGCATGAGCGTGATCAACACTGATCCCGGATCATTGAGCAGCTCTCCTCACATTTCTGCCTGTTGGAATTACCATAAATCACACTTCATATCCTATATATTATTAAAGTCAAAAGTCATATTAGATGTTTGAGACATCAGCCAAGAAACTGTTCCAGGCAGTAAAAGTAGATTTCATAAGAAACCAGAACAAACACTGTAACTTGAGCAAGAACAGGAGCAGAAACTTTTGACCAAGCAAATGTATTCTGGAAAAGCAGCACAATTCATTGATGAAATCAGAATAAACAGACACACGGACAGGGACATGATCCTTATTCTGGGAAGAATGATTGTTTGGATCCCAGGTGTCCGTCCATTTCATCCCACTGCAAATCAGTGAAAAACACATTTGATCAGATACACTTTTACAGAACAGGCTGTGACGTGAAGGGCACAAATATTTAGCCTTAAGAAATGTAAAGACACAAATGCAACCATGAAAGATGTTATAGGCCGTCAAAATGAATACGTTTATTATAATACTTGTGACACACATAAGCTTGCCTTTGCCAGCAGGTTTAGCTCATTTGAATCATTATTGTAGTGGCCCTTACACCGGTTCATCAGTTCACACAGATATTTCTGTATAGCACAATTAGTGATGGAAACAACGGTGTGTTTTACATGCATATAAAGAATGAAAAGCCACACCAAACCACTGGTCAGTGTTATCCTGAGGGTGTAGGGCAAAATCAATAACATGTGAAGGAGCATCCCAGGTGTACATCACAGAAACCCTTCCATATGGACACTGGAAATATCCTGCACAATCATGCATTTGCACAGTCAAATCACAGCTAGAACAATATTGTTGTCCCACATGGAAAATACTATAGTGTATTATAGTAAAAATTACTCTAGGAAATAATCTAGAGTAAAGATACTACAGTAAATTGTAGTGGATTATAGCATTCAAATACACTTTGTACATGTATACAGCAGAGGCGTACTGTTAACTACAGCCAATGGTTAAACTAGAGTTAATACTGAGGTATCATTTACTGTAGTATATTTACTTTAGTAAAAGTGGTTCAAAAACACTACAGTATTTCCTAGAGAAATCCTACTATAATATATTAGGCTATAGTATTTTTCCATGCGGGTTACGTCATTACGCACAGCATTTTATCACAGGTTCAAGATTCACATTATTGATGATCAACAGGTTACAGCTGTAAACTCTCAGAAACAGCAGCTGTGGAGAGAAACTCTCAAAGCTGAGAAAGTTAATCTCTGGATGTGTTACCTGGTCATGTGTGCCGGGCCAGAGCGGCCCCGGGGATGAGCTCCACACGGAGCCCCTTCCTCTGCCCAGACGTGTAAACAGAAGACACGGGATGCTCCATCTCTAGTTTGCGCCGTCTGCCTCTCTTCTTTTATGTGTTTCCTGGCGGAGAGTAAACAGTCAAAGGTTCTAGAATTACGCTATGTGGTCGGAGTTGCGCAAAATTTTGGGGCGCTGGAAAACAAAATTTGTTTGTCTGATGGGCACCCAATTCTGAATGCTTCTATTGTGTCTGCGCTTCAAGACCGTTTTCTTGCCTGGCCAGGTTGATATCTGTAAATCATGGCGCACACTAATAACAGAGTTTATTTAAACATGAAACGCGTGAGCGCAGATGCGGCTGTGAAGGCCGAGGCAGCGCAACAGTCAAAAGAACCAGAATGTCTTTTACTATCTGAAATAAACACTAATGTTTTTGCCATGGGAGCAGAGAAACGTGGAGTTCATAGGCCACGCTCCCCTCTTCCAGTCTCGTCATACCGTACATACAATTACAATTGTCCCAACAGTTATACTGTTTTCAAGGTCTAACAACGTCATTATTGCAAGGTGTATGATTCTGGTTGGCTCAGAGAAAAGGCACAGTCATGGTAAATTTCCACTCATGGTCAGTTAATCAGATGCACGTGTCCATACCGTCACCTGTTGACGCTCTCACCCGAACAGATGCCAGTTTGTCCAGAAAAACAAATCCACCCGTCTCTTAGGAGGCCTGTAATCCACCTCCAATACTGATCTGTCACACAGAATATTGCGCACATACACAGATACACAGGCTCTTCAAGGTTGGAGCTGATTAAGCTCCGATCAAAATTTTCCCAAAACATACTGATAGCATGTGCTTTCTCTCAGTGAGAGGTACAGATGATATTACTTGTATATTATTTGTGCTTGACTGATGTTCTCAATGTTGAGGAAAACGTTCGCAACAACTTTCTTGCAACGTCTTTATCAATGTTATTTGTGCTTGACAAAGGTCGAAGGTAATAATGTTATGCTTGATCGTTATATACAGCCGACTATATATTTTCTGCATCCCTCCAGCACCCTGACTCCTCACTCTCGGCTAGCTCCTGTACCGGCCAGGGATACGGGAGTTCGGGCCACATCCGAGCCGGAGCTCTTCCCTGGACAGCACGGCACAGACCCAGAGTCTCTAACTCTACTATAATTATTTAGAAGTGTGACGGCGTGAACTGTCTGTTGCCGTTTGTGGGCATCTCTTTGGTCAGTGTGAACTGGACTTTAAAACACCAAATGACAGTAATAGAACAAATATAATGGATCCTTCAGCCAAGCACAAATTACTGAAAGAGAGAACACACAGAGTGCCAACAATAAAATTTAATACAATATTTTAAGTGCGGGTGCCGGGGGTCCTTTCTGGTCCAGAAATGAATCTGAAAATTCAATTGAAACAGAAATTCAAGTGAATGATTTGCACAGCAGAAGATCTGAAAGTGACTCATATCACAGGAAAAACTGAACGCACACATGAGATTTAAATTTATATTCTTAATAATAATAATAATCTAAATCTTGATTTTAATCAGCGGTGAGCTTATGGTTGCGTAGGAGGAGTGTTTTCGGAGGGCCGGAAGGCGGTGAGGTTCTGGAGGAGGCGGAGAGGAGGGCGGCTGTGGACATCAGAGATCAGGTGTTAATGGGACAGGAATGGAGCTTCAGTGTGAAACGTGTTTCTGACAGCAGATTCAAAGCTTCAGGATCAGGGTTTGTGTTGTTAGTGTGTACAGATGTGTGCAGTTGTTGCTCTCTAAATAAACACATGTGGACTGAACAGGTGAGCTCTTCAGCTCTTTTGCTCCTGCTGGGAAAATGTTCCCATGTGATGCGTGTCTGAGATCACATGCTGCACGTATGACAGTGACGTGTGCTGCGTTTGTTTCATTCACTCCAGAAAGTTCAAAGCATGGCGTCTGATTATGAACCTTTGAATCTCTCCTGGGAAGGTTCCAGTGTTTTGATTGGCTGACGCTGTCAGAGGTGGCCACTGTATAGGCATGAGCTTAAAGTTCACGTGTAGAACAATGTCAATGTGGAGTGTGCTATTACCTGATCTTCTCTCCGCCTTCTCTCCGCCTCCCCCACCAGCACCGACAGGGCTGCCTCGGCGGCCGCCTCCTTGGCCTGAAGACGTGAGCTTGCGCTCATGGGGAGGAAGGAACGCCCCCCCACTGTCACCTGACAAGTGTATCTGAAACACAGAGAGGCCGAAGAGAGACAGACAGGTGTGTGACGTGATCTACGTGACCGTGAAGACACAATGAGATCCAAGTGTGGTGTACCTCCGTAAAGGGGGGGGGGCAGTTTCCTGCAAAAAGGTGTATACTAAGTCCTCCCCACGAGCACAGGTGAACATCTTCAGGCCATAGAGGGGCGGAGCCTGCAGCCCTGCCCGGCCTCTGATTGGTCTCTAGACAGAGAGAAACTCTCGATCAGATCATGTGACACACACAAAATGAAGTGGACGCATAGGCGTAATTTGCGGGTGGGACATGTCCCCACCACTTTTTAAAGGTAATTGAAAAATAGATTGCAGAAGGTGTGTATTAAAGGAAAAGCACGATCTACAAATCGTCATTCTTCATAATCTAATTCACTCAACACATTTTCCGCGGTCAGAAGCTTTTCAACGATGAAAAGGAAACTACATCCCATGTTACCTTTCTATTTGCGATGTTCATATTCTTTGGATGCAATTTTAAGGTTGAAATATTTTATTTGAGATTGAGAAACTGAATGGGACAATATATCTCTGGTCCACAACAAGTCATATCACTAGGTAGTCATCAATTGATGACTGGACATTTAAGGTGTTCACATTTACGCTATAGGTAGCAACATTTACCGTTAACTAGACTTTACATATGTGGGGTGGGGGAGGAAATAGTGCTTTTATAAAAACGTAAATTATTAAATCAAACAATTTTACTTATTTAGTTAATAAAAGATAGTTTAACCATTTTAAATACAAATTAACTTTCATTCATGTTTTACACAAGGTTTTGCATAGTTCAGGACTGGTTCAATTATTTGATTGGATGAGGAAACATGTTGTGGGCATGTCTAGACTCTTGGACGTAATGTTGATTCCTCCATGTTCAGCGCGTTCTGCATCACACCTGCTTTTAGCAAGTTGTCCTGCTAAGGAAAATATGCAAGTGATTCAAGTCGACTGAATCGTAAGACACTCACACACTTGTGCATTTAATGAATACGCTGCAGCTGAGCTGACTATCAAATGGTAAGTTTGCCATTTTTATCTTGCGTATTAATATTATATTAAAAATAAAATTATAGGCTATTTAAACAGCTTAATTCTGAAACTAAATAGGCTACGTGTTCTTTAACCCTCTGTCTGAGGCCAGCCTAACACGGCTTAGATAGCGTTAGAAAAGCAGAGTTGGGTAAGAGTCTAATGAGACAGCCAACACATTATTATAAAGGACTCAGTTCGCCGGGCCGGATCTAGATTTTTAGATTCTAGATTTTTGATTCATGCCAAGTTGAAATGAGCAAGTAAACCTCTCTCGTTTAAGAATGCATATTGAGTGCATGGACAGAGCTAGAAGTTTTAAAAATGCATAGTTCAGTTGAAGCCTTGCCCTCTTTTGGCTTGCTGTAAACTGAACACTCGAGGCAAACTGTCTGCTTATCCATCAGAACGCTGAGCAGAACCAGAACACATGACCATATCACACCGGTCCTCAGGTCTTTACACTGGCTTCCAGTTACATTTAGAATAGATTTTAAAGTATTATTACTGGTATATAAACCCCTTAATAGCCTAGGGCCTCAATACATTGCAGATATGCTGATTAAATACAAACCCAACAGATCACTCAGATCATCAGGATCAAGTCAGTTAGAAATACCAAGAGTTCACTCAAAGCCAGGAGAGTCTGCGTTTAGCTATTATGCCAGCCGCAGCTGAACCAGCTTCCAGAAGAGATCAGATGTGCTCCGACAGTAGCCACATTCAAATCCAGACTCAAAACACATCTGTCCAGCTGTGCATTTACTGAATGAGCACTGTGCGTCCCACTGAGTCGCTCTTGTCTAATCTATGGGTCATCTTTATATTCTTTTATTAACTGTTTTGGTTTCCTTTGCTTCTCTCACCTTCTGTGGCAGCGGCCCTCTCTTCTGGAGCTCCTCCAGAGCTTCTCGGGCCGCTGCCTCCCTCGCCGCCTTCTTACTGAACCCGGGCACTCCAGAACTCCTCCCCCGATCCGCACCCGCACATGGAATCTAACAGAGAGAAAGACGAGGAAGACAGTCACAGCAGATCCTTCAGAGAAGATTAACCAACAACTCCTGAATGGATAAAGTGCACAAAGATTGATGAATGCAGGAGACGGAGTTGATGTTACTATGGGAGTTACAAGTTTATCTGATGGAAAGATACAGTAGTTCCTCTCGAGGTAATAAGATAAACCTTATTCTGAACTCAGCAAATAAAATTAGATTATTTGTTAGTTAATGACATCAGTTATGCAAAATTGAATGCAAGTTAGAGTAGATTTGAGATATTTCTTCAAAATTTACCAATTCACAAGATTAACGGAATGCATATCCGATATACAGAATTGGATGACTAGAAATGTCAAGTCTGTCAAGCCCTCATCATCAGTGAGGAACCTGGGTGTGCTCTTTGATACCAATCTCTCGTTTGAAAGCCACGTTTCTAGCATCTGTAAAACTGCATTCTACCATCTTAAAATATATCTAAATTACGTCACATGCTTTCAATGCAAAATGCTGAACAATTAGTACATGCGTTCATGAGCTCAAGGCTAGATTATTGTAATGCTCTACTGGGTGGTTGCCCTGCTCGCCTAATAAATAAACTCCAGCTGGTCCAAAACGCAGCAGCTCGAGTTCTTACTAGAACCAGGAAGTACGATCATATTAGTCCAGTTCTGTCAACACTGCACTGGCTCCTATTAAACATCGCATACATTTTAAAATCTTGCTTATTACTTATAAAGCAATAAATGGTTTAGCTCCCCAGTACTTAAGCGAGCTCTTAACACATTATACTCCATCACGTCTATTGCGGTCTCTAAACTCTGGCCAGTTGAAAATACCTAGAATATCTAAATCAACTGCAGGCGGTCGATCCTTTTCCTATTTAGCACCTAAACTCTGGAACAGTCTTCCTAGCATTGTTCGGGAAGCACACACACTCTGTCAGTTTAAATCTAGACTAAAAACGCATCTCTTTACTATGGCATACACATAGAACATTTTTAACTTTCTTTATTCAAATCAATTGACTGATTGTTAGGCTGCATTAACTAGGTCAGCCGGAACTGGGAACACTTCCCATAACACCTGATGTACTCGTTACATCATAAAAAGAGTTGCATCCACACTAATGTTAGTCTCTCTGTTTATCCCGAGGTTTACTGCAGTCGGCCGGATCCAGGCCGTGTACGGATCGGATGGTGGACCTGCATCTGGACATGACCAGCTCATCCTGGAGTGTCTGCTGAGACCGTGTCCATTAGTGTCTCCTCTGAATTTGCCTCACCGGCACGTCATCCTCAATTAACCCGTCTCCGGCGCAATAACTCCGATCTTTCAAGTATTCATATTCTTGTGTAATCGACGCGCCATCCTAAATTAACCCGTCTCGTGCGTCATACCCAAAATTTCGAATATTCCTATCTAATATGATTTATGACCTGCAAGGTTGCCAGAGTAATAATTATACACTGTTAATAATAGGCCAGAGGAGAACTGGCACCCCGACTGAGTCTGGTTTCTCCCAAGGTTTATTTTTCTCCATCATGCCCTGATGGAGTTTTGGTTCCTTGCCACTGTCGCCTTTGGCTTGGCTTGCTCAGTTGGGGACACTCAAATTATGATCCAAGTTACTCAACTAAATATACAAATAGAATTTATTAATTTGGTCATATATAATTCTATAAACTATCCAAATTAAACTAGCCAAATCAAATTTTGTTGCAATGTTGTCCTGTTTAACACTGTGAAGCTGCTTTGAAACAATCGTCATTGTAAAAGCGCTATATAAATAAAGTTTATGCGTTGGATTATTTGCTTTAATCTTCTTTAGCGCCGAGGAGCAACTATGTCTAAAGTGCTAGTAAAGAGAGAGTCAGTAGTTTCTGTTGCAACATCAAGTTCCTCTTGGCTATCTGTAATGCTGAGGAGATGGAACTGATGAGGAAGATTATGTATAAAGCAATCTTTAGTCGCAGTTATAGTCCTGCCATATTTGAAGCGAGGGGATGGCTTTGCAGCCTTAGCTATATTAAGTATACATGATATTAGGTAATGATCTGAGATGTCATCGCTCTGCTGCAGAATTTTAATGGTATCAACATTTAGTCCATGTGACAGTATTAGATCTAAAGTATGATTAAGGCGATGAGTGGGTCCAGATACGTGTTGTCTAACTCCAATAGAGTTTATAATGTCTTTAAATGCCAATCCCAATGCGTCTTTTTCATTGTCAACATGGATATTAAAATCACCAACAATTAGTACTTTATTTGCAGCCAGTACTAACTCTGATAGAAAACCAGCAAATTCTTTGATAAAGTCTGTATTGTGCCCTGGTGGCCTGTATACAGTAGCCAACACAAATGTCAAACGGGATTTATCATTTACACTACACAATGTTACATAAAGAACCAAAACTTCAAAGGAATTATATTTGAAACTAGACTTCTGAGTAATACTGAAGTTATCATTATAAATTACAGCAACACCTCCCCTTTTCCTTTCAGGCGCGGCTCGTGTTTATAACAATAATCTTGGGGAGTGGACTCATTTAAAGTAATGTAGTCGTCAGGTTTTAGCCAGGTTTCTGTCAAACACAGCACATCTAGGTTATGATCTATAATCATATCATTAACAATAAGCGTTTTTGGCGAAAGGGATCGAATATTCAGCAACCGAGATTTATCAATTGTTCATCCGTATTATATCTGTTGTTTATTTGTTGGACATCAATTAAATTTTTACTGTTGAATGGTTTTGATGGTTTTTTGTATTTACTGATTTGGGGAACAGACACAGTCTCTATGTGATAATATCTAGGTGAAAGCGTCTCTATGTGCTGGGATTTAGCTGACTCTGGTGACGTGAGACAGCTAGCAGGCGGTTGGTTTAGCCAGTTTGTCTGCTTCCTGACCTGGGCCCCAGTGAGTCAAGGTTTAGCTCTAAGATTATGTGCCAAATTACTAGAGAGAAGAGCAGCACCAGCCCGGGTAGGATGAATGCCGTCTATCTTCAACAGGTCAGGTCTGCCCCAAAAACTTTTCCAATTGTCTATGAACCCTATGTTATTTTGCGGACACCACTTAGACAACCAGCCATTGAGTGATGATAATCTGCTAACTATTTCATCACTCCTTTTAACAGGGAGGGGGCCAGATAAACAGACTGCCGGTGACATCGTACTTGCGAGTTTACACACCTCTTTAATGTTAATTTTGGTGATCTCCGACTGGCCGAAGTCGAACATCATTAGTGCCGGCGTGAATAATAATCTTAGAGAATTTACGATTAGCTTTAGCCACCACTTTTAAATTTGCTTTGATGTCAGGCGCTCTGGCTCCCGGTAAACATGTGACTATGGTGGCTGGTGTCTCTATTTTCACGTTGCGTGTAATAGAGTCGCCAATAACTAGGGCACTTTCAACAGGATCCTCAGTGGGTGCATCACTGAGTGGGGAGAACCTGTTTGATGTTCTAATCGGAACGGAAGAGTGGTTTTTAGATCCGCGAGTATGCTGTCTCACAGTCACCCAATTGCCCTGCTGCAGGGGCTCAGCCGGAACCAAACAATGAGTGTTCACTAAGCTAGTCGCATCCAAAGCAGTATCTAAAGCTGTTACATTCTCACTACTCTCACATAAAGTCTGGATGCGTGTCTCTAAATCTGAAATCTTCTCCGTCAGCCTGATTAATTCCTTACATTTAACACATGTGAAGCCCTGTTCGCCAACGGAGATAGATATGCTAAACATGTAGCATGCAGTGCAAGTGACAATGACAGGAGAAGAAGACATGGCTTACCGTATTTGTTGATGAATCTAAAACTTACCACACAACTTACTCCACTTACTTTGTTTGATGGAGTCTATTTAATAATCCAACTCACCACAGTTGTCTAATGAACTCAGAAAACAGGAGACCGGGTGCCGGGATGGAAAGCTACCAGGCTAGCGAAAAGCTAACACGTGGTAGTGATTTAGATTAAAAGCTAGTGATGTCAAATTTAACTTGATAGGCTATATTAAACAATATATGGTGATGAGTGAGTTATATTTAGCAGTAGAACAAAGAAAATATATCAAATAGAGCTACAAACACTAGCTGAGCAGGAGACAGACAGGAGACTGGAGACAGGAGACTGAAGCAATCGATCAGGAGCAGAAGCAATCGATCAGGAGCACAAATGACAATATCTACTTCTCCCTCCATCAGTGTGTGTCAATCTCCCCCTCCTGTGAGATTTCTTCGGTCACAACGCCAGGGCACTCTCCTCCTCCATCTGTTGTAGGTGAACCAAAAACAACTGATACCAGCTCTCGGTGATGTGTGTTGGGTCCCCACCATGATAACAGTATCTTTATCAAATGTTTACAGAACGAGCAGAAATGCTGTTCATAAAGTTTCTGTAACCCACACACAAATTTGAGGCTTTATTACTATGCATTTTCCCCCCTTTTTCTTTGTTGCCTAATGCATAAAATGTTCAGACATGTGGTTTAATTATTTTATTTTATTCATTATTTAGTTTTCGTGAGGGTGAAAATCAGTAATAAGTAAAGTGAGTTGATGGGTACTGACGTCACATGTCGGCAGCTCGTTGAAGAGAGAGATATGAGCCACGTGTGGTTATCGTTAATCTTATCCATCTTCGCCAATATTTTCATAAATCGTTGTCTGAACTGTTTTATTGCATTAGACTGTCTCAGCGCTCGGTGATAGTGTTGGACTTGCACAGAGAGAGAAAGCCGCGCTGGATTCGCTACGGAGTGATTTCGTCATCTCAGGACTTCGTTTTAAGGAGGCAGCGTTTCTTTCTCGTCCATTCCTGCAAGTGCTGTAGGCATTCACACATCCACACAAACTGAACTGAGACAAATCCATTCATATTACATTCAGGACTGCTGGACACAATATTTTATTTTATTTTTTTGTTGTCGTTTTTTTTATTGTTAATGTGGAACAAAATACTTGATGTTCAGTTGGTGGTTTGAAAAGGCAAATTATATTCTCATGATTTGTGCAAATAAGAAAAGAAACGAACAAACAAAACAATCAGTGAATACAATTATTGTTCAGTGAATTGATTTGTGTTTTCATTCATTCCTTTCAATTATTTGAATTCAATTCATTTTCCTGTGTTGTAATGATATACTTTTAAATTTGAATTATTATTATTTTTGTTAGTACTGTAAACTAAGCGCATACAAGTGCAGACATTGACACGACTGATTGTTTTAAGTGCAGTGTGAGACCCCGAACCCGGGACTCCAAATATTAGTATAAATAGAATTTTGCTGTATTTGGTGAGCCCAGACCTAGTAGATATTATCCTCCTTTTCTTTTCCATGTTAAATCCAACAAATGGGTTACATTTCCATGAAATAATAAAACACATTGCTCAGTAAGAACTGAATGTGCATGTCAATTCTAGTAAAATGATTAAAATTCATTGAAATGTGAAGGCGATGATGTCAGAGCAAAAGCCACTGCTGTTCGAGCAGCTGAAAATAAATGATCTGGGGCCTATTGCACAAAACTAGGATAAGGGATTAAGCCGGGATATCTTGATGATCTTGTCGATCTTGTCATCTGTATGCAAAATTTAATACACCGATGTCGTGTAAGCTTACCCTGAAGGCACAATCACACCAAGAACGATAATGAATGATAACTGTATATTAGCGGATAAATTGAGCCAGGATCACCAAGATATCCTGGCTTAATCCCTTATCCTAGTTTTGTGCAATAGGCCCCTGTTGTTTCAATCTCAGATTCACAAACAATACAAGTATTATGATCAGGATTAAATCTACATCTACTGTGCTGGAGTGTGACACGGATGAAGAAAAACAATAAATGATTGATTTTATATATTAACATTTATTCATTTAGCAGGATTTATATTGACTTATTCCAGGTGAAAGTCAAGAAGGCGGCGTTTGTGTCTCCATTAATAACAAGTGCTGCAGTTCAGTCATTGGAGGAGACCTTGTGTGGCCACGATATTGAACTGCTTTCTTATTTGCCTGGTGAGTTCCCTCAAATGTTGCTCACGGTGGTGTATATTCACCCAAAAGCAGAACGGCTATGGTGAAGGAGACTGTTGAGCGGAGAGTTTTAAGCCCCTGAAGGGTTTGAAGCGCTGCTCTTTCAAACACACTTCAACCGTATGTTAAATACAACTGATTTTGACTGTTTTTCACTGTCCAGACTTTCAAAAACATCTGGATATGCGAACAATTGGATTTTATCTAGCATTCTCAACATAGCCTACAAAACTTTCTACAAAGACTTTGACCTGAAGAGAGAGACATGCAGTAAAGGACCTGATCAGTCACCCAAGGCCTGATTACTCTGGGCTCCTCCCACTCGTCCTCCTCCTCCAATCAGATCACTGGAAGACTCATTGATCACTCACTCAAGGCCTGATTACTCTGGGCTCCTCCCACTCGTCCTCCTCCTCCAATCAGAACGCTGGAAGACTCATTGATCACAGCTGCACTGGAGTACAGAAGCTTTGAAAAGCTCTTGTGGTGAATCAATGTCTGTCTGACGCTCGCTCAGATCTCTCTATCTCTCTCATTTTCCTCCCTGCGGTATGGTAATATAATGTTTCCTCCTTTCAGCTCCAGTCTCTTCTGGGCTGTGTGTTGTGTTGGGTTTTATCAGTTTGGCTCTCTATGTTGGGCTCATTATGGGGAAACCTTTGACAAAACCATTCTTAGTCTCTTACCCATTAGCTCATGAGTTTTGTCCAGCTAACAATCTCCATGAAGAACAGTTTGGCCTCAGACTAAAGCAAAAAGAACAGAACTGTATTTTGGCACCTGAGGAACAGTCCTTAATCAGTGCTGGCAGGTGTTTGACATCAGTGAGAGACGTTAGGAAAGCTCCACTTGTTTCTGACTGGAAGACAGAGTCTGAGAGTGTGATGGAGGAATGAGAGTCAATGTGTGTTTGAAGAAAGAGAAGATGAATGAAAGAAAAGCGTCTGAAAGATGCAGTTATGTTGAGGGCTCTGCTTAGTTTCTTCTGTGGATTCAGTAGAGATGCGTCTCTTGATGTTTTGATGAAGTTCAGACTTTCATCACACATGTTTTCCAATATAAGAGACTCCAGCATGAGCGTGATCAACACTGATCCCGGATCATTGAGCAGCTCTCCTCACATTTCTGCCTGTTGGAATTACCATAAATCACACTTCATATCCTATATATTATTAAAGTCAAAAGTCATATTAGATGTTTGAGACATCAGCCAAGAAACTGTTCCAGGCAGTAAAAGTAGATTTCATAAGAAACCAGAACAAACACTGTAACTTGAGCAAGAACAGGAGCAGAAACTTTTGACCAAGCAAATGTATTCTGGAAAAGCAGCACAATTCATTGATGAAATCAGAATAAACAGACACACGGACAGGGACATGATCCTTATTCTGGGAAGAATGATTGTTTGGATCCCAGGTGTCCGTCCATTTCATCCCACTGCAAATCAGTGAAAAACACATTTGATCAGATACACTTTTACAGAACAGGCTGTGACGTGAAGGGCACAAATATTTAGCCTTAAGAAATGTAAAGACACAAATGCAACCATGAAAGATGTTATAGGCCGTCAAAATGAATACGTTTATTATAATACTTGTGACACACATAAGCTTGCCTTTGCCAGCAGGTTTAGCTCATTTGAATCATTATTGTAGTGGCCCTTACACCGGTTCATCAGTTCACACAGATATTTCTGTATAGCACAATTAGTGATGGAAACAACGGTGTGTTTTACATGCATATAAAGAATGAAAAGCCACACCAAACCACTGGTCAGTGTTATCCTGAGGGTGTAGGGCAAAATCAATAACATGTGAAGGAGCATCCCAGGTGTACATCACAGAAACCCTTCCATATGGACACTGGAAATATCCTGCACAATCATGCATTTGCACAGTCAAATCACAGCTAGAACAATATTGTTGTCCACATGGAAAATACTATAGTGTATTATAGTAAAAATTACTCTAGGAAATAATCTAGAGTAAAGATACTACAGTAAATTGTAGTGGATTATAGCATTCAAATACACTTTGTACATGTATACAGCAGAGGCGTACTGTTAACTACAGCCAATGGTTAAACTAGAGTTAATACTGAGGTATCATTTACTGTAGTATATTTACTTTAGTAAAAGTGGTTCAAAAACACTACAGTATTTCCTAGAGAAATCCTACTATAATATATTAGGCTATAGTATTTTTCCATGCGGGTTACGTCATTACGCACAGCATTTTATCACAGGTTCAAGATTCACATTATTGATGATCAACAGGTTACAGCTGTAAACTCTCAGAAACAGCAGCTGTGGAGAGAAACTCTCAAAGCTGAGAAAGTTAATCTCTAGCTGTGTTACCTGGTCATGTGTGCCGGGCCAGAGCGGCCCGGGATGAACTCCACACGGAGCCCCTTCCTCTGCCCAGGCGTGTAAACAGAAGACACGGGATGCTCCATCTCTAGTTTGCGCGTCTGCCTCTCTTCTTTTATGTGTTTCCTGGCGGAGAGTAAACAGTCAAAGGTTCTAGAATTACACTATGTGGTCGGAGTTGCGCAAAATTTTGGGCGCTGGAAAACAAAATTTGTTTGTCTGATGGGCACCCAATTCTGAATGCTTCTATTGTGTCTGCGCTTCAAGACCGTTTTCTTGCCTGGCCAGGTTGATATCTGTAAATGCGCAGCGCACACTAATAACAGAGTTTATTTAAACATGAAACGTGAGCGCAGATGCGGCTGTGAAGGCGAGGCAGCGCAACAGTCAAAAGAACCAGAATGTCTTTTACTATCTGAAATAAACACTAATGTTTTTGCCATGGGAGCAGAGAAAGCGTGGAGTTCATAGGCCACGCTCCCCTCTTCCAGTCTCGTCATACCGTACATACAATTACAATTGTCCCAACAGTTATACTGTTTTCAAGGTCTAGCAACGTCATTATTGCAAGGTGTATGATTCTGGTTGGCTCAGAAAAGGCACAGTCATGGTAAATTTCCACTCATGGTCAGTTAATCAGATGCACGTGTCCATACCGTCACCTGTTGACGCTCTCACCCGAACAGATGCCAGTTTGTCCAGAAAAACAAATCCACCCGTCTCTTAGGAGGCCTGTAATCCACCTCCAATACTGATCTGTCACACAGAATATTGCGCACATACACAGATACACAGGCTCTTCAAGGTTGGAGCTGATTAAGCTCCGATCAAAATTTTTCCCAAAACATACTGATAGCATGTGCTTTCTCTCAGTGAGAGGTACAGATGATATTACTTGTATATTATTTGTGCTTGACTGATGTTCTCAATGTTGAGGAAAACGTTCGCACAACAACTTTCTTGCAACGTCTTTATCAATGTTATTTGTGCTTGACAAAGGTCGAAGGTAATAATGTTATGCTTGATCGTTATATACAGCCGACTATATATTTTCTGCATCCCTCCAGCACAGACTCCTCACTCTCGGCTAGCTCCTGTACCGGCCAGGGATACGGGAGTTCGGGCCACATCCGAGCCGGGCTCTTCCCTGGACAGCACGGCACAGACCCAGAGTCTCTAACTCTACTATAATTATTTAGAAGTGTGGTCGTGAACTGTCTGTTGCCGTTTGTGGGCATCTCTTTGGTCAGTGTGAACTGGACTTTAAAACACCAAATGACAGTAATAGAACAAATATAATGGGTCCTTCAGCCAAGCACAAATTACTGAAAGAGAGAACACACAGAGTGCCAACAATAAAATTTAATACAATATTTTAAGGGTGCGGGTGCCGGGGGGGTCCTTTCTGGTCCAGAAATGAATCTGAAAATTCAATTGAAACAGAAATTCAAGTGAATGATTTGCACAGCAGAAGATCTGAAAGTGACTCATATCACAGGAAAAACTGAAACGCACACATGAGATTTAAATTTATATTCTTAATAATAATAATAATCTAAATCTTGATTTTAATCAGCGGTGAGCTTATGGTTGCGTAGGAGGAGTGTTTTCCGGAGGGCCGGGAAGGCGGTGAGGTTCTGGAGGAGGCGGAGAGGAGGACGGCTGTGGACATCAGAGATCAGGTGTTAATGGGACAGGAATGGAGCTTCAGTGTGAAACGTGTTTCTGACAGCAGATTCAAAGCTTCAGGATCAGGGTTTGTGTAGTTAGTGTGTACAGATGTGTGCAGTTGTTGCTCTCTAAATAAACACATGTGGACTGAACAGGTGAGCTCTTCAGCTCTTTTGCTCCTGCTGGGAAAATGTTCCCATGTGATGCGTGTCTGAGATCACATGCTGCACGTATGACAGTGACGTGTGCTGCGTTTGTGTCATTCACTCCAGAAAGTTCAAAGCATGGCGTCTGATTATGAACCTTTGAATCTCTCCTGGGAAGGTTCCAGTGTTTTGATTGGCTGGCGCTGTCAGAGGTGGCCAGTGTATAGGCATGAGCTTAAAGTTCACGTGTAGAACAATGTCAGTGTGGAGTGTGCTATTACCTGATCTTCTCTCCGCCTTCTCTCCGCCTCTCCCACCAGCACCGACAGGGCTGCCTCGTGACCGCCTCCTTGGCCTGCTGACGTGAGCTTGCGCTCATGGGGAGGAAGGAAGCGCCCCCCACCGTCACCTGACAAGTGTATCTGAAACACAGAGAGGCCGTGAGAAGAGAGACAGACAGGTGTGTAACGTGATCTACGTGACCGTGAAGACACAATGAGATCCAAGTGTGGTGTACCTCCGTAAAGGGGGCAGTTTCCTGCAAAGGTGTATACTAAGTCCTCCCCACGAGCACAGGTGAACATCTTCAGGCCATAGAGGCGGAGCCTGCAGCCCTGCCCGGCCTCTGATTGGTCTCTAGACAGAGAGAAACTCTCGATCAGATCATGTGACACACAAAATGAAGTGGGCGCATAGGCGTAATTTGCGGGTGGGACATGTCCCACCACTTTTTAAAGGTAATTGAAAAATAGATTGCAGAAGGTGTGTATTAAAGGAAAAGCACGATCTACAAATCGTCATTCTTCATAATCTAATTCACTCAACACATTTTTCCGCGGTCAGAAGCTTTTCAACGATGAAAAGGAAACTACATCCCATGTTACCTTTCTATTTGCGATGTTCATATTCTTTGGATGCAATTTTAAGGTTGAAATATTTTATTTGAGATTGAGAAACTGAATGGGACAATATATCTCTGGTCCACAACAAGTCATATCACTAGGTAGTCATCAATTGATGACTGGACATTTAAGGTGTTCACATTTACGCTATAGGTAGCAACATTTACCGTTAACTAGACTTTACATATGTGGGGTGGGGGAGGAAATAGATTTTATAAAACGTAAATTATTAAATCAAACAATTTTACTTATTTAGTTAATAAAAGATAGTTTAACCATTTTAAATACAAATTAACTTTCATTCATGTTTTACACAAGGTTTTGCATAGTTCAGGACTGGTTCAATTATTTGATTGGATGAGGAAACATGTTGTGGGCATGTCTTGACTCTTGACGTAATGTTGATTCCTCCATGTTCAGCGCGTTCTGCGTCACACCTGCTTTTAGCAAGTTGTCCTGCTAAGAGAAAATATGCAAGTGATTCAAGTCGACTGAATCGTAAGACACTCACACACTTGTGCAGTTAATGAATACGCTGCAGCTGAGCTGACTATCAAATGGTAAGTTCGCCATTTTTATCTTATTAATATTATATTAAAAATAAAATTATAGGCTATTTAAACAGCTTAATTCTGAAACTAAATAGGCTACGTGTTCTTTAACCCTCTGTCAGACGAAGGCCAGCCTAACACGGCTTAGATAGCGTTAGAAAAGCAGAGTTGGGTAAGAGTCTAATGAGACAGCCAACACATTATTATAAAGGACTCAGTTCGGGCCGGATCTAGATTTTTAGATTCTAGATTTTTGATTCATGCCAAGTTGAAATGAGCAAGTAAACCTCTCTCGTTTAAGAATGCATATTGAGTGCATGGACAGAGCTAGAAGTTTTAAAAATGCATAGTTCAGTTGAAGCCTTGCCCTCTTTTGGCTTGCTGTAAACTGAAAACTCGAGGCAAACTGTCTGCTTATCCATCAGAACGCTGAGCAGAACCAGAACACATGACCATATCACACGGTCCTCAGGTCTTTACACTGGCTTCCAGTTACATTTAGAATAGATTTTAAAGTATTATTACTGGTATATAAACCCCTTAATAGCCTAGGGCCTCAATACATTGCAGATATGCTGATTAAATACAAACCCAACAGATCACTCAGATCATCAGGATCAAGTCAGTTAGAAATACCAAGAGTTCACTCAAAGCCAGGAGAGTCTGCGTTTAGCTATTATGCCAGCCGCAGCTGAACCAGCTTCCAGAAGAGATCAGATGTGCTCCGACAGTAGTCACATTCAAATCCAGACTCAAAACACATCTGTCCAGCTGTGCCTTTACTGAATGAGCACTGTCGTCCCACTGAGTCGCTCTTGTCTAATCTATGGGTCATCTTTATATTCTTTTATTAACTGTTTTGGTTTCCTTTGCTTCTCTCACCTTCTGTGGCAGCGGCCTCTCTTCTGGAGCTCCTCCAGAGCTTCTCGAACGCTGCCTCCTCACCGCCTTCTTACTGAACCCGGAGCACTCCAAGAACTCCTCCCCGATCCGCACCCGCACATGGAATCTAACAGAGAGAAAGACGAGGAAGACAGTCACAGCAGATCCTTCAGAGAAGATTAACCAACAACTCCTGAATGGATAAAGTGCACAAAGATTGATGAATGCAGGAGACGGAGTTGATGTTACTATGGGAGTTACAAGTTTATCTGATGGAAAGATACAGTAGTTCCTCTGGAGGTAATAAGATAAACCTTATTCTGAACTCAGCTAATACAATGAGATTATTTGTTAGTTAATGACATCAGTTATGCAAAATTGAATGCAACTTAGAGTAGATTTGAGATATTTCTTCAAAATTTACCAATTCACAAGATTAACGGAATGCATATCCGATATACAGAATTGGATGACTAGAAATGTCAAGTCTGTCAAGCCCTCATCATCAGTGAGGAACCTGGGTGTGCTCTTTGATACCAATCTCTCATTTGAAAGCCATGTTTCTAGCATCTGTAAAACCACATTCTCCCATTTTAAAAAATATATCTAAATTACGGCACATGCTCTCAATGCAAAATCCTGAACAGTTAGTTCATGCGTTCATGAGCTCAAGGCTAGATTATTGTAATGCTCTACTGGGTGGTTGCCCCGCTCGCTTAATAAACAAACTCCAGCTGCTGGAGAAAGCCCGTCTCCGGCGTGATGACTCCGATCTTCAAGCGTATAAAACTGGATTCATATTCTGAATGTGCTGATCAAATCTGACTTCTGACCTGTAATGTTGCCTGAATCATAATCATACACTGTTTGTACATTGGCCAGAGGAGAACTGGAGGAACACGCAGGCGGAAGGATCTTTAGAATCTGAAGTCAGTGCAAATCCAGGCATTCTGGAACACACAGATCTGTTAGGGCACTCGCTGATCTACAGTAATGATAAATTCAGCGCTGATCACTGAATAAAATCACACTTTTCTATATATTCTACATAAACTAATACATTCTGGGACTTAGAGCTAGTTTATGATGAACATGTTGTTAAAACTTTATATTCTCACGGCTGAACATTCTTTGGGCAGATTCTGATGGCATCGTGTTGGGCAGATTCAGGGCTTATTCAACTTCTTTCCTAGATTTAGATATGTGGGCAAATGCAGTGTTTTAGTTTGGCAGGGTCTCTGCTAGCTTAGCATAACGAATGGAATCCTGTGTCCCGAGTTAAAGTGATATATATATTTTTTTAAATCCCCACCTAATTACTTATAGATATTAATTTGGGACTATATTATGGGGAAGCACTGGCGAAGCACTGCTACTTGGGCGCAGAGATATCACGCAACACATGCTCCCAAGTAGTACCCGTGCTTCCCATAATATAGTCCCAAGTTAATATCTGCCTAGGAAATCGCCTAGTATTAATCTGCATCGCTATTTGTGCTCGTTGTGAATACGCAGGCCACAAGTAGTAATTAGGTGGGGTGGGGGTGGGTTTGGATCACTTTTACTCGGGACATGCTATCTGGCAACACAGGATTCCATTCATTATGCTAAGCTAAACTAGCAGCAACCTGCCAAACTAAAACAATGCATGCACTGAGACAAAAATGCATTTGCATCTAAATGTAGGAAAGAAGTTGAATAAGCACTATTTCTAAAAACGCTGGAGTGTTCCTTTAAAGCTGAAAGTGCAACAATTCTGATGAAATCTACAAATACATTTCTCAAATGACAATTCAATCGCTGTGATTATAATTGGGATAATTGGGATTATCAATGCAGCATGACGAAAACTAGACTAAACAAAAACAGGTGAAAGTTGAAATATGACAAACACTAAAAAGCACATTTGACACAGGACTGAGACTAAATGACAAATAGCTGAGGAAATGAACACTTGACAGGACTGATGACGTGCTTTATGATGAAGCGCATGGGTTTGGACACGGTCCTGTTTGCAACATTTACTATCCATAAAAAGATTGATCCAGTAACATGTCGGGGGGCTATTCAAATCTTACCCTGGAGGACAATGCACTGCAGATTTCAGCTCCAACCCTGATCAAACACACCTGTTGTGGTAGAATGTGTGCGCGCTTAAGATGTGAGCGCGAAATCAGCGTGAATGAGTAGAACTGTGTGCAATCCATTTACATTACATTTACATTTAGTCATTTAGCAGACGCTTTTATCCAAAGCGACTTACAAATGAGAGTAATAGAAGCAACCAACACCAGTCAAGGGCAACAATATGCAAGCGCTGTAACAAGTCTCACGAAACACAGGACAGTTTTTTTTTGTTTTTTTAAATAAACAGAAACGAATAGAGTGATAAGTGCTATTCTTTATTGGTCAAGTGCTGCTGGAAAAGAAGTGTCTTGAGATGTTTTTTGAAATTGGCTACAGACTCGGCTGCTCGAACTGAGACAGGCAGGTCATTCCACCAGGTGGGAACAGTCCAGGAAAAGGTCCTAGTGAGGGATTTCATGCCTCTTTGAGATGGCACCACTAGGCGTCGTTAGCTTGCAGAGAAGCAAGCTTCTGGAGGGTGTGTAAGTCTGAGCAAGTGAGTTTAGGTATACTGGTGCAGAGCCTGCGATTGCTTTGTAGGCGAGCACCAGAGCCTTGAGTTAGATTCGCGCAGCTATCGGGAGCCAGTGAAGACTGATGAAGAGAGGCGTGACATGAGCTCTCTTCGGCTCGTTGAAGACCACTCTCGCCGCTGCGTTCTGGATCAGCTGCAAGGGTTTAACAGTGGATGCTGGAAGGCCCGCTAGAAGAGAATTACAGTAGTCCAGTCTGGAGAGTACAAGAGCTTGGACCAGGAGTTGAGTGGCCTGCTCTGATAGGAAGGGTCTAATCTTCCTAATGTTGTATAAGCGCAAATCTGCAGGACCGGGTTGTTGTAGTAATGTGGTCAGTGAATTTCAGCTGATCATCAATCACAACTCCAAGGTTCCTGGCAGTCCCGGACGGAGTTATGGTTGATGAACCGAGCTGAATGGAGAGAGTATGTTGAAGTGCTGGGTTGGCTGAGACCACAAGCAGTTCTGTCTTTGCCAGATTGAGTTGAAGGTGTTGATCCTTCATCCAGGCAGAAATGTCTGTCAGGCAGGCAGCGATCCGAACCCCAACTGTGGGATCATCAGGTTGAAATGAGAAGTAGAGTTGAGTGTCATCAGCATAGCAGTGATAGGAAAAGCCATGTTTCTGGATGACAGATCCTAGAGATGACATGTAGATGGAGAAGAGAAGTGGTCCAAGCACTGAGGCCTGAGGAACTCCAGTAGCTATATGATGTGACTTAGACACTTCACCTCTCCATGACACCCTGAAGGACCTACCTGAGAGGTAAGACTTGAACCACTGGAGAGCAGTTCCTGAGATCCCCATCAGCATTTTTAAAACCTTGAAAACACAACATGAAAATTCAAGCACGTTCAAGGATTTCAAGCCCGTACGAACCCTGAATATTCAAACAAACAGATTAAAGGCGCTGGTGCTCGCCTACAGAACCAGCTCAGGCTAAGCTGCACCAGTGCACCGGAACTGGCCAAGCTCGAGCTCTGCTGGTGAACGCCTCGTGGTTCTGTCCTGTGTGTTCGGTGCTAGATTCACGGTGTTACAGAGCTTATTGTTGCCCTCGACTGTTCGGGCGGCTTCTATTGCTCTCATGTGTAAGTCGCTTTGGATAAAACTAAAGCATCTGCTAACTTCTCTGTGATCGTCTCATTCATATTTCATCAGTTAGTAATAATCCTATTCTAAAAAAATTGTAAGAAGTGCACATTTCAATCTCCTCATTACTCTCTACATTTTACAAATATTTGGGACATGAAAGATACGATATGATTAGCTAAATATGTGAAATGTATGGAAGGCAGATCTCTTTAACAATACAACAAAACTTATCCCACATGAAAAAATACTATATTATAGTAACATTACTCTAGTGAATACTATAGTGTTTCTGAACCATAC
Organism: Gobiocypris rarus; assembly: GCA_023029165.1. NCBI lineage: Eukaryota > Metazoa > Chordata > Actinopteri > Cypriniformes > Gobionidae > Gobiocypris > Gobiocypris rarus. The sequence continues at coordinate 293,045 of CM040913.1, forward strand.
TATAGTAAAGATACCACAGTAAATTGTAGTATATTATAGTATTTACTACACTTTGTTTATTTACTATAGTATGGTTCAAAAACACTATAGTATTCACTAGAGTAATTTTACTATAGTATTTTTTCATGTAGGATGCCACAGTGCTTTTTACCAGAATCATTCGATATGCTTTAGCCTACTACTGGAAATAATATTAACATGTGTTTGACACCATGGTATAATGTTCTTTGGAGAATTCATGTCAAACCTCAGGAGATATTCATTTACCACAATATTCTCATTTTATGGCATTTTTTAAGTCCCCCCGGGAAGGTTGTGTTCACAAGTTGGGAAGTTCTCCCACATGGAAAATACTATATTATAGTAAAATTACTCTAGTGAATACTACAGTGTTTTTGAACCATACTATAGTAAATATACTACAGTAAATTGTAGTATATTGTATTATATTATAGTAAAAATCTCTGGATTTTCCTTACCTGGCCAAGTGGGCGGGCCAGAGGGCCGGGGATGAACTCCACCGGGCCCCTTCCTCTGGCCATAAGTGAACACGGAGGAGATGGGATGCTCCATGTCTAGTTTGTGCTTCTTCTTCTTCTTCTTCTTTTGGTGTTTTATGGCGGTTGGCAAACCAACTTCCGGTGCATTACACCAACTGGACTGGAGTGTGAAGCACTAATAAAGAAAGATTCAAGATTCAAGAGTTTTATTTGTCACATACACAGTTATATACAGAATATACAACTGGCAGTGAAATGTAAACAGGTCCGCTCTAAAGACAGTGCAAATAACAGTTACAAGAAAACACAAGGAGGAAATTAAAATAGAAATAGAATAAAAATAGAATAAAAAAAGTACTAAACATATGTAGAGTTATAAATAATCAAGTAGGAGATAAAAAATATATATATAAAGTATAATGTGCAAACAATAGGTATAATGTAATGTGCAAACAGAAGTATAATGTGCAAACAGGTTTATAACAGGCTGTTACACAGTAACAATAGAACATAAAGTGCAGTGCAATGACAGTATGTGGATGTTAATGTTAAACCGGATGTTTATGTGTGTGCGGGTGAAGTGAAGTCACGTGACTGAGTTCAGAGTCTGATGGCCTGGGGAAAGAAACTCCTCCTGAGTCTTTCAGTTTTTGCCATCAGGCTATAAAAACTATAATCATCTCAAAAATTTCCCTATACTTCAAATTCTACAACCTACTCCTATTGCTTTGAGATACTTCATTATCGCACTATATATTTTACTTGTTCTACTTTCATTCCCAATAGACTTTCCATACTAAATACTACCACACCCAATTTTCTTACTTTCCTCTTAAGTACTAACCTTTCTTTTCCATATTTTAAACATTTTATTAAAACATGTTCTATTGTTTCTGCCTGATCACAATAATTACATTTTCCATTATCATGTTTTCCTATCTTAAACAAGGAATTATTTAATCGTGTGTGCCCTATTCTGATACGAGAAACAATCATATCCTCTTTCCTATTCCCAAAAACACTTCTTCCGTCTCCTACTTGCTTCTGAATACTATACAACTGTCTTCACTTGACCTCATTATTCCATAGTTCTTGCCATTTATTATTTATGAATTCTTTTATTTTACTTTTAACGTCATTTTTGCTTAACTTCACTTGCACATTTATCTCATTATGTTTTACTGCTTGCTTTGCTAGTCTATCTACCACTTCATTGGCCTCCAATCCCACATGAGCAGGAACCACAAACACTATTAAGCTTACACCATTTATTCTTAACAAACTTGCAAGTATTTCATAAATAATGTCTTGCCTTGATACTTTATTTCCACTTACAAGGCTTGTGATTGCTGCAAACGAATCTGAACATATAGCTACTAATCTCGGTTTTACTTCCTCTACCCAATGAAGTGCAACCATCATAGCAACTAATTCTGCTGCAAATACTGAGATATGATCAGTTATTCTTTTCTTGATACTAATTTGAAACTTAGGAATAAATACAGCAGCTGCTGTTCTTCCAGAGATAGGATCCTTAGACCCATCAGTAAATATTTGCACCCATGATGAGTAAGTCTGATCTAAATACTGCTGTGCTATAATATACTTTTGGATGTCTTTCTCATTCTTAATTTTCATTTGAATTTGTAGGTCAATTATTGGCATTGGAAATATCCATGGTGGTATACTGGATAATATCACAGTAGGGCTAACATCACAATCTTCAATACCTGCTTCTTGTACTTCTCTTTGCACTCCATCCCAAGCTTTTAATGTTTTTATTCCCATGTTCCCAGCATTCTTCTAGTACTCCCTTCACTGGATGATTCTTTTTATGACCTTTTATATTAACCCAATAATTTAGTCTTATTTTAAGTCTTGAAGTTTTACCGAGCAACCCCAACTTCTACCTGTAGAGCTGCTATGGGGGATGTTCTAACTGCACCACAACATATTCTTAGAGCTTGATTTTGTATTGCTTCAATCTTTTTGAGTGTAGTCTCGTTTGCAAAACCGTAAATTATACTTCCATAATCTAAACTTGATCTAATTAAAGTATTATATATTCTTTTCAACGATAATCAACAAGCTCCCCACTCAACCCCTGTCAAACATCTTAATATATTTACTCCTTTTTTACATTTCTTAATCAGATTTTTAGCATGTATAGCAAAAATCATCCTGGAATCCATCCATACACCGAGATATTTGACTACTGGCACTTGCTCCAATTCCTGCTTATATAACTTTAACTTAACCTCTGGTATTTTTTCCTTTTAGTAAAACATATAACCTGAGTTTTGGCCACAGATAATCTAAAGCTCCAATTATTTGCCCACCCCTCAACTTCATCTACTGCTTTTGAATACTTTGTGTTACACGTGCAATATTACGTCCTCTTTTCCAAATTGCCCGTCATCCATAAATAATGCTCTTCCTACATCACCTTTTAAATTACAAAAACATCATTTATCATAATATTAAATAAAACTGGGCTGCATACACTTCCTTGAGGAGTTCTGTTCTCTATCTTGTATGTCTCTGAATACTCTACTCCTATCCTAACTTGAATTGTTCTTCCAAGAAGAAAATCCATAATCCAATTATACATCTTTCCTCCAATTCCCATACATTTAATTTTTATTAAAGTCCCTCTTTCCAAAGCATATCATAAGCTTTCTCTATGTCGAATAACACCCCTACCATTACTTCTTTATTAGCCTGCGCTTTCCTGATATCTGCTTCTAGGCTTAACACAGCGTCCATAGTATTCCGACCTGCCCTGAATCCACTTTGGTATGGTGACATAAATCCTTTAACTTCCAATATATAATTTAGTCATTACAATCATTTTTTCCATCAATTTACATAAATTAGAAGTTAATGCAATTGGCCTATAATTAATTGGATTGGACTTGTCCTTTCCATGTTTGCCTATAGGTATTATTATTCCATGTTTCCATGAAGAAGGAAGCTTTCCTGCATTCCAGATCTTATTGAATAAATTTAGAACCACTTTCATTGATCTGTCTGATAAATGTTGTATCATTGCATAACAAATATCATCTCTTCCAGGAGATGTATGTTTGACTCCTCCTAAAGCCATCTTTAATTCATAAATACTCTAGTTTGTGCTTCGTCTGCATTTCTCCTTTTATGCGTTTCCTGGTGGAGGGCAAACAATCAAAGGTTGTAGAATCACAGCGCCACCTCCTGTGCTGGAGTGTTGGTTACAGCTGTAAACTCTCAGAATGTGATAGCCTGTGTAACTTCAACCAGACATTAGTATTCAAACACTGAGAGAAATGTTTATTATCTAATGTAGTTAACCAGAGTTAACGACTAAAACCTTATGGTACACGTCACATCCTTACATTTAATCTTAATTCCCAATATTCATTCATTTCCAAAAATGAACCACAAACTCATGGCAGGATTTCAGCTTTAATGTTATCAGTGCAAATTCATCTTCAAAGCAAAGTGAGTGTGTGCAGAGAATTATGAATGTCAAAATACAGAAGAAATCAGGCTTTACGACACACGCCACAACACTTTTAATGCCAGTAGTTGTCAAGTTACTGATAAAACAATTATTTAAATAATAAAACAGATGCACGTTATGAGCAATACACTTTGTCTTTAAAGATGGTTACAAATAAGCACTCTCTCACATACATGTAAAAGAGCCAGGATAAACAGGAAAAATACAAATTAAAGCTGCAAGCAGAATTTATCGGGGTTCGAGCAATTAAGGCCTTTAAGGCACACATGCATTAAAAGTTAAGTTTTATTTAGCTTATAAACATCTTGATCATAGAGAGAAAGGACCATTTATTGCCAATACAGGCAGTTTACCATAGGAAATGGTTTTTAACTTTTTTAACAACTATAGTGCCACTATAATGTGCATCACAGCACAGAAACTGCGCTCGTTAAAATCACAAATGATTTACTTCTAGCTTCTGACCAAGGCTGTATCTCAATACTAGTTCTACTCGATCTTAGTGCTGCGTTCGATACTATAGATCATAAAATACTCTTAGATCGACTTCAAAATTAGACTGGTGTTCAGGGACAGGCATTAAACTGGTTTAGATCGTACTTGTCAGACCGCTACCATTTTGTCTGTCTAAATGGGGAAAAATCAGTAGACTATGGGGTGCCACAAGGATCTGTGTTAGGCCCTCTGCTATTCTCAATATATATGCTGCCACTTGGTAATATTATAAGAAAACATGGAATTAATTTCCACTGTTATGCTGATGACACTCAATTATATATTTCATCACGACCAGATGAAAACGCTAAATTATCTAAACTGACAGCGTGTGTTGAAGATATTAAATACTGGATGACATGTAATTTTCTGCTATTAAATTCAGATAAAACAGAGGTATTACTTATTGGTCCAAAAAACTGCCCACAAAACCACTCACAATACAACTTTAACTTGGAAGGATGTCCTGTCACTTTATCCGCTACAGTAAAAGACCTGGCTGTTATATTAGACCGCAACTTGTCTTTCGAAAATCGATGGATGGTTGATCGAATATTCCAGGGTGGGGCAAACCGTGGGGGAGAAGGCCTGTTGGCGTCCTCTGTGCCCACAGTGCTGCCCCCTGGCTGCCCCCACCAACTCCCCCGGGCGGCCACTCTTCTCCCCAGGCTGCCTCCCAAGGCCGCTCCCCCTTGCGCTTGCCAGCAGACTTAGCGGGACCCTGAGCGGGTTGGCCGCTGCTCCTGTGCCCGGCCGCCTGCTGCCCAGGTGGAGCCTGCTGCTTGCGTTCAGCCATAGGTGGCGTTCCTGGACCACCATAGTGGACATCGCCCGATCCACCCTCGTGCATGTCCCTGAGTGCCTGGGCCTGGTGGACCTGCAGCAACGCCACGGCATGCAAGGCAGATGCGGCTTCTCCACAGGCGGTGTAAGACTCGCCCAACAGAGCGGACGAGAACTTACATGCCTGAGAGAGGGAGCGGGTCTCCACGCCAGTCGGAACCGGTCTCCAGCCGCAACCAACCGTTCGACTGGCGGGATCTCCACGTAACCCTTAGCTGCGCCGCCGTCAAGGGTGGTGAGGGCGGAGGAGCCACTTCCTCGATGTCTGGCACTGAAGGGTGCCATCCACGATTCGACTCTGATGCACTTCCGGAAAGAAAGGCATCGGGGCGGGGCACTGAGAACCAGCACGAGCCGCTCCGAAATGCCAGTCGTCCAGCCGTGAGGGCTCGGGGACACGGTGGAGGGTTCCACTCGAGCCCGACACTCACGGCGGCCCGGGAAAGCATAGCCGTGAGCTCCGGATCAGGCTCGGGCAACGCGCTACCACACCCGAAGAACAGCGCAGCGAGTCCTCATCTCCGGGGTCCATTAGCTCGTCCTCGATGCAGCAACCGACATCACATCCTCAACCGGAGCCCCGAAAGTAACGACCGCCCCGTGGGAAGGACCAGGCCGCTCTCGGCAGCTCAACCGGCGCAGCGGAGGAGGAGGATCCCGAGGGCTTGGGGTCCCGTCGGGGGTGTCCTCACTGTAACCCTCAGGTCTTCACCAAAGGCATCAGCCAAAGTAGCAGCCCTCTACTTTGCAGCGGGAGGACCGCTAGATCGGGGGATACACAATGGGACCGCTCCCCTTTTGAGGAAGTCGAGCCTGAACCGTAAAACTGCGATGGTCATGTTCCGCAGTGGGAACATGAGTCATTCCGCCGCCTCAGCGTGCTGAACGCCCAAACACGTGAGACAGCGATCGTGCCCGTCAGCTGGGGACAGAAACCGGCTGCATCCAGAAACACACGGTTTGAATGACATCTTGAAAAGACGCAGGGTCAAAGCGTGTAGCTCTTTTAAGAGAAAGGAACGCTCTTTACGTGCCGAGGCACACAGGGGACATGGCCGCTGCTCACAGTGGTTTAAAGGGTGCAAGCCCACTGTGAACACACAGCGCCCAGCGAGCTGTCAGAACAGCTGTTTTTCTGCTTACAGACTCGCGACCGCGCTGCACTGTGCCGTAACTCCAGCGGAAAGAGCTCCTTCTTGTAGACTCGTAGTCGAAATACACTCTTCGCAGGAACACTGGAAAACTCAATGTTTGGCTCCGGTAGAAAGCGAATATGTGGTGTTTCACTTCCGTATTTATACCCGCGCTGCGGGCGGAGCGTGAACCGAATGCCAATGCCAATTGTCTCGTTTAGAAACACTCGAAGCAGATTGGTCTCTGAGGGCAGATCCCAATTCGTCAGTCAGTTCCGGCGTACATCGAGCGTGACCGACTGAAAGGGAACAACCATGTGCCTTTTTCATTTCTTGTGATGAGACTGATGAAAATTATTGCTAAAAACAGGTGTAAATGTGGCTTGATGTACATAATTCTCTTTGAATTTCAATGAAGTTGATTATTGTTGTTTGGCAAGTGGAGTACACATGACATTATTGCTCTTTAAACACCCCTTAGCAGTCTGTTGTCTAGCGAGGTGAACTGCTTCATTCATATTGTTCTCATTTGACAGACCTTTCTCACCTCTGCCGGTATGGGACATAATCTTCAATATTCTTCTCTTGTTATTCTTTTGTTTGTATACAGCCATTATCAGTCTTTATTCATTGCATTATGGTTTGCCCATCAACACCAATCCCACTATACATTAAATCTCCCTATAATCTATTACCGTAAGGTTGGGTCTTCAACTTTGAGCAATTTTAAACAAAATGTAAACATTTGAGGGTGGCATTTGATGCTCATTTAATATTTATTCCTCATGTTCAGAACACTAAGACATATTTCTTTAATCTTAGGATGCAATCTGGCAATATTTCTATGTTGTCACTCCCAGTGACTGAAAAGTTAATTAACATATTTGTATTCTCTAGCATTGATTATAGCAACCCTTTGCTGGCTGGGGTTTCAAAAGCTACCCTAAAAAACTACAGTTGGTTCAAAATTCAGGACAATGGATCATATCTCTGTATTGGAATGTTTACACTAGCTCCCTGTCAGATTCTGTGTTTATTTTAAAATACCCTCATTATCTCTCTGAGCTTTTAACCCCATACACACCAGCACACAATCTATCATAGAATATAAGAATATAAAATAATTAAAATATTTTATTCAAAATAACAAACATTACAGAATTATTATTTTATACTCCTGACATAAATTATGAAAACAATGTCACTGCAACCTAAAGGCTGGAGCCTTTAATCTATCTAATGATATGATGATACAGGAGGAACCTGAATAGCAAACACAAATAAGGATAATGAACAAGACACAGCTGACACAAAATTAACTCATGACGATAGCAATCAGGGAAACTGAACAAAGGAAGATGTGACAAATTAAAACAAACTGAAAGGTCCATGAACAAAACTAAACACAATGGTGACATATGGTGTGTATTCCTTGGGTCATTTTAAATAAATATATTTTATTAAAACGTATTTAAGTAAATGAAGGAAGTCTATTCTGGCTTTCAAACAAACAATCTTAATTACATTTTGCAGACACTTTTATTCTAAGCGACTTATATTTAATTCAAGGTACCCATTTTACATTTTGTCAGTAATTATAATTAAGTCTAACAAACATTATTTGCAGTTTGTTATGTCATAATTAGGTGTTACCAATGTAAACTAAGAAATAACCACCCAATTGTACATATTTGGAGGCAGTGTTTGCTTCCAATTGTGACGGATGTTTATATTCACAGTGTGTTCACAATGTAAATGAATGTTTCACTAATAATCCTTCCTGTCAGTTTTTATTTTGTTTTCTCTATATTATTTTGTCTAAGAAAGCATAATTTAGTTTTGAATTTTATAAGTATTATTTTGGGGAAAAAAGAGTTTTATGTTTAATTGTACAGGCGTCATGACGTCATTACCGTTCAACTCGTGCTGCGTCCCCAGTCTGCTTTGAGCGCTGAGGAGGAGAGGTAAGCTGCTAGTGGTGCTCCTTCAATATGAAGTGTAAAAGTTCACAGAAGTTGAATCGAGTGCACGATATTCAGTTATATTCATGTTAAGAGTGTTAGAAATGTATTACGAAGTGTTTTATGCATGGATGGATTGGATATAATAGTTTTATAGCTGAGTACAGCGGTTTGAGTATGTGTGTCGATTGAATGCGGTGATTTTGGCCGATTAATTAATTGGTCTGATCTGTGTAGGTGATAAAATCACAGAAGCCAACATTTCATGCTGTATCTCTTTATTCCATCCAGCCGCAGAAAATAAACTCTCCAAATCAGCAGCAGATCCAGTTGTCCTGTGTCTTTCTTCAGTTAGCCTACATAACACAACGCAGAGGGCCGTGATCGTGTGGTGGTCAGAATTAGGCCGGTTACACAATCCTAGAAATTAACATTTCTATAGCAACAGTAATTAGCCAATGATGGCTTATATGGAGAGAACCAATCACTTTCCACATAGCTGGTTGGGGTTGTGGGATATAATCAGAGCATTCATTCTTTGGAGTCATTTAGAAGTTTTTGTCTCTGTTAGAACTTTGTGTTTTTGGAAGACAACATATTCTACAACATGAGGTAAGCCCTGCATTTTGTTTATCATTTATTTCTATAAATAAAATAAAACATTACACTGTTACAATTCAGATTTTCAAATTGGTTAGTCCATTAATTTTAGTTAAATTACTGGAGTAACCAGTTTTAATCTTCCTGGTTAATAATTCTTATTTAAGGTGTGTAGTACCAACATTTTTTGGTGTATATTAAACCCATAATCAACTTAACAAACATTGGGAAAGAACATGCTTCAGTTACTTGTTATTCTACAGACATTGCAATTAATTAACGTGTATGATGAACTTTCTTTCATTTTTTCCAGAAAAGTCAAGTCAACGGTTCACGTTGTTCAACCTAAACAAGAGTTACACTTCCGAAAATTCACACTCCAGAAAAAAGGTATGTTTCAGCTCAACCTATTGTGAAATATTTTAAGACTGTGAGCTTTGGCTATCCATGTCAAAGAAAGGCCTTGAAATATGATGCAGCTTCTGAATGATTAACAACAAAATGATTTACAAGGAATTTGTAAGCAATTGTGTGCTACATAGTTATTCATTTTTATCTTTCTATTAGCTTTACACCGAGTCTGGATTATTGGTGACAGTTACATTCGACGTGGAGAAAGGCAGGCGAGGGAGACCATGGGCACCAATCTTGCTGTGGCTTCCCAGGTCCAGTGGTTTGGCAAGGGAGGCATGTGTTGGGGGGACCTCCTTCCTTTCTTCCAACAATGCCTTGAAGGAAGAACTGCTCCGAATGTGCTAGTGATTCATTGTGGAGGCAATGACCTAGGACATGTAAAAAGTGTGCTGCTTCTCAAAGCGATGAAGAGGGACTTGCGTGACCTTCATGGAAGGTTTCCCCAGATGAAAATTGTGCTTTGGTCAATCAACCAAAGACGTCACTGGAGGCATGCTCCCCCAGGAAAGGTGGACAAAGTGCGGAAGTTTGTGAACAATGTCATGGCTAAGCTTGTTTTGGCTGTTAACGGGAGCATTGTACATCATCCACAAATACTGTTTGATAAGCCTCAACATTTCTTAAGCGATGATGTTCATTTAAGCCCAAAGGGAAATGATTTTTTTAAATTAATATTGCCCAGTGTCTCAGAGACAACATACCATAAGGTGTTCATTACAGAAAAGTGGGTCTCCACTTTTTTTTTTGCTAAACTGAATGTAACTGCTGTTAGTATGTCAAATTATTTTATTAAAATGTTTACCCTTTTAAAAAGAATGCAACATGATAAAATTGAAACCAAAGGAAGTAATAAAAGTATTCCCCTGACTTACTGCTGTGGTTACATTTTCTATTGTGATTTGAATAATTGTTAGGACTGTTAGCAGCTGGTTGGATGTTAACTGATTAATCTATACTTCTCACCATTTAGTTTTGATCATGGACCGTTCAGTTTTTATCAGCTGTTTCTTTGTTCAGTTTCCTGCCACAGCTGACACAAATGAACTCATGATCGTAACCAGGTAGCCACCCTGATTTACACATGGTGCACATCGTGATTTACTATCTAACAGGGGACCAGAGTCAGTGTGTGTTTAACATGATCACTATTCAATGATAAGCTGAAATTAATACATTAGAGAGAGATTTCTGCTTGATTTAACCCTTAAAACTCAGTTATTGCAGTAAAAACTAAATCTTTACAGTGTGTTTGAGATGGTAAGAAATGACAAAGCAAACACACACACGTCGTGATTTACTATCTAACAGGGGACCAGAGTCATTTTGTAAATCAAATAAATAAAAATTGTTTGTTTAAAGATCTCAAATGTATAAGGTGGCAAGGTGGGCCTTCTATGGCACATTTTACATGGGGCAAAAGTCACATTATTTATACAAATACTTGAGCTAACACAAAATGTTTAATGTCTATGTTTACACTTGTTTAAAAGAACTTTAGATGCAAAGATTGTACTATTTTCTGTTTATTTTGATAAAGAAAATTTAAAATAATGTGTTACTTTTCTATATATAATATACACACATACATACATTTATTTTTCAGAACAGATCATTTCATGTCTCTGAGGTAGGCTACCTCATGGGGTTTTGCACTGGGATACAAGCTGCGCCGGAAAACGGATAAAGTTGCGATTGCCATTTACGATGGCGGATATCATGCAGCGCTAGAAACTTAAAAGGACTCATCCGATCTCGATAACCCTGATAGCCTATCTGATCTAGGCCTGAAGCGCTTTTGAGTAGGAGGGAGAGAGAGAGAGAACATCGCGACTCTTTTAAACAAGCTAAAAATAAAAGTATTTAATTAAGTTTAAAAACTATTCGAAACATCTCGTATAGCATCGTTTAGTGAGATAAGGGTTTTTCATCCTCAGATCTACGATGCATGAAAACGTAAGAGGTGGGAATCAGCCAGGTCTACATGATATTGGAATGAGGGGGTTCTGAACACTTATGACATTCACGAACACCCCCCTCTTGTAAGAAAATCCTTTAAAATGTTAGAACTAAGTTAACAGCATTACAGCAAAAACTGCACATCACACATGATCGCTTTCTCAACGCGCGATGGCTGCAAAAAACAACAACAACGGTACGGAGTTTTTATTTTCTCTTTTTGTAGCTGTTACTATCTAGCCGTTTTTACGCATCATATACCCCGCACATATGATTCACGACTAATTATTGTGTTTTAACACTACAGATGCGCCTGAATCCGGCATATATTTTGACGAGGGTCTTGAAATAATTCTGGATGAGCTATGTAAGAATTTTCTCAGTCTCTATTAAATTGTCATCGTAGAATATGTTTTTAACGTTTGGTGATTAAATATTTACAGTCAATGAGGCCCTTCTAGCCGGAGACGTTGTTCGAGACATTATTAACAGTAAGAACCGGCTACAAATCAGATCGTCACTGTATTTAAAAAGGATACCTATTGTCATAATAATAATAATAATATGTTTGTAATATTTCAGTAGAGTCCAGGTGTGTCCCCAATGACGAAAATTCGGCCGCTGGCCACTGAAGACGCCATCATCCCCAACAAGTTCTGACGGAGTCTGTCATTCGGCTTAGCCTGTGATGACTGTGCAAAATTCTCCACATCAGCCAGAGATTGCACAGGATGATCGCTAATCTACAGGCCATAACTGCCATTCAACAACAAATACCATCGCTCTACAACACACGTGGAATTTTGGAGAACCAGTCATGAACAGATCATTTTGGAAAATCGTCGATTGCACAACGAGCTGACAGGTGTCTCCGGCGCTTTAAACGAAGTAAGAGACCAACAACAGCTTACCGTAATAACTTTGTCATTATTTAGTGAAAGAATGAATATTATCCAAAGAATGCTGACCGAATTGTATGATGTTGTAATGAGGAGAGAGGAAGACGGTGATTATCTTGTGAAAAACCCCACCGTGACTAATCTTGTCAGCGGCTACTACTGATATAATTTGAAGTATTTGTTATAATTTTCTCATTTATTTTATCACTGTATTTGATGGGTATTTCGTTTGATGTATTCAATGATTTGTTACTGATTAATTTGTTTACTGACATCATTTGTGTATTTGACTTTATTTTGTTATGTGGAAAAAACTTTGTGGAACACCCGCTTGTATTTTTAATAAATAAAAACTAAACAAAAAAATAAAAAATAAAGCAACACAATGGCCAGTGAGGGAGGCGGCGGCACGAGGAGTTCCCGGAGGACTCCGGCTACAGTAAGCGAGGAGGCGCGGCCCGAGGAGTTCCCGGAGGACTCGGCTACAGTAAAACCAAGCAGCGAGGAGGCGGCGAGGAGTTCCCGGAGGGCTCTGGCTACAGTAAAACCGCAGCGAGGAGGCGGCGGCCCGAGGAGTTCCCGGAGGACTCGGCTACAGTAAAACCGCAGCGAGGAGGCGGCGGCCGAGGAGTTCCCGGAGGGCTCTGGCTACAGTAAAACCGCAGCGAGGAGGCGGCGGCCCGAGGAGTTCCCGGAGGACTCCGGCTACAGTAAAACCGCAGCGAGGGAGGCGGCGGCCCGAGGAGTTCCCGGAGGGCTCCGGATACAGTAAAACCGCAGCGAGGGAGGCGGCGGCCCGAGGAGTTCCCGGAGGGCTCTGGCTACAGTAAAACCGCAGCGAGGAGGCGGCGGCACGAGGAGTTCCCGAGGACTCGGCTACAGTAAAACCGCAGCGAGGAGGCGGCGGCCCGAGGAGTTCCCGGAGGACTCGGCTACAGTAAAACCGCAGCGAGGGAGGCGGCGGCCCGAGGAGTTCCCGGAGGGCTCTGGCAGTAAAACCGCAGCGAGGAGGCGGCGGCCCGAGGAGTTCCCGGAGGGCTCCGGATACAGTAAAACCGCAGCGAGGGAGGCGGCGGCCCGAGGAGTTCCCGGAGGGCTCCGGATACAGTAAAACCGCAGCGAGGGAGGCGGCGGCCCGAGGAGTTCCCGGAGGGCTCCGGCTACAGTAAAACCGCGGCGAGGGAGGCGGTGGCCCGAGCGACTCTGGAGGATCTCTGGAAGAGAGGGCCGCTGCCACAGAAGGTGAGAGAAGCACTGAAACCACAGCATGGTTGATTCAAACCTCTTTCAGCAGCTGTCGGGGTGTTTGGAGCTGCAGATGTCCTCATCACAGCATGCACATGACGACAGACAGATATCAGTCCCACAGTTGGTGATATTTATAAAGAGAGTCATCTCCCACCACAGGTGTAATCCACCTTTTGAGAGTTGGGTCACTCTCCCACTCTTTACCATAGACACAACTTACTGTATATTTATGCTACTTTGGCATAGCGATCACTGGAATATACACAGCCTCAAGTTTTCAGAGGATAGAGAGAATTTTTTTGAACTTGTCTTTTATTTTGTTTTATCAAGTGCAGTCAATAAGGTGTCACGGGTAAGTTACAAACAGAATAGTATACAGAATAGGTGGAGGTAGGGACTGGAAGAGAGAGTAACCTTGGTAGAATGTTCATTCTTATAGTTTCTATTCTTTCTATCAGGGGAGAGTAGCAGAATTTCCCATCTTGTGAGGTCTGCTTTTATGTGGCCCATCAATTTCCCCGTAGTTGGCTTTAAACAGTTTGGATAGGTCTGTCGTTATAATAATTCCCAGCTATCTGAATCCCTGAGACCAGTGGAAATCAAGCCGTTCTGATAATTGGGTTGGCCAATGTTGAGACATCATTGCCTCTGACTTTGATTGATTTGATAGCCAGAGAGTTCTCCATATTTCTTTAAGATATCTAGCAGTGCCGGAGCAGAATTGACAGGATCCATTATGTAAGTCAGCATATCGTCTGCATAAAGAGATACCTTTTGCTCCTTATTTGCTGTGTCTTTTATTTCTTCATTCTGTCTAATGGTCTTTTTGGGAAAGCCAGTGAGAAGACCATCACAATAGTCCACCCTGCTGGTGATGAAAGCATGAACGAGTTTCTCCAAGTCTTGCCTGAAAACAAAGCATGTGATTCTGATTATGCTGATTTAGTTATTGCTTTGACATGACTTCTGAAACTCAGGTCTGACTCCAAAATCACAAAAAGATTCCTGACTTGATTTTTTTTTTATAGTCGTTTTATAGTCGAGTTTCATCTTTGCTTCCAAATGTAATGATTTCATTTTTGTCTCTGTTTGACTGAAGATAGTTTTGGCTCATCCAGCTGTTGACTTCATCAATGCATTTGCACAGGGAGTCAATGGGGCTGTAGTCATTAGGTGATAGTGCTAAGTAGATCTGGGTGTCGTCAGCATAGCTGTGGTAAGCCATTTGGTTCTCTCTCATTATTTGGCTCAGTGGCAGCATGTACAGGTTGAATAGGACTGGTGCTAGAATTGACCCTTGTGGGACTCTCCTTATGTCATGGATGTCCACTCAGACTTATGGTCACCTATACTCACATAATAACCTCTTCCTTCTAAGTACAACCTGAACCATTTAAGGACCATCCCAGAAAACAGCACTGAGGTCGAGTAGTACCAGAATTGATGTTGCCTGTATCAGTATTTAAAGGGATAGTTAGCCCATGATTTACTCATACTCAAGTCATCCTATGTGTATATGACATTCTTCTTTCAGACGAATAAATTCAGAGTTATATTACAGACCTTAGAGACAACTCAAGCTAATCGTACTTTACGAAGATGAAATGCTAGAAGGCGACTAGCTTTATTCCCATCTCATAATATCTCTGTTTGGAAACTCTTAAAGCCCCTTCCGCTTTATATGACAGGACTTTGATACAGAACTTAGGGAGACAAGAAAAGCTTTGGACAAAGTTACTCGTTCTTGTAGATTTGTATTGTCTCCAAAAGCTTTATTTTATTTTCCAGGTTGATATCTCTTTACTTTTGATTATATTTGAATGATTTTTCCTCTTATAACCGCTTTTGCTCCCTCCCACAGAATTGAAGGATTAACTTTTCCAGTATCATTAATCTCAAAATATTCTTTTAGGTCTTTCTTAAATCTTCTATTTTTGATTTCTTCAGCAATGGTACATTTAGTCTCCAATATCTGAAAAAAGACTGCATGTCTAGATCTACTTTCAGCACAGTAGGTGCATGATCACTCAGGATTACAGGTTCAGTGAGATCTCATTGTGTCTTCACGGTCACATAGATCACGTCACACACCTGTCTGTCTCTCTTCTCACGGCCTCTCTGTGTTTCAGACACACTTGTCAGGTGACGGTGGGGGGGCGTTCCTTCCCAAGGAGGAGGCCGCCAAGGCAGCCCTGTCGGTGCTGGTCGGAGAGGCGGAGAGAAGATCAGGTAATCACACACTCCACATAAAACCGTTGTTCAAAACATGAACATTAAAGGGGTACTTCAGTACTGGGAAGATGTATTTAAACTGGGTCATTAATGTAGTAGAAATTATTTTTGAATTTGGAGAAAACACAGAAAATGTATTTGTCTCATGGGGATGAAAGACAACAATTCCCAGAATGCACTGCTTCACTGCCCTACTCTAGGCATGGCTAGTCGGCTACTGGATCACTTGCCCACCGCGTTCATTTTCAGTCAATCAGTTCAGTTAGAGACACTACAATTAAAAACTGAACGTGTCTGTTCAATATATTGTGAGTGATCCGATCGAGTGTCACGGCACAAACGCAGCAGGAGTCAGAGTACGTTCATCACATGAGCTGAGGTAATCGCGGATTCACGGCTGCGGCTGCATTCACAGCGCCTGTTCAGTCTGGCACATTTTCAGTTCATGTCTTTGGAAGCTTAACTTTCACAGGAAGTTCATTTGAAAAGCTGAAACACTCCCTTTGCTCTCCACCGCTCCGTTTACATGAATCTCCGCAGCTCCCCGAGCCGAGTGCTGTGAGTGTGATGTTGAAAACATGTGGAAATAGCGCCTCCTGCTGGCTGTAGTCTTTAGCATCTGGACAAAAAAATCCTCTGATGACGCAATATACTCCCGGGTTTCTACTGATACAAAGCTTAATGCTAGTCGCTGAAGTAACCCTTTAAGCTCATGCCTATACACTGGCCACCTATACTCCTATACACCTATGCCTATACTCGAGCCGAGTGCTGTGAGTGCGATGTTGAAAACAGCGCCCCCTGCTGGCTGGAGTCTTTAGCATCTGGCCAAAAATCCTACGATGACGCAAAATCCAAGGATTTTTTCCAGAAATAAAATGCATAATTCTCTCGTCTCAGGGTCATATGAGGGGGTAAAGTACGATAATTGGAATATACTCCCGGGTTTCTACTGATACAAAGCTTAATGCTAGTCGCTGAAGTATCCCTTTAAGCTCATGCCTATACACTGGCCACCTCTGACAGCATCAGCCAATCAAAACACTGGAACCTTCCCAGGAGAGATTCAAAGGTTCATAATCAGACACCTGTTCATCCACATGTGTTTATTTAGAGAGCAACAACTGCACACATCTGTACACACTACCTACACAAACCCTGATCCTGAAGCTTTGAATCTGCTGTCAGAAACACGTTTCACACTGAAGCTCCATTCCTGTCCCATTAACACCTGATCTCTGATGTCCACAGCCGTCCTCCTCCGCCTCCTCCAGAACCTCACCGCCTTCCCGGCCCTCCGGAAAACACTCCTCCTACACAACCATAAGCTCACCACTGATTAAAATCAAGATTTAGATTATTATTATTATTAAGAATATAAATTTAAATCTCATGTGTGTGTTTCAGTTTTTCCTGTGATATGAGTCACTTTCAGATCTTCTGCTGTGCAAATCATTCACTTGAATTTCTGTTTCAATTGAATTTTCAGATTCATTTCTGGACCAGAAAGGACCCCCGCACCCGCACCTTAAAATATTGTATTAAATTTTATTGTTGGCACTCTGTGTGTTCTCTCTTTCAGTAATTTGTGCTTGGCTGAAGGACCCATTATATTTGTTCTATTACTGTCATTTGGTGTTTTAAAGTCCAGTTCACACTGACCAAAGAGATGCCCACAAACGGCAACAGACAGTTCACGACGTCACACTTCTAAATAATTATAGTAGAGTTAGAGACTCTGGGTCTGTGCCGTGCGGTCCAGGGAAGAGCTCTGGGCTCGGGATGTGGCCCGAACTCCCCGTATCCCTGGCCGGTACAGGAGCTAGCCGAGATTGAGGAGTCAGGGTGCTGGAGGGATGCTGAAAATATATAGTCGGCTGTATATAACGATCAAGCATAACATTATTACCTTTGAATGATAAAGACGTTGCAAGAAAGTTGTTGTGAGAACGTTTTCCTCAACATTGAGAACATCAGTCAAGCACAAATAATATACAAGTAATATCATCTGTACCTCTCACTGAGAGAAAGCACATGCTATCAGTATGTTTTGGGAAAAATTTTGATCGGAGCTTAATCAGCTCCAACCTTGAAGAGCCTGTGTATCTGTGTATGTGCACAATATTCTGTGTGACAGATCAGTATTGGAGGTGGATTACAGGCCTCCTAAGAGACGGGTGGATTTGTTTTTCTGGACAAACTGGCGCCTGTTCGGGTGAGAGCGTCAACAGGTGACGTGTATGGACACGTGCATCTGATTAACTGACCATGAGTGGAAATTTACCATGACTGTGCCTTTTCTCTGAGCCAACCAGAATCATACACCTTGCAATAATGACATTGCTAGACCTTGAAAACAGTATAACTGTAGGGACAATTGTAATTGTATGTACGGTACGACGAGACTGGAAGAGGGGGAGCGTGGCCTATGAACTCCACGTTTCTCTGCTCCCATGGCAAAAACATTGGTGTTTATTTCAGATAGTAAAAGACATTCTGGTTCTTTTGACTGTTGCGCTGCCTCAGCCTTCACAGCCGCATCTGCTCTCACGTTTCCTGTTTAAATAAACTCTGTTATTAGTGTGCGCTGCGCATTTACAGATATCAACCTGGCCAGGCAAGAAAATGGTGTCTTGAAGCGCAGACACAATAGAAGCATTCAGAATTGGGTGCCCATCAGACAAAAAATAAAGTTGTTTTCCAGCGCCCTAAAATTGTGCGCAACTCCGACCACAGTGTAATTCTAGAACCTTTGACTGTTTACTCTCCGCCAGGAAACACATAAAAGAAGAAATGCAGACGAAGCGCAAACTAGACATGGAGCATCCAGTTTCTTCTGTTTACACCTGTTGCCAGAGGAAGGGGCTCCGTGTGGAGTTCATCCCCGGGGCCGCTCTGGCCCGGCACACATGACCAGGTAAGACATCCAGAGATGAACTTTCTCAGCTTTGAGAGTTTCTCTCCACAGCTGCTGTTTCTGAGAGTTTACAGCTGTAACCTGTTGATCATCAATAATGTGAATCTTGAACCTGTGATAAAATGCTGCGTAATGACTAACCCACATGGAAAAATACTATAGCCTAATATATTATAGTAGGATTTCTCTAGGAAATACTATAGTGTTTTTGAACCACTTTTACTAAAGTAAATATACTACAGTAAATGATACCTCAGTATTAACTCTAGTTTAACCATTGGCTGTAGTTAACAGTAGGCCTCTGCTGTATACATGTACAAAGTGTATTTGAATGCTATAATCCACTACAATTTACTGTAGTATCTTTACTCTAGATTATTTCCTAGAGTAATTTTTACTATAATACACTATAGTATTTTCCATGTGGACAACAATATTGTTCTAGCTGTGATTTGACTGTGCAAATGCATGATTGTGCAGGATATTTCCAGTGTCCATATGGAAGGGTTTCTGTGATGCACACCTGGGATGCTTCTTCACATGTTATTGATTTTGCCCTACACCCTCAGGATAACACTGACCAGTGGTTTGGTGTGGCTTTTCATTCTTTATATGCATGTAAAACACACCGTTGTTTCCATCACTAATTGTGCTATACAGAAATATCTGTGTGAACTGATGAACCGGTGTAAGGGCCACTACAATAATGATTCAAATGAGCTAAACCTGCTGGCAAAGGCAAGCTTATGTGTGTCACAAGTATTATAATAAACGTATTCATTTTGACGGCCTATAACATCTTTCATGGTTGCATTTGTGTCTTTACATTTCTTAAGGCTAAATATTTGTGCTCTTCACGTCACAGCCTGTTCTGTAAAAGTGTATCTGATCAAATGTGTTTTTCACTGATTTGCAGTGGGATGAAATGGACGGACACCTGGGATCCAAACAATCATTCTTCCCAGAGTAAGGATCATGTCCCTGTCTGTGTGTCTGTTTATTCTGATTTCATCAATGAATTGTGCTGCTTTTCCAGAATACCTTTGCTTGGTCAAAAGTTTCTGCTCCTGTTCTTGCTCAAGTTACTGTGTTTGTTCTGGTTTCTTATGAAATCTACTTTTACTGCCTGGAACAGTTTCTTGGCTGATGTCTCAAACATCTAATATGACTTTTGACTTTAATAATATATAGGATATGAAGTGTGATTTATGATAATTCCAACAGGCAGAAATGTGAGGAGAGCTGCTCAATGATCCGGGATCAGTGTCTTATATTGGAAAACGTGTGTGATGAAAGTCTGAACTTCATCAAAACATCAAGAGACACATCTCTACTGAATCCACAGAAGAAACTAAGCAGAGCCTCAACATAACGGCATCTTTCAGACGCTTTTCTTTCATTCATCTTCTCTTTCTTCAAACACACATTGACTCTCATTCCTCCATCACACTCTCAGACTCTGTCTTCCAGTCAGAAACAAGTGGAGCTTTCCTAACGTCTCTCACTGATGTCAAACACCTGCCAGCACTGATTCATTCTTCCCAGAATAAGGATCATGTCCCTGTCCGTGTGTCTGTTTATTCTGATTTCATCAATGAATTGTGCTGCTTTTCCAGAATACCTTTGCTTGGTCAAAAGTTTCTGCTCCTGTTCTTGCTCAAGTTACTGTGTTTGTTCTGGTTTCTTATGAAATCTACTTTTACTGCCTGGAACAGTTTCTTGGCTGATGTCTCAAACATCTAATATGACTTTTGACTTCAATAATATATAGGATATGAAGTGTGATTTATGGTAATTCCAACAGGCAGAAATGTGAGGAGAGCTGCTCAATGATCCGGGATCAGTGTCTTATATTGAAAACGTGTGTGATGAAAGTCTGAACTTCATCAAAACATCAAGAGACACATCTCTACTGAATCCACAGAAGAAACTAAGCAGAGCCCTCAACATAACGGCATCTTTCAGACGCTTTTCTTTCATTCATCTTCTCTTCAAACACACATTGACTCTCATTCCTCCATCACACTCTCAGACTCTTTCTCTTCCAGTCAGAAACAAGTGGAGCTTTCCTAACGTCTCTCACTGATGTCAAACACCTGCCAGCACTGATTAAGGACTGTTCCTCAGGTGCCAAAATACAGTTCTGTTCTTTTGCTTTAGTCTGAGGCCAAACTGTTCTTCATGGAGATTGTTAGCTGGACAAAACTCATGAGCTAATGGGTAAGAGACTAAGAATGGTTTTGTCAAAGGTTTCCCCCATAATGAGCCCAACATAGAGAGCCAAACTGATAAAAACCCAACACAACACACAGCCCAGAAGAGACTGGAGCTGAAAGGAGGAAACATTATATTACCATACCGCAGGGAGGAAAATGAGAGAGATAGAGAGAGATCTGAGCAAGCCAGACAGACACTGATTCACCACAAGAGCTTTTCAAAGCTTCTGTACTCCAGTGCAGCTGTGATCAATGAGTCTTCCAGCGTTCTGATTGGAGGAGGAGGACGAGTGGGAGGAGCCCAGAGTAATCAGGCCTTGAGTGAGTGATCAATGAGTCTTCAAGACACGCCTCTAAAATAGCCATCATGAAATGTGTGGTGTGAAACCAACAGTGAACAATTGGAACATTTGCTCATAACGCAGGGCTTCATTACCAACACGCCAACAATAACAACTCAAATTCAGCTTTTATAAATAAAAATGAACGCAACACGTTTAATTCGTTAACCGCTTTTCTCCCATAGAAAATTATAAGAAAACGCTTAACGTGGCTTAATGTACCAAGACAGACCAAATAATAATAACAGACCAAACTCAGGAAACATAATACTATTAAAGTATGAAATGTTCAAAAAAAAATCTGATGAGCCCTGAATATGAATGCAATGCGTTTAATTACACGTTAAGCGTTATCTTATAATGGTTTTCTATGGGATGAAAAGTTTGTGAATGAATATACTTGCCAGGTTACGTGTCACCACTGCTTTATAAATTTATCCAATTTTAGATTCTATGCGGTGCGGATCAGGGAGAAGGAGCCCGAGTGCTCTGGAGCTGCAAAAGAGAGGCCACTGCCTTCCTCATCTTTCTCTCCGGCCGGCTCTGAGAGGATGGAATTTTTTCAGAGATTTCCGCCATGGTAGGCGGCGCTGGGGCATGGAGACAATTGAAGAGGTTTCCACTACCCATGTTCGTGGCGGCTCTTGTGTCTTTTCTTCTCCTCCCCGGATTGAGAGTTTCTCTGTCCTAGAGACCAATCAGAGGCCTGGCAGGGCTGCAGGCTCCGCCCCTCTATGGCCTGAAGATGTTTGCTTGCGCCGTGGAAGGACATATTGTACACCTTTTCCGAGGAAACTGTGCCCCTCCCATTTAAGGAGGTACACCACACACGGATCTCATTGTGTCTTCACGGTCACGTAGATCACGTCACACACCTGTCTGTCTCTCTTCTCATAGCCTCTCTGTGTTTCAGACACACTTGTCAGGTGACGGTGGGGGCGTTCCTTCCTCCCCATGAGCGCAAGCTCACGCAGCAGGCCAAGGAGGCTGCCCTGTCGGTGCTGGTCGGAGAGGCGGAGAGAAGCGCCTTGATCAGGTAATCAAACACTCCACATTGTTCTAAACATGAAACCGATGTTCTAAAAATGAAATTTAAAGGGGTACTTCAGCGCTGGGAAGATGAATCTGTATTTAAACTGGGTCATTAATGTAGTACAAATGTGAAATTATTTTTGAATTTGGTGCCTTCTAGACTGAGAAAACACAGAAAATGTATTTTTGACTCATGGGGATGAAAGACAACAATTTCCAGAATGCACTGCCCGATGAGGCCACTCTAGGCACGGCTACTGGATCACTTGCCCACCACGTTCATTTTCATACAATCAGTTCAGTTAGAGACACTACAATTAAAAACTGAAAGTGTCTGTTCAATATATTGTGAGTGATCCGATCGAGTGTCACGGCACAAACGCAGCAACCACCCAATCACTGACTCTGAGCTCTCTGATGACTCAAGTCTCAGGCATCTATATAACTCCAAACACATGATGCGTATACAGGACAACATTCTGTGGTTTGCACCCGATGACAGCACAACGCCACGGCTTGTGGTGCCACGGTCACAAAGGGGGGTGATGCTAATGTACACCCACGACAAGGTCTTGTATTACAGCTTCAACTCCGCCACCTTGACAGGCCCTCAGCGGCTGTCAAAGAAATTTCAGCTCCACTGGACAGGACCTCATGAGATTGTGAACAAATTCTCCCCAGTTGCTTACCAAATTCAGCTAAACTGGGACCCAGAGAACCAGTTCTCAAATGGGTCCACCGGAACCAGATTAAGAGACATGTGGCCACTAGCAGAGAAAGACAGGAGGGGCCAATGCAAGGTAAACTCAACCGCCACCAAAGTGAAAAGACTGTCCCATCCAACCTGGGACAAACCTCGCTGACCTATTCCCTCTCTTTCCCCTTCTCCTCCCTACCTCTCTCTCTTGCCTGTAATAGGATGCGGCTGTGGATCATCCTCCTGTGCCTCCAGTCAACCAGAGGCCAGCCGCCACCAGACATCACACCAGGACCAGCCTCGAGCATTGTATTGAGAGAGCAACCGGGACTCCTAATCACCAATTGCACACAGAAAGTGTACGTCCGACTCGACTTCGCAACGCCTACAGAGCACAGTAGCCCAGTACAGCTGGCCCGGTGCCCAGTGGACCGAGGACTCTCCTCCATGCAGAGGCCGATGTCAAGCACATGCTCAACCAACAGGAGAAGATGAGTCACCCAAGCGGAGTTAGGTGGACACAACCGCTGCTCCAAACAGTTCCTGGGAGCATTGCTCAGTGCCGCTGTCGGAACTCTGTTTAACATTGGCATGTCCAGTGTCAACGCAGTAAACATAGCCACGATAAGACAGCATGTGGCCGAAATTCAGACTGAACTTCCCCAGCTCAAAGAGCAACTCACCACAGAGTGCAGCGCCCAAACCGTCGGCAAGACATTGAGAGGAACGGTGGTAATCCTAAACACCCACAGTGTCCTGTTGAACCAGACCGTGAACTCCATGAAACAACTGTTCAGTCTTCCAGAATGACTCAAACGCAGCTGGTCACAGCTTTAATGACTGACATGCTACGGGAAGTAAGCTCCTCCATCGACAGCTTAGCCATGGGTAGAATCCCACCATTATTGATACTCTTAAGCAAAATGTGTTGGCATCTGCTATCAACACACCCACCGACCCTCTGCAAATACACCTTGCCTACTCTGCAGCGCCATTCCCTTTATGTGGACCCCAAGCAGAAGGAGATGGGCTTCCTTCTTAACTTACCCATCATTGAGTCGAGCTGAATCTACTGCTCAAAGACATTGTCAATGTGGGCTTTTGGAAGGGTAACACACACCTTAAAGTGTGCACTCGAGGTGGTCGCTACCACGACAGCAATACACAGCTGTACCTAGCCCTGAACCTGCACATGTGTACCCTGACTAAAGATATTCATTATCTCTGAGGAAAGGCTTGCTAGGGCAGAGACAACACCGAGGGACTCTGTGGGTTGCAACCCATGATCAGCGACACCCGCTGCCCTACCAACGCAACACCTGCACTCCAAGTCACCGAGACGCAGGCAGAGATCGAGGTGACAGTGGCTCGCCAACACTCCGGGTGCGCATCGCCACGCTGATCCAAGTACCATGAGGGGCCATTCTCCACCTGGATGCTTTGACCTTGTACCATCTTCCGAGTGAAGAGTATCAGTCAGAGCTAGAAATCCCAGCCTTTTTCAAGGACCACAACCTCACCCTAGATCCAGAATTAGAATGGTGGATTGAAAAAGGGGGGACTCAGCTCATTGACATTGCTCCCCGACACAGCCCCCAAGCATTGTCCCGATTGCCTATCCTGAACCCCTCGCCTGTTGTCCAAACCTGGACCGCAGCTGACACTGCGCCTGTATCTCCATGATCATCGCCAAAACCCTCAACCTGCAGCATAGCCTTACTCCTGTACAGGAAATTCAACGAGATGAGAACCTCTTCAACGAGATGAGACCCTTGCCTTCCACGACCCACTAAAGGCCCACAGCTTCCACTTCGCCAGAGAACTCTCCAAGAACCAGATCTGCGCCTTGCTGCCCTGAAAGACTCAGAGGACAATAGAACTCAGACACAATCACACGAGAAGCCAGATCAAAGCAAGTATTTTATTTCCCCAGCAAACTGCATCTAAAGGTTGACCTACAGGTCTATTATCAAGAGTTCAGGCTCTGATTTTTTTGGGAATAAGATGCACTGGGTTCCACAATGTGTTTTACATTTAACAAGGGATGAGGGCGGGCGGGGTCTGCTGCATCTAGAAAGTCGCAAAACAGCTTTTAGATTACAGTTTATTCAAAAATTTTATACGATCAAAGCAATGTATGGAAAGCAGGAATAAATCTTATTCTGGAAAAAGTAGGAGTGTTTGGGATTGAGAAAGAATCTATTTTGGATTAAATGTGAAGCGGAGACATAAGTCTTCCGTCATACTACCGCAGCGCTCTTAAGGCCTGGTCATTAGTAAGAACTGTAAGGACTGTGTCTATGCCATCACTTCATTGGCTACTTGATGAACCTTTAATTAAAAGTGCAAGGCTAGATGTTACTGGTAAGACAATCCCGGAATGACAAACGCTCTAATAACGGCAAAAATGACTACTTTGCGACAACTGTTAGGAGTTGATGGCAATGTTTTTGAAAATGTGGAGCTGTGGCGCAATGTCTGGGTTTCAAATCACAGTTCACAGTTCACTTTATTTGCCATTTGCAGTATAAAACCACATTGGAAAAAATGTGCAAGAAGCTCAAAGTACAATCATATAAATAACATACAAACACTTCATGCATTCATGACTCGAGAGACTACTACTGTAATGTTTATTAGCTGGTTGTCTTGCATCCTCACAAACAAGCTAAGCAAAGTTAGTCCAAAAACGCAGTTGCTAGGAGTTCTTACTAGGTCAAGTGAAAATATGATCATATAACACCAATTTTATCATCTCTACACTGTTACTCTATTAAGTTCCGTATCACTACAAAGTATTGCTACTGACCTATAAAGCCCTAAAATGGTTTAGCTCCAGTGTATTTAACGGATCTTCTATCGCCCTACAATCCATCGCGCCCTTAAGATCACTAAACTCGAGGCTTCTGGTCGTTCCCTTTAGGATATCTAAGTCCAATACTAAAGGAGGGAGGCATTTTCACATTTAGCTCCTAAACTCTGAATAGTCTTCAGATATTGTTCGAGGTTCAGACTCGCTTTGTCCCAGTTTAAAACTAGATTAAAGACGCATCTCTTTAGCTACATTCACATTATAATTACCTTTATACTAACAGTTAAATCGGATCAAAAGAATTAATATTCTGAACAGCAGCTATGCTAATTATTTCATCTGTTTTTCTTCTGTTATTATCTCGACACTAGTCCTGGAGGGGTAAATAGTTGGTCAGCTCCAGTTTGTATCCAGCTTCTCTCTATGAGACTTCAGATGCCCCAACACCTGTGATGAGACGACTCAACGCTAGCGCTAAGCTTATAGCTACCTAAAATAATACATGATTGATTAACTTTTTCTAACATTTTTCAATGACATTTATATAAAATGCACTTTCTGTAAAGCTGCTTTTGAAACAATGTGTATTGTGAAAAGCGCTATACAAATAAATTTGAATTTGAATTGAATTGAATTGAAAAGTGCTTTGTTTAAAGTGATTACAGCTTGAGGAAAGAAACTGTTTAAATGACGGTCAGTAGAACATTTTAACGATCGATACCTTCTCCTGAGGGAAGCATCTCAGAAAAGACCCTGCAGGATGGCCTGAGGCATCCTTAACAATTTTAAAGCTCGATTCAAGAGTCTAGCATTATATGTGACCTCCAGAAGCGGCAAAGTGCAGCCAATGATCCTGCTGGCTGAGCGAACCACTTTGTTCAAAGCCTTCTTCTCTTTCAAGGTGAGATTACCATACCACAAGGTAATGCAATTAGTTAGAACACTCTCAATTACACCATAGTAAAAATTCAAGAGAATTTTTGTATTCTGAGTAAACTCACGAAGCCTGCGCAAAAAAGAAGAGGCGCTTTCTTTGCAATACTAGTCGTATTTGAGCTCAAGTTCAAATCATGAGAAAGAGTCACACCTAAATATTTACAGCTCTCAACAATCTGCACATCAGAGTCATAGATAGTAATAGGCAACTGATTCCTGTTGTGACCAAAATCAATAACAAGTTCACATGTTTTCGAGGTGTTCAAGAGCAAATTATTTTTTACTCCATTTAACAACCTTCTCCACCTCCTCGCGATACTGAGATTCATCGCTTGAACTTATCAGCCCAATGATAGTTGTATCATCGTATTTGATTATCACATTATTATCATAGAATGCTTCGAGGTCATGAGTATACAATGTAAACATCAGGGGACTCAAAATACACCCCTGTGGTGAACCAGTGCTAACATACAACTCATTTGAAATACAGCCATTAATTTTGACCCTTTGTGGTCGACAAGTAAGAAAGTTTAAAATCCATTTACAAATGGCATCGTCGAGTCCAAGGCATTTCAATTTGTGAAAGAGCTTTGTGGGGACCATTGAGTTAAAAGCTGAACTATAGTCTATAAATAGCATTCTTGCATATGATGTATGTACATCAAGATGCTTAAAGACAGAGTTCAAAGCGAAGGAAATGGCATCATCAACACCTCTATTTTTCCTAAATGCAAACTGTAATGAATCCATAGACATAGGGATTTGCTCTCTAATAAAATTCAACACCAACCGCTCAAAGGTTTTCATCAAGACAGATGTGAGGGCCACTGGCCGATAGTCATTTAAACATGTCACAGTCTTCTTGGGCACTGGAATTATGATTGATCTTTTAAAACTAACTGGAACAGTACACTTCTCTAGTGACATGTTAAAAAGATCAGTTAAAACAGGAGCAAGTTGCTCAGAGCACAATTTAAGGACCCGGGGAGGAATACAATCCGACCAGGTGCCTTCCTAACCTTAGTCTTAGAAAAGATCCTCCGGACGCCCTCCTGAATGATTAGAAGACTCTCCTCATTACAAGCTGAAAAACAACGGGTTCAACATATCCAGTTTCAAAACGACAATAAAACTCATTTAATACGTTTGGCAAGGATGGATCAACATTAATAATAGATCCTCCTTTAGATTTCCAATCAATGATAGAATTTAATCCTTGCCACATGCGCCGAGGGTCCGATTCCATAAAATGTCCTCTATCTTTGCTCCATAGCCTCGTTTAGCAGCTTTAATTGCGCGCTCCAAAGAATATCTGGACAGCTTATAAGCAAGAGCGTTACCAGATTTAAAAGCCTCAGCCCGTTGTTGTATTTTCCTTTTTACATCCGCATTATACCACGGATTCTGACTAGCATGCCGTTTATTACCTTTTTTGGAACACAACAATCAATGCAAAAATCGATATACCCAGTCACTGCATCACAATACTCATCCAGATTTTCTGAATGTAACACAGACCAATCAGTAGCATCAAAGCATCCCTGTAATTTCACTTCACTCTCCTTTGTCCAGCACTGAACAATACATGACAAAAGTTTTAATTGTTTACTCCTCTGTATATATATAGGGAGAAGTAACACAGAAGAGTGATCTGATTTTCCAAAAGCTGGTCTAAGACTAGATTGATAAGCAGATTTTACATTACTATAACAGTGATCCAGGATGTGTGCTCCTCTAGTTGGTTGTCTAACATGCTGATAGAAGTTAGGGCAAACATTTTTAAAATTACACTTATTAAAATCACCAGCTACTACAACGCGTTAACATGGGAATTTTCAACTTTGTGTACAATGTCACTTAATTCACTCAGGGCAGCAGAAATGTCCGCCCGCGGATGTATATAAACACCACACAGGAATATTACTGAAAACTCCCGTGGGAGATAAAAGGGCCAGCATTTCAAAATTTTCTGACAGTATAAAAGAGAAGATGAATGATGAAGACATTTTTTTTACTCCAGAATTATTTTAGTGGACTATTCACACCGGAAGAAAGTGACAATTTTCCAAGCATGTACATTTTACCAACGTTTACGGAAGAGGCATTTTCTCATCAGCTACTTGCGGTTAAAAGTTTTAAAGGGTTGGATTTTTGTGATGTTAGTGGAAAAAAGTTGTATGAGGTATGTGTTAAAGTACTGAACAAAGAAAAATTGAAGGTGCGGGTAGAAACACCATGGGTTGCTCATTTTGATGTTTTGAAAAGAATTGTAGACCTGTGTGGAGAACTATGTACAAGCCACCGTTGACCAAACCAGAAGGGGATTTGCAGTGGAGGATACTGCACGGCATTGTTGCCGTAAATGCATTTGTTAGCATTATTAATCCGGCAGTTGATAGTAAATGTCCTTTTTGTGACCAAAGAGAAACCATTTTTCACTGTTTTGTACACTGACAGGTTGAAAAGTTTATTTCTCTTAATTTCACAAACATGAAATTAAGAGTCTTAATTTGAATTTGAAAATGTATGGGATTATAAAGAAATGCTATGCTGTGTTAAAGACGGAAAATAAACTTTTGCTAGATGTCTTGAGTGAAGTATATGGTTGTTAACTGTTTTTAATTGGTTCAAAATAAAGTGTTATAAAATCTCTCCCTCTCTCTCTTCCATTCTCTCCTTTATCCTCTTCCCTTTTATATAATTCGTTTATAGTGTAATTTTTTTCCTGTTTGTACCATATGGTTTGTTTTACTACCTACATATATATGCATATTTCCTTGTGTGAATCGTAGTTCTGTATACTTAGTTGTTTTATTAAAACCCAATAATTACATGAAATTGAATCCGTATCATTTTGCTCACAGATATCGAAGTCAATGAGACGCAAGATCGTAGCTACCAATAAAGCTTGATTTTCTTGTTACTATTTAAGTAATACAAATTGTACAAACAAAGGAAATATTATTTGTCCGGATCAGCAAATTAATGTTTCTTAAAGTTTGTAAGTTTGATATTTGATGAAGAAATCTGAATTTCAACTCGCAGGACAAGAAGAAATTATAGATAACTGAAATCAATTTGGATAAAGGTTACTTTTACATGATTAAAGGTTCCGTTATAAGTTAATATTTGTGTTCGACAAGCGAATCATATTCAAAGACTCCCCAAAAATATTTACCCCATTTGAATTAATTATTCCCGAAACTCATTGTTGATACAACACTAACTACACAAACCCTGATCCTGAAGCTTTGAATCTGCTGTCAGAAACACGTTTCACACTGAAGCTCCATTCCTGTCCCATTAACACCTGATCTCTGATGTCCACAGCCGCCCACCAGCGCCTCCTCTGCCCTCCGGAAAACACTCCTCCTACACAACCATAAGCTCACCGCTGATTAAAATCAAGATTTAGATTCAAGGTAGAATTTTCAGATTCATTTCCGACCTGGTGTAGGTTCTTCTTATATTGTTGTGTGTTAGGAATAAATCCTGTTTGATCTGGCTTAATCAGAGTAGTAATATGTTTTTGAACTCTCTGTGCTAGAATACTTGTCAGTATTTTCTGATCTTTGCATATTAAGTTGATTGGTCTGTATCCTCACAAAGTGTTGGGTCCTTCCTCTTTATGAATCACAGATATAATGGCCTGTGACCATGTCTCCGGAGGATTATTCTTAGAGAGAGAGTATCTAAACACCTTGTTTGGTATGGGCACTAGGTCATTTATAAAGCATTTATAAAATTCTCCAGGAAGCCCATCGACTCCTGGAGGTTTGTTGCTCTTTAATCTTTTTATAATATCTCTTATTTCTGTTTCTGTAATTGGTGTTATCATTTGTTTTGATGCTTCCTCTGATAATGTAGGGAGATTTGAAAGCAGACAGGAAGGTATCAGTATCCTTTCCTGATGTTTGTAACCTGGGTTCTTCAGATAGGTTTTGCTAGAATGATGCAAAGTTATCTGCAACCTCTTTGGGTTGAGATACTATTCTACTCAAAGTAGGGTGACAGACCTTAGAGACAGCTCAAGCTAATCGATTTTACGAAGATGAAATGCTAGAAGGCGACTAGCTTTATTCCCCATCTCATAATATCTCTGTTTGGAAACTCTTAAAGCCCCTTCCGCTTTATATGACATGACTTTGATACAGAACTTAGGGAGACAAGAAAAGCTTTGGACAAAGTTACTCCTTGTAGATTTGTATTGTCTCCAAAAGCTTTATTTTATTTTCCAGGTTGATATTTCTTTACTTTTGATTATATTTGAATGATTTTTCCTCTTATAACCGCTTTTGCTCCCTCCCACGGAATTGAAGGATTAACTTTTCCAGTATCATTGATCTCAAAATATTCTTTTAGGGTCTTTCTTAGACAGACAGTCTGTTACTTTATACATGTACTGTTGAGAGCCAGAAGAAATCAATCCTTAAATGGCTATTGAGAAAAGCTGAAATCCTTCCCTTTTGGGTTTCTGGTTCTCCATGGGTCCGTAAGACCTAGTTCGGTCAAAGTTATTTAAGGTTTTCGCTTGGAGCACTGAGAACCCTTCTCAATAGGCATCCTATCCAGTTTCCCATCATGCACCGCACTGAAGTCCTCTCCTATCATCAGTACCCCTTTTGAATTGTCGGCAGTGATGTTAGTGATCTCTCTTTGAAGAATTTATCGGTGAGGACGTTGAAAAGCTTCTGACCGGTGGAAAAATGTGTTGAGTGAATTAGATTATGAAGAATGACGATTTGTAGATCGTGCTTTTGCTTTAATACACACCTTCTGCAATCTATTTTTCAATTACTTTTAAAAAGTGGTGGGGACATGTCCCACCCGCAAATTATGCCTATGCGTCCACTTCATTTTGTGTGTGTCACATGATCTGATCGAGAGTTTCTCTCTGTCCTAGAGACCAATCAGAGGCCCGGCAGGGCTGCAGGCTCCGCCTCTATGGCCTGAAGATGTTCACCTGTGCTCGTGGGGAGGACTTAGTATACACCTTTTGGAGGAAACTGCCCAGGAGAGATTCAAAGGTTCATAATCAGACACCTGTTCAGTCCACATGTGTTTATCTAGAGAGCAACAACTGCACACATCTGTACACACTACCTACACAAACCCTGATCCTGAAGCTTTGAATCTGCTGTCAGAAACACGTTTCACACTGAAGCTCCATTCCTGTCCCATTAACACCTGATCTCTGATGTCCACAGCCGCTCCACCAGCGCCTCCTCTCTGCCCTCCGGAAAACACTCCTCCTACACAACCATAAGCTCACCGCTGATTATAATCAAGATTTAGATTATTATTATTATTATTATTATTAAGAATATCAATTTAAATCTCATGTGTGTGTTTCAGTTTTTCCTGTGATATGAGTCACTTTCAGATCTTCTGCTGTGCAAATCATTCACTTGAGTTTCGGTTTCAATTGAATTTTCAGATTCATTTCTGGACCAGAAAGGACCCCCCCGGCACCCGCACCCTTAAAATATTGTATTAAATTTTATTGTTGGCACTCTGTGTGTTCTCTCTTTCAGTAATTTGTGCTTGGCTGAAGGACCCATTATATTTGTTCTATTACTGTCATTTGGGGTTTTAAAGTCCAGTTCACACTGACCAAAGAGATGCCCACAAACGGCAACAGACAGTTCACGACGTCACACTTCTAAATAATTATAGTAGAGTTAGAGACTCTGGGTCTGTGCCGTGCTGTCCAGGGAAGAGCTCCGGCTCGATGTGGCCCGAACTCCCCGTATCCCTGGCCGGTACAGGAGCTAGCCGAGATTGAGGAGTCAGGGTGCTGGAGGGATGCTGAAAATATATAGTCGGCTGTATATAACGATCAAGCATAACATTATTACCTTTGACCTTTGTCAAGCACAAATAACAATGATAAAGACGTTGCAAGAAAGTTGTTGTGAGAACGTTTTCTCAACATTGAGAACATCAGTCAAGCACAAATAATATACAAGTAATATTCTCTGTACCTCTCACTGAGAGAAAGCACATGCTATCAGTATGTTTTGGGAACATTTTGGATCGGAGCTTAATCAGCTCCAACCTTGAAGAGCCTGTGTATCTGTGTATGTGCGCAATATTCTGTGTGACAGATCAGTATTGGAGGTGGATTACAGGCCTCCTAAGAGACGGGTGGATTTGTTTTTCTGGACAAACTGGCGCCTGTTCGGGTGAGAGCGTCAACAGGTGATGTGTATGGACACGTGCATCTGATTAACTGACCATGAGTGGAAATTTACCATGACTGTGCCTTTTCTCTGAGCCAACCAGAATCATACACCTTGCAATAATGACGTTGCTAGACCTTGAAAACAGTATAACTGTTGGGACAATTGTAATTGTATGTACGGTACGTCGAAACTGGAAGAGGGGGAGCGTGGCCTATGAACTCCACGTTTCTCTGCTCCCATGGCAAAAACATTGGTGTTTATTTCAGATAGTAAAAGACATTCTGGTTCTTTTGACTGTTGCACTGCCTCGGCCTTCACAGCCGCATCTGCTCTCACGTTTCATGTTTAAATAAACTCTGTTATTAGTGTGCGCTGCATTTACAGATATCAACCTGGCCAGGCAAGAAAACTGTCTTGAAGCGCAGACACAATAGAAGCATTCAGAATTGGGTGCCCATCAGACAAAAAAAAAAAAAGATGTTTTCCAGCGCCCCAAAATTGTGCGC
Source organism: Gobiocypris rarus (assembly GCA_023029165.1). NCBI lineage: Eukaryota > Metazoa > Chordata > Actinopteri > Cypriniformes > Gobionidae > Gobiocypris > Gobiocypris rarus. Next base: position 326,473 of record CM040913.1, read on the forward strand.
AACTCCACCACATAGTGTAATTCTAGAACCTTTGACTGTTTACTCCGCCAGGAAACACATAAAAGAAGAGACGCAGACGGCGCAAACTAGAGATGGAGCATCCCGTGTCTTCTGTTTACACGCCTGGGCAGAGGAAGGGGCTCCATGTGGAGTTCATCCCCGGGGCCGCTCTGGCCCGGCACACATGACCAGGTAACACAGCTAGAGATGAACTTTCTCAGCTTTGAGAGTTTCTCTCCACAGCTGCTGTTTCTGAGAGTTTACAGCTGTAACCTGTTGATCATCAATAATGTGAATCTTGAACCTGTGATAAAATGCTGTGCGTAATGACGTAACCCGCATGGAAAATACTATAGCCTAATATATTATAGTAGGATTTCTCTAGGAAATACTATAGTGTTTTTGAACCACTTTTACTAAAGTAAATATACTACAGTAAATGATACCTCAGTATTAACTCTAGTTTAACCATTGGCTGTAGTTAACAGTAGGCCTCTGCTGTATACATGTACAAAGTGTATTTGAATGCTATAATCCACTACAATTTACTGTAGTATCTTTACTCTAGATTATTTCCTAGAGTAATTTTTACTATAATACACTATAGTATTTTCCATGTGGGACAACAATATTGTTCTAGCTGTGATTTGACTGTGCAAATGCATGATTGTGCAGGATATTTCCAGTGTCCATATGGAAGGGTTTCTGTGATGCGTACACCTGGGATGCTCCTTCACATGTTATTGATTTTGCCCTACACCCTCAGGATAACACTGACCAGTGGTTTGGTGTGGCTTTTCATTCTTTATATGCATGTAAAACACACCGTTGTTTCCATCACTAATTGTGCTATACAGAAATATCTGTGTGAACTGATGAACCGGTAAGGGCCACTACAATAATGATTCAAATGAGCTAAACCTGCTGGCAAAGGCAAGCTTATGTGTGTCACAAGTATTATAATAAACGTATTTCATTTTGACAGTCTATAACATCTTTCATGGTTGCATTTGTGTCTTTACATTTCTTAAGGCTAAATATTTGTGCTCTTCACGTCACAGCCTGTTCTGTAAAAGTGTATCTGATCAAATGTGTTTTTCACTGATTTGCAGTGGGATGAAATGGACGGACACCTGGGATCCAAACAATCATTCTTCCCAGAATAAGGATCATGTCCCTGTCCGTGTGTCTGTTTATTCTGATTTCATCAATGAATTGTGCTGCTTTTCCAGAATACCTTTGCTTGGTCAAAAGTTTCTGCTCCTGTTCTTGCTCAAGTTACTGTGTTTGTTCTGGTTTCTTATGAAATCTACTTTACTGCCTGGAACAGTTTCTTGGCTGATGTCTCAAACATCTAATATGACTTTTGACTTTAATAATATATAGGATATGAAGTGTGATTTATGGTAATTCCAACAGGCAGAAATGTGAGGAGAGCTGCTCAATGATCCGGGATCAGTGTCTTATATTGAAAACGTGTGTGATGAAAGTCTGAACTTCATCAAAACATCAAGAGACGATCTCTACTGAATCCACAGAAGAAACTAAGCAGAGCCCTCAACATAACTGCATCTTTCAGACGCTTTTCTTTCATTCATCTTCTTTCTTCAAACACACATTGACTCTCATTCCTCCATCACACTCTCAGACTCTTTTCTCTTCAGTCAGAAACAAGTGGAGCTTTCCTAACGTCTCTCACTGATGTCAAACACCTGCCAGCACTGATTAAGGACTGTTCCTCAGGTGCCAAAATACAGTTCTGTTCTTTTTGCTTTAGTCTGAGGCCAAACTGTTCTTCATGGAGATTGTTAGCTGGACAAAAACTCATGAGCTAATGGGTAAGAGACTAAGAATGGTTTTGTCAAAGGTTTCCCCCATAATGAGCCCAACATAGAGAGCCAAACTGATAAAAACCCAACACAACACACAGCCCAGAAGAGACTGGAGCTGAAAGGAGGAAACATTATATTACCATACCGCAGGGAGGAAAATGAGAGAGAGAGAGAGAGATCTGAGCGAGCGTCAGACAGACACTGATTCACCACAAGAGCTTTTCAAAGCTTCTGTACTCCAGTGCAGCTGTGATCAATGAGTCTTCCAGCGTTCTGATTGGAGGAGGAGGACGAGTGGGAGGAGCCCAGAGTAATCAGGCCATGAGTGAGTGATCAATGAGTCTTCCAGCGTTCTGATTGGAGGAGGAGGACGAGTGGGAGGAGCCCAGAGTAATCAGGCCTTGAGTGATTGACCTGAAGAGAGAGAGCTGATCAAAGTCAGTGAAACGGGACAGTTTCGTAGGCTATGTTCAGAATGCTAATTAGAATCAAATTTTTGCATATCCAGATTTTATTTTTTGAAAGTCTGGACAGTGAAAAACAGTCAAAATCAGTTGTATTTAACATACGGTTGAAGTGTGTTTGAAAGAGCAGCGCTTCAAACCCTTCAGGGGCTTAAAAACTCTCCGTTCAACAGTCTCCTTCACCATAGCCGTTCTGCTTTTGGGTGAATATACACCACCGTGAGCAACATTTGAGGGAACTCACCAGGCAAATAAGAAAGCAGTTCAATATCGTGGCCACACAAGGTCTCCGTTCCAATGACTGAACTGCAGCACTTGTTATTAATGGAGACACAAACGCCGCCTCCTTGACTTTCACCTGGAATAAGTCAATATAAATCCTGCTGAATGAATAAATCTTAATATATAAAATCAATCATTTATTGTTTTTCTTCATCTGTGTCACACTCCAGCACAGTAGATGTAGATTTAATCCTGATCATAATACTTGTATTGTTTTTTAACCTTAAATTAAAGTCAAGTCACCTTTATTTATATAGCTCTTTTAACAATGCAGATTGTTTCAAAGCAGCTTCACAGTGTTAAACAGAAAAATAATGCAACAGAATATATTTTGATTATCATGCAGTAACAATGTGGGCTCAGTAATTTGGTCTATATGGTTAATTTAGTTTAATAATTAGATTTATTTTGAAATATATTTGAAAAATAGTTTTTCCCCAACTGAGCAAGCCAAGCCAGAGGAAACCCAAACCCCATCAGGAGACCTAATGGAGAAAAATAAACCTTGGGAGAAACCAGGCTCAGTCGGGGGGGCAGTTCTCCTCTGGCCAATTAACAAACAGCGTATTATTATTATTATTATTCTGGCAATTTTAAAGGTCAGAGGTCATAATCGATCTGAATATTCGAAAGATCTGAGGCAACACGCCGAGACGGGTTTATTGAGGATGATGTATCGATTAAATAATTATTAAAAATAAATAATTTGAAATATCGGAGTCATTACGCCGGAGACAGGTTTTATTGAGGATGCCGTATTGATTAAACAATTACTAAAATGTAATATTCGAAAGATCGGCGGCAACACGCTGGAGACGGGTTGTTTTGAGGATGACATATCGATTTAAAGAATTATTAACTAGGACTATTCAAACAATCGGAGTCATCCCGCCGGAGACAGGTTTATTGAGGATGCCGTGTGGATGAGGCAGCTTAAGGGGGAGTCTAAATGACACGGTCTCTGCAGACACTTCAGGCTCATGTGTTGGTCACATCTGGGTGCAGATCCACCGTCTGATCTGGATACGGCCTGGATACGGCTGACTGCAGTAGACCTCGGGATTAACCTGAGAGACTAACATAAGCGTAGATGCTGTGATATCTTTTAGCAACTCCTAGTAAGCTGTTTTTAGGCTTAACACTTAGGAAAATAAAGATATAATAAAGACACGACACCACGAGCTGTTCACTGTGTAACTCTTCTTTTATATATCATTTTTCGGTCACCACAAGGATACAGGTGTACAGGGCACCACCTAGTGGTAAGTGCAGCATACATCACATCTCCCTTTTTTTTTTCTTTTTTTTTTACACCATTTACCCCAACAGTAACCTTGTAACCAAATCTAATTGCAAGTATTGTAACTTAAATCTATAAAACAAAACAAAAAACAAATTTACATCTGAACCGAACTCAGTCTCTACTTTACTTTAGTTAACAACTAAGTAGTTTAGCAAGAATAACTCTTTGGAGGTCTAACCACTCTACCCGAGCGTGTCATTTTCACAGTTTTTTCCACAACACCTTCAGGCCTTGAAGACGACTTTTCAGGTGTTGGTAGAGGTGGCAACACCTCTTCTGTAACCTCCACATCAGGAATACAGTCAGTTATAACTTGATTGAATGAGTCCTGAATGTGTGAATTTTGGAAACTCGACTCTTTCTGCCTTCAGCAGGTGTTTTTCGATTTCTCCTGTAGATTTCTCCACCCTGTGTTTGAAACAGGTATGGCCTCGGATTGTCAAGACTTTTTACCACTTCCACTGGCTGCCAACGGTTCTCAGCTCTCAGTCTCACCCTTTCTCCTTCACTCAGAGTAGGAAGGTTTCTTGCCCCGTGATCAAAGTAGAACTTTTGTTTCAACTGCCTGTTCTTTAGGCTTTGCTGAACATCTTTGTGCAGTTGTGGCTGTAGCAGCTTACTCGCTGTTGGCAGTCTGGTTTTTACTCTACGGCCCATAAGAAGCTGTTCAGGAGATAACTTCACTCCTCCTAGCGGCGTATTTCTGTATTCAAGAAGAGCAATGTAAGACTTTCTTGCATCTTCTTGAGTAGGTTTTTGATGGTTTGTACAGCTCTTTCACTTTGACCATTAGACTGAGGATATCTTGGACTTGAAGTTGAGTGTTTGAACTCCCAGATATCTCTGAAGTTTATGAATTGAGCACTAACAAACTGCGGTCCGTTATCTGAAACAACTTCATCTGGAATCCCATGTCTTGCAAATATTGATTTCAGTGCAGTTATTACATGCTGGCTTGTTGTCTGTGTCAACTTCGCAATTTCAGGAAATTTTGAGAAGTAGTCCACACACAACAGGTAATCTGCTTCGTTGAAGTGAAAGAGGTCCACTCCTACCTTTGCCCATGCTCTGTCCGGTAAGTCATGACTGACAAGAGGTTCCTTGGTATTGTTCCTCTTGAAATTATTGCACACAGCACACCTTGACACCACCTCTTCAATTTGTTTTCCCATGCCGTGCCAAAAACAACACATCTCTTGCTCTCTTTGCACTTAACAACTCCCAAATGAGCTTCATGAATCCTTTGCAGCATTTCTGCTTGTAGACTTTGTGGAACCAGTCTTGTGTTTTTGAACAGCAGTCCTTCTGAAAGGGTCAGTTCTTCTCTGAATGTCCAGTACTTTCTTATTTCAGCACGTATTTGATTTGTTTAGGCCAACCCGTCTTGACTACTGCCATAACCTTCTGCAGTTCTCTGTCTGCTTCTGTAGCTTTCTTGACAGCTTCAAATTTCTCAGCTGAAATTGGTAGACACTCTGATAACTGATGTACTTCCAAATCACTGTCCAGTTTTTGTTCTGTTTTTTCCTCCAGGTAGGCTCTGCTAAGTGTATCTGCTAATTTCAACTCCTTTCCTGGTTTGTAGGTTACCTGCAGATCATATGGTTGAAGTTTCAACAACATCCTCAGTAGTCGGGTTGGCGCTTTTTCTAGAGGCTTTTTGAACACTGTCTCTAGTGGCTTGTGATCTGACTGCACTGGCTGAACTTTTCACAACCATACACAACAGCTAAAAGCTCTTTTTCAATCTGAGCATACCTTTTCTGGCAGTCAGTCAGTGATCTGGAACCATATGCTACAGGATGTCCATCCTGCAAGATGACAGCACCTAAACCCTCTGAGCTTGCATCAACAGAAAGAGTCACCTTTGTTGACATCAAAGAATCTGAGAACTGGTGCATTACTCAGTTGTGACTTCAGCAACTCAAAACTCTTTTGCTGTGACGTTTCCCAGTGCCACTCTACACTACTTTCCAGGAGTTTCCTTAGCGCACTAATTTCAGACAGGTTTGGGATGAACTTTGCAAGATATTGAACCATGCCAAGAAACCTCATCAAGGCAGCTTTGTCTTGTGGCTTAGGCATCTCCACAATTGCTTTGACTTTGCCTTGGCTGGTTTCAAACCTTCTTCACTTAGTACATATCCTATGTACTTTATTTCTGCCATTCTGATCTTGCATTTTTTTCGATTTAACTTCAGGTTTATGCTCCTGATTCTCTCTAGAAACTGCCTGAGCCTTACATCATGCTGTTCTACATTTTCTCCCCACACGAGTATGTCATCCATGATATTAACGACTCCATCCAGGTCCTCAAGCCTTTGAGCTATGCACTTCTGGAAGTCTTCTGGGGCTGACGATACACCAAAAGGTAGGTCTTTCTTTGACCATGTTTTCGGAGCAGAACTATTCTCAGCTGACTTCTTAGTTTACTTGAACTTGCTAATTTTGTTCACCGTCACTTCGGTTTCCTCGTGGAGTGCTTTTAATTTGGCTTTTTGTGACTTCACTCGCTCTGCAGATATCCACAGCTTTGTTCAGATCAAGATCCGGTTCTCTTAAGAGTCGTGCTCTGATTTGATCATTATTAACGCCACACACTCTGCGGTCTCGGATCCGTGATTCAGTCAACTGTGCAAATTCACAATCTTTGGCTTTGTTTTTTAACTCAGTCACGTACGCATCAGTTCAGTTGGTCCCTGAGCTCGAGTGAAAAACACGTGTCTTAGATAAGTTCAGTTTTTCAGTGGTTCACAGTAACGCTTGAACTTTTCTTTCAGTTCTTCATAATCATTTGCTTCCTCCTCTTCAAAATCCATGGTATTAAATACCTTTATTGCTTGATCCCCGGCAACGTGAAGAAAAGTAGCACGTTTTATCTTCCCTGATTTCCCGGATGGTCCACTTGCAACGAGACCTGCAGTTGATTTTGATATTCTAACAGAGTTTAGAGACCGCAATAGACGTGATGGAGTATAATGTGTTAAGAGCTCACTCAAGTACTGGGGAGATAAACCATTTATTGCTTTATAAGTAATAAGCAAGATTTTAAAATGTATGCGATGTTTAATAGGGAGCCAGTGCAGTGTTGACAGAACCGGGCTAATGTGTTCATACTTCCTGGTTCTAGTAAGAACTCGAGCTGCTGCGTTTTGGACCAGCTGGAGTTTGTTTATTGCGAGCAGGGCAACCACCCAGTACAGCATTACAATAATCTAGCCTTGAGCTCATGAACGCATGTACTAATTGTTCAGCATTTTGCGTTGAAAGCATGTGACGTAATTTAGATATATTTTTAAGATGGTAGAATGCAGTTTTACAGATGCTAGAAACGTGGCTTTCAAACGAGAGATTGGTATCAAAGAGCACACCCAGGTTCCTCACTGACGACGAGGGCTTGACAGAGCAGCCATCGAGGGTTAGACAGTATTCTAGGGCACTACTTGTGGAACTTTTCTGTCCAATAATTAAAAATTCAGTTTTATCTGAATTAAGTTGCAGGAAATTACTATTCATCCAATTTTTTTATATCAGCTATGCATTCCGTTAATCTTGTGAATTGGTAAGTTTCGTCAGGGCATGAAGAAATATAGAGCTGAGTATCATCAGCATAACAATGAAAACTAACGCCATGCTTCCTAATGATATCTCCCAGTGGTAGCATATACAGGGTGAAAAGCAACGGTCCTAACACTGAGCCTTGCGGTACTCCATACTGAACTTGTGATCGGTGTGACATCTCTTCATTTACTGCTACAAACTGATAACGGTCAGATAAGTAAGATTTAAACCATGCCAATGCAGTTCCACTAATGCCAACATAATTTTCGAGTCTATTCAAAAGAATATTGTGATCGATAGTATCGAATGCAGCGCTAAGATCGAGTAACACTAATAGAGAGATACAAATGATTTACTCTTATCATCTGATCGTGGTTGTAACTCTAATTAGAGCAGTCTCAGTACTATGATACGGTCTAAATCCTGACTGGAAATCCTCACATATACCATTTCTTTCTAAAAGGAACATAATTGTGAAGACACAGCCTTTTCTAATATTTTTGATAGAAACGGTAGATTCGAGATTGGTCTGTAATTGACTAATTCTTTAGGATCAAGTTGTTTTTAATAAGTGGTTTAATTACAGCCAACTTAAAAGTTTTTGGTACATATCCTAATGTCAAGGATGAATTAATAATATTAAGCAGAGGATCTATGACCTCTGGAAGCATCTCTTTAATAGCCTAGTCGGTATAGGGTCAAGCATACATGTTGTTGATTTTGATGATTTAACAAGTTTAGCCAATTCTTCTCCTCCTATAGCAGTGAATGAGTGTAATTTTTCCTCAGTGACACTACAATGTTCTGTCTGAAGTGATACTGTAGTAGACGGCTGCATGGTTATAATTTTATTCCTAATGTTATCAATCTTACTAGTAAAGAAGTTCATAAAGTCATTACTGCTGTGTTGTTTACAAACGTCAGAAGTTGAAGCTCTATCCTTTGTTAATTTAGCCACTGTATCGAATAAATACCTAGGGTTGTGTTTGTTTTCTTCTAAAAGAGTTGAGAAATAAGCAGATCTAGCCGTTTTTATGGCCTTTCTGTATGCAATCATGCTCTCTTTCCACAAATTGCGAAAAACCTCCAGTTTTGTTTTCTTCCAGCTGCGCCCATTTTTCTGGCTGCTGTTTTAAGGGCCCGAGTGTGCTCGTTGTACCACGGCGTTGGATTATTTGCTTTAATCTTCTTTAAGCGCCGAGGAGCAACTATGTCTAAAGTGCTAGTAAAGAGAGAGTCAGTAGTTTCTGTTGCAACATCAAGTTCCTCTTGGCTATCTGTAATGCTGAGGAGATGGAACTGATGAGGAAGATTATGTATAAAGCAATCTTTAGTCGCAGCGGTTATAGTCCTGCCATATTTGAAGCGAGGGGATGGCTTTGCAGCTTTAGCTAAATTAAGTATACATGATATTAGGTAATGATCTGAGATGTCATCGCTCTGCTGCAGAATTTTAATGGTATCAACATTTAGTCCATGTGACAGTATTAGATCTAAAGTATGATTAAGGCGATGAGTGGGTCCCGATACGTGTTGTCTAACTCCAATAGAGTTTAGAATGTCTTTAAATGCCAATCCCAATGCGTCTTTTTCATTGTCAACATGGATATTAAAATCACCAACAATTAGTACTTTATCTGCAGCAATTACTAACTCTGATAGAAAATCAGCAAATTCTTTGATAAAGTCTGTATTGTGCCCTGGTGGCCTGTATACAGTAGCCAACACAAATGTCAAACGGGATTTATCATTTACACTACACAATGTTACAGGGGCGGCAGTGGCTCAGTGGTTCATGTAGATTGTCTGCAAACCGGAAGGTTGGTGGTTCGATCCCCGGTTCCACCTGACCAAGTGTCGAAGGTGTCCATGAGCAAGACACCTAACCCCAGCTGCTCCCGACGAGCTGGATGGCGCCTTGCATGGCTGACACCGCCGTCGGTGTATGAATGAGAGAGTGAATGGGTGAATGTGAGGCAATGTGTAAAGCGCTTTGGATGGCCAATGGTCTGTTAAAAGCGCTATATAAATGCAGTCCATTTACCATTTACCATAAAGAACCAAAACTTCAAAGGAATTATATTTGAAACTAGACTTCTGAGTAATACTGAAGATATCATTATAAATTACAGCAACACCTCCCCCTTTTCCTTTCAGACGGGGCTCGTGTTTATAACAATAATCTTGGGGAGTGGACTCATTTAAAGTATTGTAGTCGTCAGGTTTTAGCCAGGTTTCTGTCAAACACAGCACATCTAGGTTATGATCTATAATCATATCATTAACAATAAGCGTTTTTGGCGAAAGGGATCGAATATTCAGCAACCCGAGATTTATCAATTGTTCATCCGTATTATATCTGTTGTTTATTTGTTGGACATCAATTAAATTTTTACTGTTGAATGGTTTTGATGTTTTTTTGTATTTACTGATTCGGGGAACAGACACAGTCTCTATGTGATAATATCTAGGTGAAAGCGTCTCTATGTGCTGGGATTTAGCTGACTCTGGTGACGACAGCTAGCAGACGGTTGGTTTAGCCAGTTTGTCTGCTTCCTGACCTGGGCCCCAGTGAGTCAAGGTTTAGCTCTAAGATTATGTGCCAAATTACTAGAGAGAAGAGCAGCACCAGCCCAGGAAGGATGAATTCGTCTATCTTCAACAGGTCAGGTCTCCCCCAAAACTTTTCCAATTGTCTATGAACCCTATGTTATTTTGCGGACACCACTTAGACAACCAGCCATTGAGTGATGATAATCTGCTAACTATTTCATCACTCCTTTTAACAGGAGGGGGCCAGATAAACAGACTGCCGGTGACATTGTACTTGCGAGTTTACACACCTCTTTAATGTTAATTTTGGTGATCTCCGACTGACGAAGTCGAACATCATTAGTGCCGACGCGTGAATAATAATCTTAGAGAATTTACGATTAGCTTTAGCCAGCACTTTTAAATTTGCTTTGATGTCAGGCGCTCTGGCTCCCGGTAAACATGTGACTATGGTGGCTGGTGTCTCTATTTTCACGCTATGTAATAAAGTCGCCAATAACTAGGGCACTTTCAACAGGATCCTCAGTGGGTGCATCACTGAGTGGGGAGAACCTGTTTGATGTTCTAATCGGAACGGAAGAGTGGTTTTTAGATCCGCGAGTATGCTGTCTCACAGTCACCCAATTGCCCTGCTGCGGGGGATCAGCCGGAACCAAACAATGAGTGTTCACTAAGCTAGTCGCATCCAAAGCAGTATCTAAAGCTGTTACATTCTCACTACTCTCACATAAAGTCTGGATGCGTGTCTAAATCTGAAATCTTCTCCGTCAGCCTGATTAATTCCTTACATTTAACACATGTGAAGCCCTGTTCGCCAACGGAGATAGATATGCTAAACATGTAGCATGCAGTGCAAGTGACAATGACAGGAGAAGAAGACATGGCTTACCGTATTTGTTGATGAATCTAAAACTTACCACACAACTTACTCCACTTACTTTGTTTGATGGAGTCTATTTAATAATCCAACTCACCACAGTTGTCTAATGAACTCAGAAAACAGGAGACCCGGGTGCCGGGATGGAAAGCTACCAGGCTAGCTAAAAGCTAACACGTGGTAGTGATTTAGATTAAAAGCTAGTGATGTCAAATTTAACTTGATAGGCTATATTAAACAATATATGGTGATGAGTGAGTTATATTTAGCAGTAGAACAAAGAAAATATATCAAATAGAGCTACAAACACTAGCTGAGCAGGAGACAGACAGGAGACTGGAGACAGGAGACTGAAGCAATCGATCAGGAGCAGAAGCAATCGATCAGGAGCACAAATGACAATATCTACTTCTCCTCCATCAGTGTGTGTCAATCTCCCTCCTCCTGTGAGATTTCTTCGGTCACAACGCCAGGGCACTCTCCCTCCTCCATCTGTTGTAGGTGAACCAAAAACAACTGATACCAGCTCTCGGTGATGTGTGTTGGGTCCCCACCATGATAACAGTATCTTTATCAAATGTTTACAGAACGAGCAGAAATGCTGTTCATAAAGTTTCTGTAACCCACACACAAATTTGAGGCTTTATTACTATGCATTTTCCCCCCTTTTTCTTTGTTGCCTAATGCATAAAATGTTCAGACATGTGGTTTAATTATTTTATTTTATTCATTATTTAGTTTTCGTGAGGGGTGAAAATCAGTAATAAGTAAAGTGAGTTGATGGGTACTGACGTCACATGTGCGGCAGCTCGTTGAAGAGAGAGATATGAGCCACGTGGTTATCGTTAATCTTATCCATCTTCGCCAATATTTTCATAAATCGTTGTCTGAACTGTTTTATTGCATTAGACTGTCTCAGCGCCGGTGATAGTGTTGGACTTGCACAGAGAGAGAAAGCCGCGCTGGATTCGCTACGGAGTGATTTCGTCATCTCAGGACTTCGTTTTAAGGAGGCAGCGTTTCTTTCTCGTCCATTCCTGCAAGTGCTGTAGGCATTCACACATCCACACAAACTGAACTGAGACAAATCCATTCATATTACATTCAGGACTGCTGTACACAATATTTGATTTTATTTTTTTGTTGTCGTTTTTTTTATTGTTAATGTGGAACAAAATACTTGATGTTCAGTTGGTGGTTTGAAAAGGGGCAAATTATATTCTCATGATTTGTGCAAATAAGAAAAGAAACGAACAAACAAAACAATCAGTGAATACAATTATTGTTCAGTGAATTGATTTGTGTTTTCATTCATTCCTTTCAATTATTTGAATTCAATTCATTTTCCTGTGTTGTAATGATATACTTTTAAATTTGAATTATTATTATTTTTTGTTAGTACTGTAAACTAAGCGCATACAAGTGCAGACATTCGACACGATTGATTGTTTTAAGTGCACGGTGTGAGACCCCGAACACGGGACTCCAAATATTAGTATAAATAGAATTTTGCTGTATTTGGTGAGCCCAGACCTAGTAGATATTTTCCTCCTTTTCTTTTCCATGTTAAATCCAACAAATGGGTTACATTTCCATGAAATAATAAAACACATTGCTCAGTAAGAACTGAATGTGCATGTCAATTCTAGTAAAATGATTAAAATTCATTGAAATGTGAAGGCGATGATGTCAGAGCAAAAGCCACTGCTGTTCGAGCAGCTGAAAATAAATGATCTGTTGTTTCAATCTCAGATTCACAAACAATACAAGTATTATGATCAGGATTAAATCTACATCATCTGTGCTGGAGTGTGACACGGATGAAGAAAAACAATAAATGATTGATTTAATATATTAACATTTATTCATTTAGCAGGATTTATATTGACTTATTCCAGGTGAAAGTCAAGGAGGCGGCGTTTGTGTCTCCATTAATAACAAGTGCTGCAGTTCAGTCATTGGAACGGAGACCTTGTGTGGCCACGATATTGAACTGCTTTCTTATTTGCCTGGTGAGTTCCCTCAAATGTTGCTCACGGTGGTGTATATTCACCCAAAAGCAGAACGGCTATGGTGAAGGAGACTGTTGAACGGAGAGTTTTTAAGCCCCTGAAGGGTTTGAAGCGCTGCTCTTTCAAACACACTTCAACCGTATGTTAAATACAACTGATTTTGACTGTTTTTCACTGTCCAGACTTTCAATAAAATCTGGATATGCAAAAATTTGATTTTATCTAGCATTCTGAACATAGCCTACGAAACTTTCCCGCTTTCACCGACTTTGATCAGCTCTCTCTCTTCAGGTCAATCACTCAAGGCCTGATTGCTCTGGGCTCCTCCCAATCGTCCTCCTCCTCCAATCAGAACGCTGGAAGACTCATTGATCACTCACTCATGGCCTGATTACTCTGGGCTCCTCCCACTCGTCCTCCTCCTCCAATCAGAACGCTGGAAGACTCATTGATCACTCACTCATGGCCTGATTACTCTGGGCTCCTCCCACTCGTCCTCCTCCTCCAATCAGAACGCTGGAAGACTCATTGATCACTCACTAAAGGCCTGATTACTCTGGGCTCCTCCCACTCGTCCTCCTCCTCCAATCAGAACGCTGGAAGACTCATTGATCACAGCTGCACTGGAGTACAGAAGCTTTGAAAAGCTCTTGTGGTGAATCAGTGTCTGTCTGACGCTCGCTCAGATCTCTCTCTATCTCTCTCATTTTCCTCCCTGCGGTATGGTAATATAATGTTTCCTCCTTTCAGCTCCAGTCTCTTCTGGGCTGTGTGTTGTGTTGGGTTTTTATCAGTTTGGCTCTCTATGTTGGGCTCATTATGGGGAAACCTTTGACAAAACCATTCTTAGTCTCTTACCCATTAGCTCATGAGTTTTTGTCCAGCTAACAATCTCCATGAAGAAAAGTTTGGCCTCAGACTAAAGCAAAAAGAACAGAACTGTATTTTGGCACCAGAGGAACAGTCCTTAATCAGTGCTGGCAGGTGTTTGACATCAGTGAGAGACGTTAGGAAAGCTCCACTTGTTTCTGACTGGAAGAGAAAAGAGTCTGAGAGTGTGATGGAGGAATGAGAGTCAATGTGTGTTTGAAGAAAGAGAAGATGAATGAAAAAAAAGCGTCTGAAAGATGCAGTTATGTTGAGGGCTCTGCTTAGTTTCTTTTGTGGATTCAGTAGAGATGCGTCTCTTGATGTTTTGATGAAGTTCAGACTTTCATCACACACGTTTTCCAATATAAGAGACTCCAGCGTGAGCGTGATCAACACTGATCCCGGATCATTGAGCAGCTCTCCTCACATTTCTGCCTGTTGGAATTATCATAAATCACACTTCATATCCTATATATTATTAAAGTCAAAAGTCATATTAGATGTTTGAGACATCAGCCAAGAAACTGTTCCAGGCAGTAAAAGTAGATTTCATAAGAAACCAGAACAAACACAGTAACTTGAGCAAGAACAGGAGCAGAAACTTTTGACCAAGCAAAGGTATTCTGGAAAAGCAGCACAATTCATTGATGAAATCAGAATAAACAGACACACAGACAGGGACATGATCCTTACTCTGGGAAGAATGATTGTTTGGATCCCAGGTGTCCGTCCATTTCATCCCACTGCAAATCAGTGAAAGAAACCCATTTGATCAGATACACTTTTACAGAACAGGCTGTGACGTGAAGGGCACAAATATTTAGCCTTAAGAAATGTAAAGACACAAATGCAACCATGAAAGATGTTATAGGCCGTCAGAATGAATACGTTTATTATAATACTTGTGACACACATAAGCTTGCCTTTGATTTACTGTAGTATATTTACTATAGTAAAAGTGGTTCAAAAACACACTATAGTATTTTATCACAGGTTCAAGATTCACATTATTGATGAACTCCACATGGAGCCCCTTCCTCTGCCCAGACGTGTAAACAGAAGACACGGGATGCTCCATCTCTACTTTGTGCTTCGTCTGCGTTTCTTCTTTTATGTATTTCCTGGCGGAGAGTAAACAGTCAAAGGTTCTAGAATTACACTGTGGTCGGAGTTGCGCACAATTTTGGGGTGCTGGAAAACATCTTTTTTTTTTTTGTCTGATGGGCACCCAATTCTGAATGCTTCTATTGTGTCTGCGCTTCAAGACACAGTTTTCTTGCCTGGCCAGGTTGATATCTGTAAATGTGCAGCGCACAATAATAACAGAGTTTATTTAAACAGGAAACACGAGAGCAGATGCGGCTGTGAAGGCCGAGGCAGCGGAACAGTCAAAAGAACCAGAATGTCTTTTACTATCTGAAATAAACACCAATGTTTTTGCCATGGGAGCAGAGAAACGTGGAGTTCATAGGCCACGCCTCTCTTCCAGTCTCGACGCACTGCATATACAATTACAATTGTCCCTACAGTTATACTGTTTTCAAGGTCTAGCAACGTCATTATTGCAAGGTGTATGATTCTGGTTGGCTCAGAGAAAAGGCACAGTCATGGTAAATTTCCACTCATGGTCAGTTAATCAGATGCACGTGTCCATACACGTCACCTGTTGACGCTCTCACCCGAACAGATGCCAGTTTGTCCAGAAAAACAAATCCACCCGTCTCTTAGGAGGCCTGTAATCCACCTCCAATACTGATCTGTCACACAGAATATTGCACACATACACAGATACACAGGCTCTTCAAGGTTGGAGCTGATTAAGCTCCCATCAAAAATGTTCCCAAAACATACTGATAGCATGTGCTTTCTCTCAGTGAGAGGTACAGAGAATATTACTTGTATATTATTTGTGCTTGACTGATGTTCTCAATGTTGAGGAAAACGTTCTCACAACAACGTTGTTGCAACGTCTTTATCATTGTTATTTGTGCTTGACAAAGGTCAAAGGTAATAATGTTATGCTTGATCGTTATATACAGCCGACTATATATTTTCAGCATCCCTCCAGCACCCTGACTCCTCAATCTCGGCTAGCTCCTGTACCGCCAGGATACGGGAGTTCGGGCCACATCCCGAGCCCGGAGCTCTTCCCTGGACAGCACGGCACAGACCCAGAGTCTCTAACTCTACTATAATTATTTAGAAGTGTGACGTCGTGAACTGTCTGTTGCCGCTGGGCATCTCTTTGGTCAGTGTGAACTGGACTTTAAAACACCAAATGACAGTAATAGAACAAATATAATGGGTCCTTCAGCCAAGCACAAATTACTGAAAGAGAGAACACACAGAGTGCCAACAATAAAATTTAATAAAATATTTTAAGGGTGCGGTGCCGGGGGGGTCCTTTCTGGTCCAGAAATGAATCTGAAAATTCAATTGAAACAGAAACTCAAGTGAATGATTTGCACAGCAGAAGATCTGAAAGTGACTCATATCACAGGAAAAACTGAAACACACATGAGATTTAAATTGATATTCTTAATAATAATAATAATAATCTAAATCTTGATTATAATCAGCGGTGAGCTTATGGTTGTGTAGGAGGAGTGTTTTCCGGAGGGCAGAGAGGAGGCGCTGGTGGACGGCTGTGGACATCAGAGATCAGGTGTTAATGGGACAGGAATGGAGCTTCAGTGTGAAACGTGTTTCTGACAGCAGATTCAAAGCTTCAGGATCAGGGTTTGTGTAGGTAGTGTGTACAGATGTGTGCAGTTGTCGCTCTCTAAATAAACACATGTGGACTGAACGGGTGTCTGATTATGAACCTTTGAATCTCTCCTGGGCAGTTTCCTCCAAAAAGGTGTATACTAAGTCCTCCCCACGAGCGCAAGCAAACATCTTCAGGCCATGGAGTGGCGGAGCCTGCAGCCCTGCCCGGCCTCTGATTGGTCTCTAGGACAGAGAGAAACTCTCGATCAGATCATGTGACACACACAAAATGAAGTGGCTGCATAGGTGTAATTTGCGGGTGGGACATGTCCCCACCACTTTTTAAAAGTAATTGAAAAATAGATTGCAGAAGGTGTGTATTAAAGCAAAAGCACGATCTACAAATCGTCATTCTTCATAATCTAATTCACTCAAAACATTTTTCCGCCGGTCAGAAGCTTTTCAACATCCTCACCAATGAAAATTCTTCAAAGAGAGATCACTAACATCACTGCTGACAATTCAAAAGGGGTACTGATGATAGGAGAGGACTTCAGTGCGGTGCATGATGGGAAACTGGATTGGATGCCTATTGAGAAGGATTCTCAGTGCTCCAAAACGAAAACCTTAAATAACTTTGACCGAACTAGGTCTTACGGACCCATGGAGAACCAGGAACCCAAAAGGGAAGGATTTCAGCTTTTCTCAATAGCCATTCAAGGATTGATTTCTTCTGGCTCTCAACAGTACATGTTTAAAGTAACAGACTGTCTGTCTAAGAAAGACCCTAAAAGAATATTTTGAGATCAATGATACTGGAGAAGTTAATCCTTCAATTCTGTGGGAGGGAGCAAAAGCGGGTATAAGAGGAAAAATCATTCAAATATAATCAAAAGTAAAGAAATATCAACCTGGAAAATAAAATAAAGCTTTTGGAGACAATACAAATCTACAAGAAGGAGTAACTTTGTCCAAAGCTTTTCTTGTCTCCCTAAGTTCTGTATCAAAGTCCTGTCATATAAAGCGGAAGGGGCTTTAAGAGTTTCCAAACAGAGATATTATGAGATGGGGAATAAAGCTAGTCGCCTTCTAGCATTTCATCTTCGTAAAGTACGATTAGCTTGAGCTGTCTCTAAGGTCTGTCACCCTACTTTGAGTAGAATAGTATCTCAACCCAAAGAGGTTCCAGATAACTTTGCATCATTCTAGCAAAACCTATACGAAGAACCCAGGTTACAAACATCAGGAAAGGATACTGATACCTTCCTGTCTGCTTTAAATCTCCCTACATTATCAGAGGAAGCATCAAAACAAATGATAACACCAATTACAGAAACAGAAATAAGAGATGCTATAAAAAGATTAAAGAGCAACAAACCTCCAGGAGTCGATGGGCTTCCTGGAGAATTTTATAAATGCTTTATAAATGACCTAGTGCCCATACCAAACAAGGTGTTTAGATACTCCCTCTCTAAGAATAATCCTCCGGAGACATGGTCACAGGCCATTATATCTGTGATTCATAAAGAGGGGAAGGACCCAACACTTTGTGAGGGATACAGACCTATCAGCTTAATATGCAAAGATCAGAAAATACTGACAAGTATTTTAGCACAGAGTTCAAAAACATATTACTACTCTGATTAAGCCAGAACAAACAGGATTTATTCCTAACACACAACAATATAAGAAGAACCCTACGCCAGGTCCGGAAATGAATCTGAAAATTCTACCTTGAATCTAAATCTTGATTATAATCAGCGGTGAGCTTATGGTTGCGTAGGAGGAGTGTTTTCCGGAGGGCCGGGAAGGCGGCGAGGTTCTGGAGGAGGTGGAGAGGAGGCGCTGGTGGACGGCTGTGGACATCAGAGATCAGGTGTTAATGGGACAGGAATGGAGCTTCAGTGTGAAACGTGTTTCTGACAGCAGATTCAAAGCTCCAGGATCAGGGTTTGTGTAGGTAGCGTGTACAGATGTGTGCAGTTGTTGCTCTTTAAATAAACACATGTGGACTGAACAGGTGAGCTCCTCAGCTCTTTTGCTCCTGCTGGGAAAATGTTCCCATGTGATGCGTGTCTGAGATCACATGTGGCAAGTATGACAGTGACGTGTGCTGCGTTTGTGTCATTCACTCCAGAAAGTTCATAGCATAGCATCTGATTATGAACCTTTGAATCTCTCCTGGGACGGTTCCAGTGTTTTGATTGGCTGACGCTGTCAGAGCCCAGATAGCAGACAAACACTGAATCAATGTTGAATCAATGTTAATGCATCAACTAAAATATCATTGAATCAATGTTGAAATTTAACATTGATTTTTCATCAGGTTTGCACCCTGAAATAATGTTATTTCAACGATTAAAAATAGATCAAGATGGGCATAAAATCACTATTTTTTCAACTATAATTAAATCATTTATTTAACACTGAATCAACATTGAATCAATGTTGATGCATTGATCAAATTATCATTGAAACAATGTTGAAATTTAACATTGATTTTTCATCAGGTTTGCACCCTGAAATAATGTTATTTCAATGATGAAAATAGATCAAGATGGGCATAAAATCAATATTTTTCAACTTAAATTAAATCACTTATTTAACATTGAATCAACATAGAAGCACTTTAAAATCAATCTTGCTTTATGTACAGCAGGATTCTATGCCCGTTAATTGTCTCTTTATTTTATTCCTTTCAATCAGAGACCATGTATGGCTGCAATTGATATGATTTTGTATCAAAAGTCACTCAAAGTAAACAACATCCTTCAGTTCACATGCAAATGTATTTATTTATGCCCCACAATTACAACAGGAAATCTCACATTGTCTTAAAACAATTACATCTGAATTTATAACACAAATGCCTGGAGAAGAGCCTGGAAAAACATGACAACCTGCATCTGCAAAATGGAAGTAATACAAATGGAAACTTGCCAATAAGGACAGAAATGGGACAGTACTACTGAAAGAAAGAAGGTAGAAGAAAGAATTAAATACTCTAAACTCTGGGGTTTCCACCATGAGCAATGCCCCAAGCCTTTCAGGGCGTAATGGAGACATTTTTGCACCATCCCAGCAAAGATAAACTCTGAGGCCTCCTTTTATCAGCATTCACTTGTAAGGCATCTAAAACAACAAGAAGTTAGTACATATTTGGAAGTGTGGTTAATTAAACATTATAAATGTACTCCAAAATTAAGTGAAACTTGAAATTTTATCAAAATCTTTACATCCCAGTTAAAACTCACTGAATTTAAATTCAAGACTATTTAATTAATTTTAGTATATACTTTTCCCTTTAAAGCATCTGCAGACTCACAGGAGGAATGAATGGAAAAGCAAAGTGAAATCCGATGTTTTATCTTATGTTATTATTATATTTAATAGTAAATAATAGTAAAGAAATAAATAAAAGTGTGAAAGTGAAACAAGTAAATTAATGATCAAGTAGCTAAATTAATAAAGAGGAGCTGGATAAGCTACACAGTGATTTGGAAGAGATTATCCATTTACAACACGAACTGGAGGCAACAGTTTGCTAAATTTCTGCAGTTTGATATAGCAGTTTGATATAGCTGCCTACAGAACTAAAGATCTCACTCTTTTCTTGCCGCATTAAAGATGAAATTGGAATTGTGTAATTGTGGTCGGCCCTCGTGAGGGTATCGCACAGCTGAAGCAGAGCTGCGAACTGATTGTCCTATTTCCCTTCACCTGCCGATATGTCAATCAGTCCGTAGCTCTGCTTCAGCTGTGCGATACCACTCACGAGTGGTGACCAGAATTACTGCCATGACAGAAATTCATCTAGCCGTCCGATCGCCTCTCGTGTTTCTACACTGGACGAATATGGGATGACAGAGTATGAATGGTACAATGAATGCATGTACGGCACCATTTCCACAAATACACAAATCTTATTTGTTGCACGACAAATCATTTTGATACTAAAATCATCCCATAGACGAACACCTCACAACAAACGACGCATGACAAAGTTAAAAATCGGCCCGACCCAAATAAAAGTTGCACGAGTCAGAATTCGGTTCGAAATCGTATGAAAATCACAGTATATGGCAATCTTAAGAAATAAAGATGAATACAAATTTGATAGGGCTTGGTGAAAAACAAACTGAAACTCAATGTATTAAGATTATCCTGGCCACTGGTTGTGTACGAGGGCGTTCACGTGACTCTATTAACATCGCAGCTCGCCCAGGAGAAGCACAAAAGTTGTAAGAAATAAAGAAAATAAAAACACAAATGAAAATTGAGATGCATTTTATTAATATTTTGTTTTACCTCTGAAAAACACTGTCGCTGTCCTGCGCCTGTCTTTTCATGCTTGAAGTCTGTTAAACTGTGCTTTGATCTGATTGGTGGTTGGCAGCCAGATTAAAGCTGCATTACTGCCACCTACTGGATTGGATTGTGGCGCATTCAATAAGTAGGGGAAAATATTCTAAATTCTTTATTAACAGTCACAAAAATCTTTATGTGACAGTCATTATATATCTCATTGCTTGCGCTGTGTAGCTAGCAGAAAAAATTGGGGATTGAGATGTTTTACATGATGGAGGAGATTTTAAAACAATAATTAAAACATAAATATTAATAATACTAATGATAATCAACTGGTGTATCTCATTGAGTTCAATTTACGGTAGGATTTCTTTGAAAATCCATACACTCGTTGGAGGAGATTCATCCTTTGTGGATAATGAATGTTCACAGAAATGTACCCAATTGATTTGGATTTCCTTTAACGTGTTGAATGATGGGACAGATAGATTGATAGTAATTAAGTCTCACCAGTGGAGAATTAAGCTGACCAAAAATCAACATTGATTCAGTGTTTGTCTTTTCAACTCTGAAAAGCATGGAAATTTTAACATTGGTCCAATATTATTTAGCATTGAATTTTCAACATTGGTCCAATATTTTTTAGCATCAGATTTTCAACATTGATCCAATATTACTTAGCATTGAAATTTCAAGCTCAACCAATATGATGATTCTGATGGAACTTCAACATTGATTCAATGTTTGTCTTTTCAACACTGGAAAGCATGGAATTATCAAACATTGATCCAATATTATTTAGCATTGAATTTTCAACATTGGTCCAATATGTTTTTAGCATCGGATTTTCAACATTGATCCAATATTACTTAGCATTGAAATTTCAACCTCAACCAAAATGATGATTCTGATGGAATTTCAACATTGACTCAATGTCACAATGCTATCTGGGAGGTGGCCAGTGTATAGGCATGAGCTTAAAGTTCACGTGTAGAACAATGTCAATGTGGAGTGTGTGATTACCTGATCTTCTCTCCGCCTCTCCGACCAGCACCGACAGGGCTGCCTCGGCGGCCTCTTCCTTGGCCTGCTGACGTGAGCTTGCGCTCATGGGGAAGAAGGAACGCCCCCCCCCACCCTCACCTGACAAGTGTGTCTGAAACACAGAGACGCTGTGAGAAGAGAGACAGACAGGTGTGTGATGTGATCTACGTGACCGTGAAGACAATGAGATCCGTGTGTGGTGTACCTCCGTAAATGGGGGGGGGGGGCAGTTTCCTCCAAAAAGGTGTACACTACGTCCTCCCCACGAGCGCAAGCGAACATCTTCAGGCCATAGAGGGGCCGAGCCTGCAGCCTTGCCTGGCCTCTGATTATGACTGGCGCAACCGAACCCTCCGTATAGGTTGACCCTGTTAGACACATTGTTAAACAAAAACACATATCAGTACAGACTTCTCCAGTACTCTGCCCCCAGCAGAAAGTTACCACACCCCTCCAGTCAGAGGGGATTGGTCTATTGAGGAAGAGGCACCTCCTCAGGACCTCCCGGAGACCCTTCTGCCCATACAGGCGGAAGCGCCTCAACCCGGGGAGCAGAGAAAGACACAAGAGCCGCCACCGAACACAGCCGCTACCATGGCAGAAATCTCTGAAAAAAATTCCATCCCCTCAGAGCCGGCACGAGACCTTACTCTCAGTTGAAATTTCCCCATCCCAGGAAATGGACCCACGGGTTAATATGGTGTCCACCCCCAGGGGGTGAAGAGGCTTCAGAGTCTAATAGTCCCCCGCCCAACCCTCTTAGTGTGTAAACCGCCCAGACTGCGCTCTACTCGTCCCCGACAGCTGCTGAAAGAGGTTTGAATCAACCATGCTGTGGTTTCAGTGCTTCTCTCACCTTCTGTGGCAGCAGCCCTCTCTTCCTGAGCTCCTCCAGAGCCGCTCGGGCCGCTGCCTCCCTCGCTGCCTTAAAAAACGTGATTGTTATTGGAAAGTGAACCTTTTTATGGTGTAGCATACCATGGCCAAAGCCTGGTTCCCTACCAAAGCAAAGCAGTTCTAGCCAGAATGTGACATTAGAGGGAGAGATTTTTGGCCAAAACCCAATTTTTATTGTAAAGATGCTTTAGTGAGGCCAGTAGGAGCACTATAATGAAATAAAGGTGGTAGCTCATTCTGAGGAAAATTATGAGTTACTCAGGATGTACTGCCACTCCATAATACCTGTTTTATTATAATAGCACAAGTCAGTTCTGCTGTAGCATCCAATGGCCAAAACCAGTCTTCCATCTGAAACGTTGCTGGTTCTAGCCCGGCAGTGACATGATAGGGAAAAGTATTAGGGGAAAAAACTTGATTGTTATTGGAAAGTGAACCTTTTTATGGTGTAGCATACCATGGCCAAAGCCTGGTTCCCTACCAAAGCAAAGCAGTTCTAGCCAGAATGTGACATGAAAGGGAGAGATTTTTGGCCAAAACCCAATTTTTATTGTAAAGATGCTTTAGTGAGGCCAATAGAGGGCACTATAATGCAATAAAGGTGGTAGCTCATTCTGAGAAAAATGTTACTCAGGATGTTCTCCCACTCCATAATACCTGTTTTATTAAATTAGCACAAGTCAGTTCTGCTGTAGCATCCAATGGTCAAAACCTGTATTCCATCCGAAGCTTTGCTGGTTCTAATCTGGCAGTGACATGATAGGGAAAACTATTAGGGGAAAAAACTTGATTGTTATTGGAAAATGAACCTTTTTTTATGCCTTAGCATACCATGGCCAAAGCCTGGTTCCCTACCAAAGCAGTTCTAGCCAGAATGTGACATGAGAGGGAGAGATTTTTGGCAAAAACCCAATTTTTATTGGAAAGATGCTTTACTGAGGCCAGTAGGGGGCACTATAATGCAATAAAGGTGGTAGCTCATTCTGATAAAAAAAATAAGTTACTCAGGATGTACTGCCACTCCATAATACCTGTTTAGTTATAATAGCACAAGTCAGTTCTGCTGTAGCATCCAATGGTCAAAACCTGTCTTCCATCTGAAACTTTGCTGGTTCTAGCCCGGCAGTGACATGATAGGGAAAACTCGGTCATCGCCACTGCCGTTTATATTCCACCACAGGCGGACACGGGGCTGGCATTATCTGGCCTCCATGATGTGACCAGCGGCTTAATAAACAAACACCCCGACGCTGCTTTCATCGTCGCGGGTGATTTTAATAAAGCAAACTTAAAGAAAGTATTGCCAAACTTTCACCAGCATGTCTCCTGCCCCACACGAGGAGCAAACACACTGGATCATTGCTACTCTCCGTTTAAGAACGCCTACAAAGCTCGTTCACAGCCAGCTTTTGGCAAATCGGACCATGCCGACATTTTCCTCACACCGGAATATAAACAAAGGCTCGTTCAAGAACCCCCGGTGAGGAGGGAAGTTAAACGCTGGTCATCCCATTCAGAGTTCGCGCTACAGGCAGCTCTTGATGACGTCGACTGGGACATGTTTCGCGAGTTCTGATGACGCCAGCGAGTTCACGGATGTGGCGCTCTGCTTTATCAACACACTGACAGAGCAAGCCACACAAACAATAACTTTAACGTCCTTCCCTAATCAGAAACCGTGGGTGGACAGTTCTATCCGCGCTGCAGTAAACACACGCACTGCAGCCTATAATGCCGGTCTCCTAACAGGGGATATGAGGGAGTACAAAGCATCATGTTACGCCTCCGGCGCGCCGTCAAAGCCGCAAAGCTCCGTTATAAAGACCGAGTGGAATCTCATTTCCAACTCAACGACTCTCGGCGGATGTGGCAGGGACTTAGGACCATCTGTGCTTTTGGAACTAAATCCCTGCAGAGGTGAGAGCTGATCCGCTGCTTGTGAACGAGTTAAACTCTTTCTACGCTCGCTTTGATTGTAATCGCGGCAGCGCGACTCCGCCGAGTGACGCGTCAGAGAGAGTCCTCAGAGCAGCAACAGTCACGTGATCTCTGTCTCGGAGGACGAGGTTCGGAGGGCACTCAAACGTGTGGATGTCAGGAAAGCTCCTGGGCCAGATGGTATTTCAGGTCGTGTTCTACGGTCCTGTGCTGATCAGCTCGCTGGGCTCTTTACATCCATATTTAATGAGTCCCTTGCCATCCGTTGTCCCCACCTCCTTCAAAAATCCACCATCATCCCTGTACCTAAGAACAGTAAACCCTCTTGCCTAAATGACTATCGTCCAGTGGCTCTCACATCTATAGTCATGAAGGTCTTTGAGAGACTCATTAAAAACAACATTTGCTCCTCCATTCCTGACACTTTGGACCCTCTTCAGTTTGCCTATCGTCCCAATAGATCGACTGAAGATGCCATCTCTCACGCCCTTCACTCCTGCCTCACTCACATCGACAGCAAAAGTGGGAACTACGTCAGGCTGCTATTTATTGACTATAGCTCAGCCTTTAACACCATAGTTCCCATTAAGCTAACACACAAACTCCTGGATCTCGGCCTGAATTTTTCTCTCTGCCTCTGGATTGAAGATTTCCTCACTGGCAGACCCCAGGCGGTGAGAGTAGGCCAGTTCACCTCCACCTCCATCACCCTGAGTGTGGGAGCTCCACAGGGCTGTGTGCTGAGTCCCCTGCTCTACTCTCTACACCCATGACTGTTTGTCCACACACAGCTCCACCTCTATCATCAAGTTTGCTGATGATACTGTTGTCCTGGGTCTCATTTCCAACAACAATGAGACGGCATACTTGGACGAGGTGGAGCAACTGACATCATGGTGCCAGGACAACTGTCTCTCTCTGAATGTTAGCAAGACCAAAGAACTGATTGTGGACTTCAGGAAGAGACAGCAACGGTCATACTCCTCTCATGATCAGCGGGACACCGGTAGAGAGAGTGAACAGCTTCAAATACCTGGGTGTGAACATCTCCGAGGACCTGACCTGGACTGCACACATCCAGGCACAGGTGAAAAAAGCCAGGCAAAGACTGTACCACCTGCGCCAGCTGAGGAAATTCAGGGTTTTACCAGATATCCTGAAAACTTTCTATCGAGGGGCGATAGAAAGTGTCCTGACTCAGTGCATCACAGCGTGGTACGGAACAGCACCAGTCATGACTGCAAAGCCCTGCAAAGAGTGGTGCGCTTATCCGAGCGCATCTCAGGGTCAGCTCTCCGTCTCTGCAGGACATTTACACCAAACGCTGCAGAGGTAGAGCTACTAAAATAATCAAAGACATTACCCACCCTGCGAACTCTCATTTCACCCTGCTGCCATCTGGTAAGCGCTGAAGCCTGATGGCAAAAACTGAAAGGCTCAGGAGGAGTTTCTTCCCCCAGGCCATCAGACTCCTGAACTCAGTCACGTGACTGCACTTCACCCCGCACACACATAAACATCCGGTTTTAACATTAACATCCACATACTGTCATTGCACTGCACTTTATGTTCTTATTGTTACTGTGTAACAACCTGTTATAAACCTGTTTGCACATTATACTTCTGTTTGCACATTACATTATACCTATTGTTTGCACATTATACTTTATATATATATTTTTTATGCTAACCAGCTATTTAAGTCTACAGTTTATCCCACTTATCATATTCCACTTATTTTTTATCTTTATTTCCTATTTTTTATCTTTTACTTGATTATTTATAATTCTACATATGTTTAGTACTTTTTATTCTATTTTATTCTATTTCTATTTTAATCTCCTCTTGTGTTTTCTTGTAACTGTTATTTGCACTGTCTTTAGAGCGGACCTGTTTACATTTCACTGCCAGTTGTATATTCTGTATATAACTGTGTATGTGACAAATAAAACTCTTGAATCTTGAATCTTGAAAAAACTATTAGGGAAAAAAACTTGATTGTTATTGGAAAATGAACCTTTTTATGGTGTAGCATACCATGGCCAAAGCCTGGTTCCCTACCAAAGCAAAGCAGTTCTAGCCAGAATGTGACATGAGAGGGAGAGATTTTTGGCAAAAACCCAATTTTTATTGGAAAGATGCTTTACTGAGGCCAGTAGGGGGCACTATAATGCAATAAAGGTGGTAGCTCATTCTGATAAAAAAAATAAGTTACTCAGGATGTACTGCCACTCCATAATACCTGTTTAGTTATAATAGCACAAGTCAGTTCTGCTGTAGCATCCAATGGTCAAAACCTGTCTTCCATCTGAAACTTTGCTGGTTCTAGCCCGGCAGTGACATGATAGGGAAAAAAACTTGATTGTTATTGGAAAATGAACCTTTTTATGGTGTAGCATACCATGGCCAAAGCCTGGTTCCCTACCAAAGCAGTTCTAGCCAGAATGTGACATGAGAGGGAGAGATTTTTGGCAAAAACCCAATTTTTATTGGAAAGATGCTTTGGTGAGGCCAGTAGGGGGCACTATAATGCAATAAAGGTGGTAGCTCATTCTGAGGAAAATTGAGTTACTCAGGATGTACTGCCACTCCATAATACCTGTTTTATTAAAATAGCACAAGTCAGTTCTGCTGTAGCATCCAATGGCCAAAACCTGTCTTCCATCTGAAACGTTGCTGTTTCTAGCCCGGCAGTGACATGATAGGGAAAACTATTAGGGAATAAAACTTGATTGTTTTTGGAAAATGAACCTTTTTTTGCCTTAGCATACCATGGCCAAAGCCTGGTTCCCTACCAAAGCAATGCAGTTCTAGCCAGAATGTGACATGAGAGGGAGAGATTTTTGGCCAAAACCCAATTTTTATTGGAAAGATGCTTTGGTGAGGCCAGTAGGGGGCACTATAATGCAATAAAGGTGGTAGCTCATTCTGAGGAAAATTATGAGTTACTCAGGATGTACTGCCACTCCATAATACCTGTTTTAGTAAAATAGCACAAGTCAGTTCTGCTGTAGCATCCAATGGTCAAAACCTTTCTTCCATCCGAAGCTTTGCTGGTTCTAATCTGGCAACGACATGATAGGGAAAACTATTAGAGAAAAAAAACTTGATTGTTATTGGAGAATGAACCTTTTTATGCTGTAGCATACCATGGCCAAAGCCTGGTTCCCTACCAAAGCAAAGCAGTTCTAGCCAGAATGTGACATGAGAGGGAGAGATTTTTGGCAAAAACCCAATTTTTATTGGAAAGATGCTTTACTGAGGCCAGTATAACGCAATAAAGGTGGTAGCTCATTCTGAGGAAAATATGTTACTCAGGATGTGCTGCTACTCCATAATACCTGTTTTATTAAAATAGCACAAGTCAGTTCTGCTGTAGCATTCAATGGTCAAAACCTGCCTTTCATCCAAAGCTTTGCTGGTTCTAATCTGGCAACGACATGATAGCGAAAACTTTTAGGGAAAAAAACTTGATTGTTATTGGAAAATGAACTTTTTCTTGCCTTAGCATACCATGGCCAAAGCCTGGTTCCCTAACAAAGCAAATCTAGCCAGAATGTGACATTAAGGGAGAGATTTTTTCAAAAACCCAATTTTTATTGGAAAGATGCTTTAGTGAGGCCAATAGGAGGCACTATAATGCAATAAAGGTGGTAGCTCATTCTGAGAAAAATATGTTACTCAGGATGTTCTCCCACTCCATAATACCTGTTTTATTAAAATAGCACAAGTCAGTTCTGCTGTAGCATCCAATGGCCAAAACCTGTCTTCCATCCGAAGCTTTGCTGGTTCTAATCTGGCAACGACATGATAGGGAAAACTATTAGAGAAAAAAAACTTGATTGTTCTTGGAAAATGAACCTTTTTTGCCTTAGCAATCCATGGCCAAAGCCTGGTTCCCTACCAAAGCAAAGCAGTTCTAGCCAGAATGTGACATGAGAGGAGAGATTTTTGGCAAAAACCCAATTTTTATTGGAAAGATGCTTTACTGAGGCCAGTAGGGGGCACTATAATGCAATAAAGGAGGTAGCTCATTCTGAGGAAAATGTTACTCAGGATGTACTGCCACTCCATAATACATGTTTTAGTAAAATAGCACAAGTCAGTTCTGCTGTAGCATCCAATGGCCAAAACCAGTCTTCCATCTGAAATGTTGCTGGTTCTAGCCCGGCAGTGACATGATAGGGAAAAGTATTAGGGGAAAAAACTTGATTGTTATTGGAAAGTGAACCTTTTTATGGTGTAGCATACCATGGCCAAAGCCTGGTTCCCTACCAAAGCAAAGCAGTTCTAGCCAGAATGTGACATTAGAGGGAGAGATTTTTGGCCAAAACCCAATTTTTATTGTAAAGATGCTTTAGTGAGGCCAATAGAGGGCACTATAATGCAATAAAGGTGGTAGCTCATTCTGAGAAAAATGTTACTCAGGATGTTCTCCCACTCCATAATACCTGTTTTATTAAATTAGCACAAGTCAGTTCTGCTGTAGCATCCAATGGTCAACCTGTATTCCATCCGAAGCTTTGCTGGTTCTAATCTGGCAGTGACATGATAGGGAAAACTATTAGGGGAAAAAACTTGATTGTTATTGGAAAATGAACCTTTTTTTATGCCTTAGCATACCATGGCCAAAGCCTGGTTCCCTACCAAAGCAAGTCTCGCCAGAATGTGACATGAAAGGGAGAGATTTTTGGCCAAAACCCAATTTTTATTGGAAAGATGCTTTAGTGAGGCCAGTAGGGGGCACTATAATGCAAGAAAGGTGGTAGCTCATTCTGAGGAAAATTATGAGTTACTCAGGATGTGCTGCCACTCCATAATACCTGTTTTATTAAAATAGCACAAGTCAGTTCTGCTGTAGCATCCAATGGCCAAAACCTGTATTCCATCTGAAACTTTGCTGTTCTAGTCCGGCAGTGACATGATAGGGAAAACTATTAGGGAAAAAAACTTGATTGTTATTGGAAAATGAACCTTTTTATGGTGTAGCATACCATGGCCAAAGCCTGGTTCCCTACCAAAGCAAAGCAGTTCTAGCCAGAATGTGACATGAGAGGGAGAGGTTTTTGGCAAAAACCCAATTTTTATTGGAAAGATGCTTTACTGAGGCCAGTAGGGGGCACTATAATGCAATAAAGGTGGTAGCTCATTCTGATAAAAAAAAATAAGTTACTCAGGATGTACTGCCACTCCATAATACCTGTTTAGTTATAATAGCACAAGTCAGTTCTGCTGTAGCATCCAATGGTCAAAACCTGTCTTCCATCTGAAACTTTGCTGGTTCTAGCCCGGCAGTGACATGATAGGGAAAACTATTAGGGAAAAAAACTTGATTGTTATTGGAAAATGAACCTTTTTATGGTGTAGCATACCATGGCCAAAGCCTGGTTCCCTACCAAAGCAAAGCAGTTCTAGCCAGAATGTGACATGAGAGGGAGAGATTTTTGGCAAAAACCCAATTTTTATTGGAAAGATGCTTTACTGAGGCCAGTAGGGGGCACTATAATGCAATAAAGGTGGTAGCTCATTCTGATAAAAAAAATAAGTTACTCAGGATGTACTGCCACTCCATAATACCTGTTTAGTTATAATAGCACAAGTCAGTTCTGCTGTAGCATCCAATGGTCAAAACCTGTCTTCCATCTGAAACTTTGCTGGTTCTAGCAGTGACATGATAGGGAAAAAAACTTGATTGTTATTGGAAAATGAACCTTTTTATGGTGTAGCATACCATGGCCAAAGCCTGGTTCCCTACCAAAGCAGTTCTAGCCAGAATGTGACATGAGAGGGAGAGATTTTTGGCAAAAACCCAATTTTTATTGGAAAGATGCTTTAGTGTAGCCAGTAGGGGGCACTATAATGCAATAAAGGTGGTAGCTCATTCTGAGGAAAATTGAGTTACTCAGGATGTACTGCCACTCCATAATACCTGTTTTATTAAAATAGCACAAGTCAGTTCTGCTGTAGCATCCAATGGTCAAAACCTGTCTTCCATCTGAAACGTTGCTGGTTCTTGCCCGGCAGTGACATGATAGGGAAAACTATTAGGGAAAAAAACTTGATTGTTTTTGGAAAATGAACCTTTTTTTGCCTTAGCATACCATGGCCAAAGCCTGGTTCCCTACCAAAGCAGTTCTAGCCAGAATGTGACATGAGAGGGAGAGATTTTTGGCAAAACCCAATTTTTATTGGAAAGATGCTTTAGTGAGGCCAGTAGGGGGCACTATAATGCAATAAAGGTGGTAGCTCATTCTGAGGAAAATTATGAGTTACTCAGGCTGTACTGCCACTCCATAATACCTGTTTTATTAAAATAGCACAAGTCAGTTCTGCTGTAGCATCCAATGGTCAAAACCTGTCTTCCATCCGAAGCTTTGCTGGTTCTAATCTGGCAACGACATGATAGGGAAAAGTATTAGGGGAAAAAACGTGATTGTTATTGGAAAGTGAACCTTTTTATGGTGTAGCATACCATGGCCAAAGCCTGGTTCCCTACCAAAGCAAAGCAGTTCTAGCCAGAATGTGACATGAGAGGGAGAGATTTTTGGCAAAAACCCAATTTTTATTGGAAAGATGCTTTAGTGAGGCCAATAGGGGGCACTATAATGCAATAAAGGTGGTAGCTCATTCTGAGGAAAATGTTACTCAGGATGTTCTCCCACTCCATAATACCTGTTTTATTAACATACAAGTCAGTTCTGCTGTAGCATCCAATGGTCAAAACCTGTCTTCCATCTGAAACTTTGCTGGTTCTTGCCCGGCAGTGACATGATAGGGAAAACTATTAGGGAAAAAAACTTGATTGTTTTTGGAAAATGAACCTTTTTATGGTGTAGCATTCCATGGCCAAAGCCTGGTTCCCTACCAAAGCAAAGCAGTTCTAGCCAGAATGTGACATGAGAGGGAGAGATTTTTGGCAAAAACCCAATTTTTATTGGAAAGATGCTTTACTGAGGCCAGTAGGGGGCACTATAATGCAATAAAGGAGGTAGCTCATTCTGAGGAAAATTATGAGTTACTCAGGATGTATGCCACTCCATAATACCTGTTTTATTAAAATAGCACAAGTCAGTTCTGCTGTAGCATCCAATGGTCAAAACCTGTCTTCCATCTGAAACTTTGCTGGTTCTAGCCTGGCAGAGACATGATAGGGAAAACTATTAGGGAAAAAAACTTGATTGTTTTTGGAAAATGAACCTTTTTATGGTGTAGCATACCATGGCCAAAGCCTGGTTCCCTACCAAAGCAAAGCAGTTCTAGCCAGAATGTGACATGAGAGGGAGAGATTTTTGGCCAAAACCCAATTTTTATTGTAAAGATGCTTTAGTGAGGCCAGTAGAGGGAACTATAATGCAATAAAGGTGGTAGCTCATTCTGAGGAAAATTATGAGTTACTCAGGATGTACTGCCACTCCATAATACCTGTTTTATTAAAATAGCACAAGTCAGTTCTGCTGTAGCAACCAATGGTCAAAACCTGTCTTCCATCTGAAACTTTGCTGGTTCTAACCTGGCAGTGACATGATAGGGAAAACTATTAGGGAAAAAACTTGATTGTTATTGGAGAATGAACCTTTTTATGCTGTAGCATACTATGGCCAAAGCCTGGTTCCCTACCAAAGCAAAGCAGTTCTAGCCAGAATGTGACATGAGAGGGAGAGATTTTTGGCAAAAACCCCATTTTTATTGGAAAGATGCTTTACTGAGGCCAGTAGGGGGCACTATAATGCAATAAAGGTGGTAGCTCATTCTGAGGAAAATTATGAGTTACTCAGGATGTATGCCACTCCATAATACCTGTTTTATTAAAATAGCACAAGTCAGTTCTGCTGTAGCATCCAATGGTCAAAATCTGTCTTTCATCTGAAACTTTGCTGGTTCTAGCCCGGCAGAGACATGATAAGGAAAACTATTAGGGAAAAAACTTGATTGTTATTGGAAAATTAACATTTTTATGCCGTAGCATACCATGGCCAAAGCCTGGTTCCCTACCAAAGCAGTTCTAGCCAGAATGTGACATGAAAGGGAGAGATTTTTGGAATAAACCCAATTTTTTATGGAAAGATGCTTTAGTGAGGCCAATAGGGGGCACTATAATGCAATAAAGGTGGTAGCTCATTCTGAGGAAAATATGTTACTCAGGATGTGCTGCCACTCCATAATACCTGTTTTAGTAAAATAGCACAAGTCAGTTCTGCTGTAGCATCCAATGGTCAAAACCTGTCTTCCATCTGAAACTTTGCTGGTTCTAATCTGGCAACGACATGATAGGGAAAACTATTAGGGGAAAACTTGATTGTTATTGGAAAGTGAACCTTTTTATGGTGTAGTGTTACCATGGCCAAAGCCTGGTTCCCTACCAAAGCAGTTCAGACTTCAGATGACCATCACCTGTGAAGAGATGACTCAACTCCTGTGAGGACTTCAGATGACCATCACCTGTGAAGAGATGACTCAACTCCTGCGAGGACTTCAGATGACCATCACCTGTGAAGAGATGACTAACTCCTGTGAGGACTCCAGATGACCATCACCTGTGAAGAGATGACTCAACTCCTGCGAGGACTCCAGATGACCATCACCTGTGAAGAGACGACTCAACTCCTGCGAGGACTTCAGATGACCATCACCTGTGAAGAGATGACTCAACTCCTGCGAGGATTTCAGATGACCATCACCTGTGAAGAGACGACTCAACTGCTGCGAGGACTTCAGATGACCATCACCTGTGAAGCGAGGACTCAACTCCTGCGAGGACTTCAGATGACCATCACCTGTGAAGAGATGACTAACTCCTGCGAGGACTCCAGATGACCATCACCTGTGAAGAGATGACTCCAGCTCCTGTGAGGACTCCAGATGACCATCACCTGTGAAGAGATGACTCAACTCCTGCGAGGACTCCAGATGACCATCACCTGTGAAGAGATGACTCCAACTCCTGCGAGGACTCCAGATGACCATCACCTGTGATGAGATGACTCAACTCCTGAGAGGACTCCAGATGACCATCACCTGTGAAGAGATGACTCAACTCCTGAGAGGACTCCAGATGACCATCACCTGTGAAGAGATGACTCAACTCCTGTGAGGACTCCAGATGACCATCACCTGTGAAGAGATGACTCAACTCCTGTGAGGACTCCAGATGACCATCACCTGTGAAGAGATGACTCAACTCCTGCGAGGACTCCAGATGACCATCACCTGTGAAGAGATGACTCAACTCCTGTGAGGACTCCAGATGACCATCACCTGTGATGAGATGACTCAACTCCTGAGAGGACTTCAGATGACCATCACCTGTGAAGAGATGACTCAACTCCTGTGAGGACTCCAGATGACCATCACCTGTGAAGAGATGACTCAACTCCTGCGAGGACTCCAGATGACCATCACCTGTGAACAGATGACTCCAACTCCAGCGAGGACTCCAGATGACCATCACCTGTGAAGAGATGACTCAACTCCTGTGAGGACTCCAGATGACCATCACCTGTGAAGAGATGACTCAACTCCTGTGAGGACTTCAGATGACCATCACCTGTGAAGAGATGACTCCAACTCCTGCGAGGACTCCAGATGACCATCACCTGTGAAGAGATGACTCAACTCCTGCGAGGACTCAGATGACCATCACCTGTAAAGAGATGACTAACTCCTGCGAGGACTTCAGATGACCATCACCTGTGAAGAGATGACTCAACTCCTGCGAGGACTCCAGATGACCATCACCTGTGAAGAGATGACTCAACTCCTGCGAGGACTTCAGATGACCATCACCTGTGAAGAGATGACTAACTCCTGGAGGACTTCAGATGACCATCACCTGTGAAGAGATGACTCAACTCCTGCGAGGACTTCAGATGACCATCACCTGTGAAGAGATGACTCAACTCCTGAGAGGACTTCAGATGACCATCACCTGTGAAGAGATGACTAACTCCTGGGAGGACTCCAGATGACCATCACCTGTGAAGAGATGACTCCAACTCCTGCGAGGACTTCAGATGACCATCACCTGTGAAGAGATGACTAACTCCTGGGAGGACTCCAGATGACCATCACCTGTGAAGAGATGACTCCAACTCCTGCGAGGACTTCAGATGACCATCACCTGTGAAGAGATGACTCCAACTCCTGAGAGGACTTCAGATGACCATCACCTGTGAAGAGATGACTAACTCCTGGGAGGACTCCAGATGACCATCACCTGTGAAGAGATGACTCCAACTCCTGCGAGGACTTCAGATGACCATCACCTGTGAAGAGATGACTCAACTCCTGGGAGGACTCCAGATGACCATCACCTGTGAAGAGATGACTCAACTCCTGTGAGGACTCAGATGACCATCACCTGTGAAGAGATGACTCAACTCCTGTGAGGACTCCAGATGACCATCACCTGTGAAGAGATGACTCCAACTCCTGCGAGGACTTCAGATGACCATCACCTGCGAGGACTTCAGATGACCATCACCTGTGAAGAGATGACTCAACTCCTGCGAGGACTTCAGATGACCATCACCTGTGAAGAGATTACTCAACTCCTGTGAGGACTCCAGATGACCATCACCTGTGAAGAGATGACTCCAACTCCTGCGAGGACTTCAGATGACCATCACCTGTGAAGAGATGACTCAACTCCTGTGAGGACTCCAGATGACCATCACCTGTGAAGAGATGACTCAACACCTGCGAGGACTCCAGATGACCATCACCTGTGAAGAGATGACTCAACTCCTGCGAGGACTTCAGATGACCATCACCTGTGAAGCGAGGACTCAACTCCTGCGAGGACTTCAGATGACCATCACCTGTGAAGAGATGACTCCAACTCCTGCGAGGACTTCAGATGACCATCACCTGTGAAGAGATGACTCCAACTCCTGCGAGGACTCCAGATGACCATCACCTGTGATGAGATGACTCAACTCCTGAGAGGACTTCAGATGACCATCACCTGTGAAGAGATGACTCAACTCCTGTGAGGACTCCAGATGACCATCACCTGTGAAGAGATGACTCAACTCCTGCGAGGACTCCAGATGACCATCACCTGTGAACAGATGACTCCAACTCCAGCGAGGACTCCAGATGACCATCACCTGTGAAGAGATGACTCAACTCCTGTGAGGACTCCAGATGACCATCACCTGTGAAGAGATGACTCCAACTCCTGTGAGGACTTCAGATGACCATCACCTGTGAAGAGATGACTCAACTCCTGTAAGGACTCCAGATGACCATCACCTGTGAAGAGATGACTCAACTCCTGCGAGGACTCCAGATGACCATCACCTGTGAAGAGATGACTCCAACTCTTGCGAGGACTCCAGATGACCATCACCTGTAAAGAGATGACTAACTCCTGCGAGGACTTCAGATGACCATCACCTGTGAAGAGATGACTCAACTCCTGCGAGGACTCCAGATGACCATCACCTGTGAAGAGATGACTCCAACTCCTGCGAGGACTTCAGATGACCATCACCTGTGAAGAGATGACTCAACTCCTGAGAGGACTTCAGATGACCATCACCTGTGAAGAGATGACTAACTCCTGGGAGGACTCCAGATGACCATCACCTGTGAAGAGATGACTCCAACTCCTGCGAGGACTTCAGATGACCATCACCTGTGAAGAGATGACTAACTCCTGGGAGGACTCCAGATGACCATCACCTGTGAAGAGATGACTCAACTCCTGTGAGGACTTCAGATGACCATCACCTGTGAAGAGATGACTCCAACTCCTGCGAGGACTTCAGATGACCATCACCTGTGAAGAGATGACTCAACTCCTGCGAGGACTTCAGATGACCATCACCTGTGATGAGATGACTCAACTCCTGAGAGGACTTCAGATGACCATCACCTGTGAAGAGATGACTCAACTCCTGTGAGGACTCCAGATGACCATCACCTGTGAAGAGACAACTCCAACTCCTGCGAGGACTTCAGATGACCATCACCTGTGAAGAGATGACTCAACTCCTGTGAGGACTCCAGATGACCATCACCTGTGAAGAGATGACTCAACTCCTGCGAGGACTCCAGATGACCATCACCTGTGAAGAGATGACTCAACTCCTGTGAGGACTCCAGATGACCATCACCTGTGAAGAGATGACTCCAACTCCTGCGAGGACTTCCAGATGACCATCACCTGTGAAGAGATGACTCAACTCCTGCGGACTCCAGATGACCATCACCTGTGAAGAGATGACTCAACACCTGCGAGGACTCCAGATGACCATCACCTGTGAAGAGATGACTCAACTCCAGAGGACTCCAGATGACCATCACCTGTGAAGAGATGACGCCAACTCCTGCGAGGACTCCAGATGACCATCACCTGTGAAGAGATGACTCAACTCCTGCGAGGACTTCAGATGACCATCACCTGTGATGAGATGACTCCAACTCCTAAGGACTTCAGATGACCATCACCTGTGAAGAGATGACTCAACTCCTGCGAGGACTTCAGATGACCATCACCTGTGAAGAGATGACTCCAGCTCCTGCGAGGACTTCAGATGACCATCACCTGTGATGAGATGACTCCAACTCCGAGGACTCCAGATGACCATCACCTGTGAAGAGATGACTCCAACTCCTGCGAAGACTTCAGATGACCATCACCTGTGAAGAGATGACTCAACTCCTGAGAGGACTTCAGATGACCATCACCTGTGATGAGATGACTCCAACTCCTGCGAGGACTCCAGATGACCATCACCTGTGAAGAGATGACTCCAACTCCTGCGACGACTTCAGATGACCATCACCTGTGAAGAGATGACTCCAACTCCTGCGAGGACTCCAGATGACCATCACCTGTGAAGAGATGACTAACTCCTGTGAGGACTCCAGATGACCATCACCTGTGAAGAGATGACTCCAACTCCTGAGAGGACTTCAGATGACCATCACCTGTGAAGAGATGACTCAACTCCTGAAATGCATAATGTGGACAAATCACTTTAAATTGCAATGTTGCCATATGCTTTTTCTGTAAAGCTGCTTTGAAACAATTTGTATTGTGAAAAGCGCTATACAAATAAATGTGAATTGAATTGAATTCACTGCTATAGGAGAGGAAGACACGCACACACACACACATTACACTACTATAGGAGAGGAAGACACGCGCACACACACACATACACACACACACACACATTACACTGCTATATGAGAGGAATACACGTGCACACACACATTCATTCACTGCTATAGGGTAGGAAGACACACACACACACACACACATATTCATTCACTGCTATAGGAGAGGAAGACACACACAAACACAAACTCATTCGTTGCTATAGGAGAGGAAGACAAACACACACACTAACACACACACACTCATTCACTGCCATAGGAGAGGAAGACAAAAACACATACATATACATACACACACACACACACACACACACACACACACTCATTCACTGCCATAGGAGAGGAAGACACATACATATATACACACACACACTCATTCACTGCTATAGGAGAAGACACACACACACACACACACTCATTCACTGCTATAGGAGAAGACACACACACACTCATTCACTGCTATAGGAGAAGACACACACACACACACACACACACTCATTCACTGCTATAGGAGAAGACACACACACACACACTCATTCACGGCTATAGGAGAGGAACACACACACACACACACACACACTCATTCACTGCTATAGGAGAAGACACACACACACACACTCATTCACGGCTATAGGAGAGGAACACACACACACACACACACACACTCATTCACTGCTATAGGAGAAGACACACACACACACACACACACTCATTCACTGCTATAGGAGAAGACACACACACACACACACACTCACTCATTCACTGCTATAGGAGACACACACACACACACACACACTCATTCACTGCTATAGGAGAAGACACACACACACACACACACACACACACACACACTCATTCACGGCTATAGGAGAGGAACACACACACACACACACACACACACTCATTCACTGCTATAGGAGAAGACACACACACACACACTCATTCACTGCTATAGGAGAAGACACACACACACACACTCATTCACTGCTATAGGAGAAGACACACACACACACATTCACGGCTATAGGAGAAGACACACACACAGCTATAGGAGAAGACACACACACACACATTCACGGCTATAGGAGAAGACACACACACACACATTCACGGCTATAGGAGAAGACACACACACACACACACACACACACACACACATTCACAGCTATAGGAGAAGACACACACACACACACACACACACACACACTCATTCACTGCTATAGGAGAAGACACACACACACACACACACACTCATTCACTGCTATAGGAGAAGACACACACACACACACACACACACACAGCTATAGGAGAAGACACACACACACACACACACACACACACACACACACACTGCTATAGGAGAAGACACACACACACATACACAGCTATAGGAGAAGACACACACACACACATACACAGCTATAGGAGAAGACACACACACACACACACACTGCTATAGGAGAAGACACACACACAGCTATAGGAGAAGACACACACACAGCTATAGGAGAAGACACACACACAGCTATAGGAGAAGACACACACACAGCTATAGGAGAAGACACACACACACACAGCTATAGGAGAAGACACACAAACACACACACTGCTATAGGAGAAGACACACACACACACACACCGCTATAGGAGAAGACACACACACACAGCTATAGGAGAAGACACACACACACACATTCACGGCTATAAGAGAAGACTCACACACACACATTCACGGCTATAGGAGAAGACACACACACACATTCACGGCTATAGGAGAAGACACACACACACAGCTATAGGAGAACACACACACACACACAGCTATAGGAGAAGACACACACACACACATACACAGCTATAGGAGAAGACACACACACACAGCTATAGGAGAAGACACACACACACACACACACACAGCTATAGGAGAAGACACACACACACACACTCACAGCTATAGGAGAAGACACACACACACACAGCTATAGGAGAAGACACACACACACACACACACAGCTATAGGAGAAGACACACACACACACATTCACGGCTATAGGAGAAGACACACACACACACATTCACGGCTATAGGAGAAGACACACACACACACATTCACAGCTATAGGAGAAGACACACACACACAGCTATAGGAGAAGACACACACACACAGCTATAGGAGAAGACACACACACACACATTCATGGCTATAGGAGAAGACACACACACACACATTCACGGCTATAGGAGAAGACACACACACACACATTCACGGCTATAGGAGAAGACACACACACACATTCACGGCTATAGGAGAAGACACACACACACACATTCACGGCTATAGGAGAAGACACACACACACACACACACACACACACACACTCATTCACTGCTATAGGAGAAGACACACACACACACACACACACACACACATTCATGGCTATAGGAGAAGACACACACACACACATTCACGGCTATAGGAGAAGACACACACACACACATTCACGGCTATAGGAGAAGACACACACACACACATTCACGGCTATAGGAGAAGACACACACACACACATTCACGGCTATAGGAGAGGATGACAAATAAAGAGATCATTAACTGCTGTACATAAAGTAAGATTGATTTGAAAGTGTTTCTATGTTGATTCAGTGTTAAATAAGTTACTTCACTTATGTTGATTTTTCATCATATTTGTCATTGTTGAAATAACATTATTTCAGGGTGCAAACTTGATGAAACATTTATAAATTTGCATTAACATTGATTCAACGTTGATTCAGTGTTTGTCTGCTATCTGATCAGGTTACATTTAATAAACATAATTCAGTGGGCCATTAAAGTACCATCAGTGGGGAAAGTGCATTAGTAGAGATGCAGTGAGTGTATTAGGAATACACTAAAGGAATAAAACGTCTGATCAGACATTTCAAACTGACTGTATATTGTTTTCTTTCATTTTGACATAAGTAGCCTACATATAACTTTTATAGCTACTTGCATGTAAAGCTGTTTTGCAACCATGCAAAATTGTGGAAAATGCTAGAAATAAATTTGAATTAAATTAAACAATAGCACCTGATATTCAAAGTGTAGGAAAATTATTGAAAAGTTAGAGGTCATAATTATAAAACTTACTTCATGATTAATTATTTTGTATTTGTATTATTTTTCCTGTTTATCCTGGCTCTTTTACATGTATGTGAGAGAGTGCTTATTTGTGCGAACCATCTATAAAGACAAAGTGTATTGCTCATAACGTGCATCTGTTTTATTATTTAAATAATTGTTTTATCAGTAACTTGACAACTACTGGCATTAAAAGTGTTGTGGCGTGTGTCGTAAAGCCTGATTTCTTCTGTATTTTGACATTCATAATTCTCTGCACACACTCACTTTGCTTTGAAGATGAATTTGCACTGATAACATTAAAGCTGAAATCCTGCCATGAGTTTGTGGTTCATTTTTGGAAATGAATGAATATTGGGAATTAAGATTAAATGTAAGGATGTGACATTTACCATAAGGT
The DNA here is from genome assembly GCA_023029165.1 of Gobiocypris rarus. Lineage (NCBI taxonomy): Eukaryota > Metazoa > Chordata > Actinopteri > Cypriniformes > Gobionidae > Gobiocypris > Gobiocypris rarus. The sequence goes on from CM040913.1 coordinate 367,787, forward strand.
TTTAGTCGTTAACTCTGGTTAACTACATTAGATAATAAACATTTCTCTCAGTGTTTTAATATTAATGTCTGGTTGAAGTTACACAGGCTATCACATTCTGAGAGTTTACAGCTGTAACCAACACTCCAGCACAGGAGGTGGCGCTGTGATTCTACAACCTTTGATTGTTTGCCCTCCACCAGGAAACGCATAAAGGAGAAATGCAGACGAAGAGCAAAATAGTCGCAATAGTCGAGCATCCAAGGAAGGGGCTCCGTGTGGAGTTCATCCCCCGGGGCCGCTCTGGCCCGGCCCACTCGGTCAGGTAACACATCTAGAGATTAACTTTCTCAGCTTTGAGAGTTTCTCTCCACAGCTGCTGTTTCTGAGAGTTTACAGCTGTAACCTGTTGATCATCAATAATGTGAATCTTGAACCTGTGATAAAATGCTGTGCGTAACGACGTAACCCACATGGAAAAATACTATAGCCTAATATATTAGTACGATTTCTCTAGGAAATACTATAGTGTTTTTGAACCACTTTTACTAAAGTAAATATACTATAGTAAATGATAGTACCTCAGTATTAACGCTAGTTTAAAGGGTTAGTTCACCCAAAAATGAAACTGATGTTTATCTGCTGATGCCCAGGGCATCCAAGATGTAGGTGTTTGTTTCTTCAGTTGAACACAAATGAAGATTTTTAACTCCAACCATTGAGGCCAGCCAATCATCTAATGCATGTCTACGGATAACATTTCTATGAGAGTAAAAAGAACATGTTTAGACAAACACCCTGCGGCTCGTGAAGATAAACTGAGCGGTTTGTGTCAAGACATCAATGTGTGTGAGAAACCCAACAGTATTTATATCGTTTTTTTTACCTCAAATACAACACTATATCCAACAGCTGCGAGCGCGCTATCACTTCCTCTGGGTAAGGTCAAATGTACACAATATGGCGTATCTCAAGGGGCGGAAGTGATCTCTCATGTTTCTCACGCAATACCGTTTACATTGACCTTACCCAGCAGGAGCAAAAGAGCTGAAGAGCTCACCTGTTCAGTCCACATGTGTTTATTTAGAGAGCAACAACTGCACACACTAACAACACAAACCCTGATCCTGAAGTTTTGAATCTGCTGTCAGAAACACGTTTCACACTGAAGCTCCATTCCTGTCCCATTAACACCTGATCTCTGATGTCCACAGCCGTCCTCCAGCACCTCTTCTCCACCTCCTCCAGCACCTCCTCTCCGCCTCCTCCAGCGCCCCTCTCCGCCTCCTCCAGGACCCCTCTCCACCTCCTCCAGCACCTCCTCTCCGCCTCCTCCAGGACCCCTCTCCGCCTCCTCCAGGACCCCTCTCCGCCTCCTCCAGGACCCCCTCTCCACCTCCTCCAGCACCTCCTCTCCGCCCTCCTCCAGCACCTCCTCTCGCCTCCTCCAGCACCTCCTCTCCACCTCCTCCAGCACCTCCTCTCCACCCTCCTCCAGTGCCTCCTCTCCGCCTCCTCCAGCGCCCTCCGCCTCCTCCAGCGCCTACTCTCTGCCCTCCTCCAGCACCTCCTCTCTGCCCTCCTCCAGCGCCTCCTCTCCGCCTCCACCAGCACCTCCTCTCCGCCTCCTCCAGGACCTCCTCTCTGCCCTCCAGCAGCACCTCCTCTCCACCCTCTCCGCCTCCTCCAGTGCCTCCTCTCCGCCTCCTCCAGGACCTCCTCTCCGCCTCCTCCAGCACCTCCTCTCTGCCCTCCTCTAGCGCCTCCTCTCCGCCTCCTCCAGCGCCTCCTCTCCGTCTCCTCCAGCACCTACTCCGCCTCCTCCAGCACCTCCTCTCTGCCCTCCACCAGCGCCTCCTCTCTGCCCTCCACCAGCGCCTCCTCTCTGCCCTCCACCAGCTCTCTCCTCCTCCACCAGTGCCTCCTCTCCGCCCTCCTCCAGCACCTCCTCTCCACCCCTCCTCCAGTGACCTCCTCTCCGCCTCCTCCAGGACCTCCTCTCCGCCTCCTCCAGCACCTCCTCTCTGCCCTCCTCCAGTGACCTCCTCTCCGCCTCCACCAGCACATCCTCTCCGCCTCCTCCAGGACCTCCTCTCTGCCCTCCAGCAGCACCTCCTCTCCGCCCTCCACCAGCACCTCCTCTCCGCCTCCTCCAGCGCCTCCTCCAGCACCTCCTCCAGCGCCTCCTCCAGCACCTCCTCTCTGCCCTCCTCCAGCGCCTCCTCTCCGCCTCCAGCAGCACCTCCTCTCTGCCCTCCAGCAGCACCTCCTCTCCGCCCTCCTCCAGCGGCTCCTCTCCGCCCTCCTCCAGCGCCTCCTCTCCGCCCTCCTCCAGCGCCTCCTCTCCGCCCCTCCTCCAGCGCCTCCTCTCTGCCCTCCACCAGCACCTCCTCTCTGCCTCCTCCAGGACCTCCTCTCCGCCCTCCTCCAGGACCTCCTCTCCGCCTCCTCCAGGACCTCCTCTCCGCCTCCTCCAGGACCTCCTCTCCGCCCTCCTCCAGCGCCTCCCCTCCGCCTCCTCCAGCCCCTCCACATCGCCTTCCCTGCACTCCGGGAAACAGGACTCCTCCTACGCAACTATAAGCTTGCCGCTGACTAATCAGAGGCCTGGCAGGGCTGCAGGCTCCGCCCTCTATGGCCTGAAGATGTTTGCTTGCGCCGTGGGGAGGACATAGTCTATAACTTTTGGAGGAAACTGCCCCCACCATTCACAGAGGTATAGCACAAACGGATCTCATTGTGTCTTCACGGTCACGTAGATCACGTCACACACCTGTCTGTCTCTTTTCTCACAGCCTCTCTGTGTTTCAGACACACTTGCCGAGGCAGCCCTGTCGGTGCTGGTCGGAGAGGCGGAGAGAAGATCAGGTAATCACACACTCCACATAAAAAAACGTTGTTCTAAACATGAACTTTAAAGGGGTACTTTAGCGTTGGGAAGATGAATCTGTATTTAAACTGGGTCATTAATGTAGTGGAAATGTGAAATTATTTTTGAATGTGGTGCCTTCTAGACTGAGAAAACACAGAAATTGTATTGTCTCATGGGGATGAAAGACAACAATTCCCAGAATGCACTGCTTCACTGCTCTACGAGGCCACTCTAGGCACGGCTACTGGATCACTTGCCCATGCGTTCATTTTCAGTCAATCAGTTCAGTTAGAGACACTACAATTAAAAACTGAACGTGTCTGTTCAATATATTGTGAGTGATCCGATCGAGTGTCACGGCACAAACGCAGCAGGAGTCAGAGTACGTTCATCACATGAGCTGAGGTAATCGCGGGATTCACGGCTGTGGCTGCATTCACAGCGCCTGTTCAGTCTGGCATTTTCAACTTTCACAGGAAGTTCATTTGAAAAGCTGAAACACTCCCTTTGCTCTCCACCGCTCCGTTCACATGAATCTCCGCAGCTCCCCGAGCCGAGTGCTGTGAGTGCGATGTTGAAAACATGTGGAAATAGCGCCCACTGCTGGCTGTAGTCTTAGCTTCTGGACAAAACTCCTCCGATGCAAAATCTGAGGATTTTTTTTCCAGAAATAAAATGCATAGTTCTCTCGTCTCAGGGTCATATGAGGGGGCAAAGTACGATAATTGGAATATACCCCCGGGTTTCTACTGATACAAAGCTTAATGCTAATCGCTGAAGTAACCCTTTAAGCTCATGCCTATACACTGGCAACCTCTGACAGCATCAGTAATATTATTTATTGTTGAGGTGAAATTCCTTTGCTGGTGTCCTGTAATAGAGGAAGGAATCCTTTCACACTCTCCTTGAGACGTGTGAACAAAAGCTCAATTTGAATATTTAAGACCATCCATCACTACAATCTTCATGAGCTCTGAAGGATCTGCTGTGACTGTCTTTCTCTCTGTTAGATTCCATGTGTGGGTCCAGATTGGGAGGAGGAGTTCCCGGAGGGCTCTGTGATGAGTAAGAAGGCAGCGGCTCTGGAGGAGCTCAGGAAGAGAGGGCTGCTGCCACAGAAGGTGAGAGAAGCACTGAAATCACAGCATGGTTGATTCAAACCTCTTTCAGCAGCTGTCGGGGACGAGTAGAGCGCAGTCTGGGCGGTTTACACACTAAGAGGGTTGGGCGGGGAACTATTGGACTCTGAAGCCTCTTCACCCCCTGGGGGTGGACACCATATTAACCCGTGGGTCCATTTCCTGGGATGGGGAAATTTCAACTGAGAGTAAGGTCTCGTGCCAGCTCTGAGGGGATGGAATTTTTTCAGAGATTTCCACCATGGTAGCGGCTGTGTTCGGTGGCGGCTCTTGTGTCTTTCTCTGCTCCCCGGGTTGAGGCGCTTCCACCTGAATGGGCCGAAGGGTCTCCGGGAGGTCCTGAGGAGGTGCCTCTTCCTCAATAGACCAATCCCCTCTGAATGGAGGGGTGTGGTAACTTTCTGATGGGGGCAGAGTACTGGAGAAGTCTGTACTGATATGCGTTTTTGATTAACATGTGTCTAACAGGGTCAACCTATACGAAGGGTTCGGTTGCGCCAGTCGTAATCAGAGACCAGGCAGGGCGCAGGCTCGGCCCATCTACGGCCTGCAGATGTTCTCTTGCTCTCACGGAGGTACACCACACACGGATCACATTGTGTCTTCACGGTCACGTAGATCACGTCACACACCTGTCTGTCTCTCTTCTCACGGCCTCTGTGTTTCAGACACACTTGTCAGGTGACGGTGAGGGGGTCTGTCTTCCTCCCCATGAGCGCAAGCTCCCATCTGCAGGCTAAGAAGGAGGCCGCCGAGGCAGCCCTGTCGGTGCTGGTGGGAGAGGCGGAGAGAAGGCACCTCGATCAGCTAATCTCACACTATACACTGGCCACCTCTGACCGCATCAGCCAATCAAAACACTGGAACCGGTGTGTGTGTGTATTATCGAGCAGAGTCGACGTGCGGTCTGTATCATAGGATAATTAGTTTTGTTTTCACAGCCCAGCACATCTGATCCCTACAGTCCAGCCTCTCACATCACCCTCCTTCCTCCTCCACCTTCTGTCCCCCAATCCTCTCACATCACCCTTCTTCCTCCTCCTCGCCCCTCATCTGCACTCTTCCACCTTCCCCACCACTCCTTTTCAAAGCCTCCGCTCCTCCTCCTCCCTCATCTGCACTCTTCCACCTTCCCCACCACTCCTTTTCAAAGCCTCCGCTCCTCCTCCTCCTCATCTGCACTTCCACCTTCCCCACCACTCCTTTTCAAAGCCTCCGCTCCTCCTCCTCCTCATCTGCACTCTTCCACCTTCCCACCACTCCTTTTCAAAGCCTCCGCTCCTCCTCCTCCCTCATCTGCACTCTTCCACCTTCCCCACCACTCCTTTTCAAGCCTCCGCTCCTCCTCCCTCATCTGCACTCTTCCACCTTCCCCCACCACTCCTTTTCAAAGCCTCCGCTCCTCCTCCTCCTCATCTGCACTCTTCCACCTTCCCCACCACTCCTTTTCAAAGCCTCCGCTCCTCCTCCTCCCTCATCTGCACTCTTCCACCTTCCCCACCACTCCTTTTCAAAGCCTCCGCCTCCTCCCCTCATCTGCACTCTTCCACCTTCCCCACCACTCCTTTTCAAAGCCTCCGCTCCTCCTCCTCCCTCATCTGCACTCTTCCACCTTCCCCACCAGTCCTTTTCAAAGCCTCCGCTCCTCCTCCTCCTCATCTGCACTCTTCCACCTTCCCCACCACTCCTTTTCAAAGCCTCCGCTCCTCCTCCTCCCTCATCTGCACTCTTCCACCTTCCCCACCACTCCTTTTCAAAGCCTCCGCTCCTCCTCCTCCTCATCCGCACTCTTCCACCTTCCCCACCACTCCTTTTCAAAGCCTCCGCCTCCTCCCTCATCCGCACTCCTCCATCCCTCATCTGCACTCTTCCACCTTCCCACCACTCCTTTTCAAAGCCTCCGCTCCTCCTCCTCATCCGCCTCCTCCTCCCTCATCCGCACTCTTCCACCTTCCCCACCACTCCTTTTCAAAGCCTCCGCTCCTCCTCCCTCATCCGCACTCCTCCATCCCTCATCTGCACTCTTCCACCTTCCCCACCACTCCTTTTCAAAGCCTCCGCTCCTCCTCCTCATCCGCACTCCTCCTCATCCGCACTCCTCCATCCCTCATCTGCACTCCTCCTCCTCCATCCCTCATCTGCACTCTTCCACCTTCCCCACCACTCCTTTTCAAAGCCTCTGCTCCTCCTCCCTCATCCGCACTCCTCCTCCCTCATCTGCACTCTTCCACCTTCCCCACCACTCCTTTTCAAAGCCTCCGCTCCTCCTCCCTCATCCCCACTCCTCCTCCTTCATCTGCCTCCTCCATCGCTCATCTGCACTCTTCCACCTTCCCCACCACTCCTTTTCAGAGCCTCCGCTCCTCCTCCTCCTTCATCCGTGCTCTTGAGATCAATGATACAGCCATTTGCTGTGGATTCAGGAGTGTGGAGACGAGCTGTTGGGCTCTTCAGGAGGAACCTCCCTTCAGGAGTGTGTAAGTGTTGATAGATTTGTATACGGAGTGATATTTTCTTTGACTCTACTGCTGCATATATATTGATTCACTGCATATTAATTCTTAAAGCCAAACTGGTTAATACAGGCTAAAGTTAGGCTTTGAGCCATTTTGCACCGCTCTGTACATAAAATTTATCATGAATAGCTTTTCTTGCAATATTGTTATGGATGCGATTTGATATGGGACAATTAAATCAGAGGCCTAGAAATTCAGTTCTGGATGAAATATTCCTTTAAAGACTTTAAGTCATCACCTACTCACCCTCGACTTGTTCCAAACCTGTATGAGATTCTTCTGCTGGACACAAGATATTTTGACAAATGTTGGTATCCAGACAATTGAAGGTAGTCGTTGACTTTGGAAATGCCATTAACTGTCAGGTTCCCATCAGTTTTTCAGAATATTATCGTTTGTGTTCAACAGAAGAAACTCAGACACGTTTGGGACATGAGCACGTTTTGGCTGAACTATCCCTTTGTCATCTAGATTTGTGCTAAGTAGTTGAGATGTAAAAATATCAGTTTCAAATGTAGCTCTATTTAATTGAATCTCTTTCTAGGTTAAAGAGTGACGTGCCTCTGACCGTTCCGAAGTCGCCCAATTTCACCCTTCGTTTACGCAAAGTGTGATTCCAAAGAACTCCTGTCTGAGATGCCGTGGAAGTAAAGATGGAGATTTTAAGAGGCGCTGAGAGGCTTTGGTTGTTTCAATAAAGAGTTGTTTGCAAATGATGTGTGTGGTTAATGACTGTAGAGGCTCAACTCCATGCAATGGTGGACATTTTGTCTAAAGAGGAGCACAGTTTGGGCATTTCTACAGAAGCAGTCCCTGCTCCATAGCTGAATACCCATAGTCCATCATCTGTTATTAGTCCTAACTGAGGTAATGATCAATGAACATAATTTGGTGGTTAATTGATGATGGGTCTTGTTCATAATTGTTGTTTGCCACTTTACTAAATACTTCTCAGGCAAAGTTTTTCAATGTAATTTATTTCTGGGCTTCTCATTCTGGGCAAACGTCTCATTGACTGAATATTTCTACTTTTTGAAAGTACATTTATCAGACAGAAGAGAAATTAAAAATGAGGATCAACTTCAAACCTATAATTAGTTTTCTTTATGCAGTTGTGTTTTATCTGAGCTCATTCCTCTTAAATATGAATTTATATGATCACTATCAATTAACTTGGTTATTAGTTAATATAATAACAGTAACGCAGATCCTGACAGTGAGCGCATCCTTTCAGCCTGTAAGTGTTGACAGGCCTCGATCACTTATAATAAGGCCTTATAATATGAAATCAACATGTTATTATAGGGGCATTTAAACCGGGCCCTTGAGCTCATTATCAGGGGCATGTAAACCGGGCCCTGCAGCTCATTATAGAGGCATTTAAACCGGGCCCTGGAGCTCATTATAGGGCCCTTTAAACCGGGCCCTTGAGCTCATTATAGAGGCATTTAAACCGGGCCCTGGAGCTCATTATAGGGCCCTTTAAACCGGGCCCTTGAGCTCATTATAGGGGCATTTAAACCGGGCCCTTGAGCTCATTATCAGGGGCCTTTTAAACCGGGCCCTGGAGCTCATTATAGGGGCATTTAAACCGGGCCCTTGAGCTCATTATAGGGGCCTTTAAACCGGGCCCTGGAGCTCATTATCAGGGGCCTTTAAACCGGGCCCTGGAGCTCATTATAGGGGCATTTAAACCGGGCCCTGGAGCTCATTATAGGGGCCTTTAAACCGGGCCCTGGAGCTCATTATCAGGGGCATTTAAACCGCCCTTGAGCTCATTATCAGGGGCATTTAAACCGGGCCTTGAGCTCATTATCAGGGGCATTTAAACCGGGCCCTTGAGCTCATTATCAGGGGCATTTAAACCGGGCCCTTGAGCTCATTATCAGGGGCATTTAAACCGGGCCCTGGAGCTCATTATCAGGGCATTTAAACCGGGCCCTTGAGCTCATTATCAGGGCATTTAAACCGGGCCCTTGAGCTCATTATCAGGGCATTTAAACCGGGCCCTTGAGCTCATTATCAGGGCCTTTAAACCGGGCCCTTGAGCTCATTATAGGGGCATTTAAACCGGGCCCTTGAGCTCATTATCAGGGCATTTAAACCGGGCCCTTGAGCTCATTATAGGGGCCTTTAAACCGGGCCCTTGAGCTCATTATCAGGGGCATTTAAACCGGGCCCTTGAGCTCATTATAGGGCCCTTTAAACCGGGCCCTTGAGCTCATTATAGGGGCATTTAAACCGGGCCCTTGAGCTCATTATCAGGGGCATTTAAACCGGGCCCTTGAGCTCATTATCAGGGCTGTGTTGAGCTGCGGTGTCTGAGTCTCGGCAGCAGATGTCAGTGTTTCTCTTCCAGATCCCATCAGATCCTGTGTATTCCTCAAACAGAGCTAAGCACACCACAGCTCACGTCATACACAACACAAGGAAGACTTTTACATGGATTTGGAGTATGGATTTGGTTATATTTGAAATTGATTGTAATGAAGTGGTTCAGTCTGGACTATAAAGCAGATTGTATTGGATATTTAAACTTTTCCTGAAAACCTTTCAGATGTTCTATCAGATATGATTTAGTGTGGTCAGATATTGCTCTGTAGTTGTTTTCCTCATGAGCTGGTTTGATTGGTTCTGAGCTCATAATCAACAGAGCTTTGTCTATTGACTGGAGTTTCTCAGGAGCCACGCCAGACTCTCATTGTAAACCTCATAAGATTTCAATTTATTTCAATTTAAAGCTCAGCTCAAGAGAAGCGGCACATGAACGGATCATCTCTGCTTTATATCAGTTACAGCGTGAAATAAACATGAATGAGCATCTGAGAGTGTGTTCCAGAATACAGTACAGAGAAATATGTGTCCTGTCTCATGATGATATCGCTCAATCAGTGTTTCAACCACGGAAAGACGTATACAACATCTCCAGCATATCCATAAATTAGAAAAATGAACACTAGACTTTTAAACGTTTATTCATTTTTCAATGTAGCTCTGTATTGATTTTTTCTTGGTGCCTCATGCTAAAGAGGAGCTGTCAATCAAACATCAGAAGGCGGTCTCTATGCCACCATTGGCTGATGGCTGGTGACGCCCCCTCATTAGCATATTAGGCCAGGGAAAATCAATACTGCTTTACTTATTTCTATTTATTAATATATTTATGTAGAATTTCGTGGATTTATTCATTGTTTTTGCAATAGTGTACTTTATTATCAATGCGTTAAAATTATAGTAAATGCTAATTATAGTTCAAACTAATCAACATTTTCAGAAAATCAGTTCTAAAGATGTATTTTTGATCGCACACACAGACAAATATATATTTTATTTGGCCACATAGTAAATTACAGCCTATCAGCTTTTCTTTTGTAATATTTCTTCTAGTTTTTTATGGAAGTTTCTTTATTTGAAAAATGGCAGATATATAATTTTAATCAAACAAATTGGTTTCGTTAGAAAAAGACGAGTACTGATCTCATTTCCATGATATCTCATTATTAAATCTGATCGTTTTGTATTTGTTTAATTGTTGGAATGATTTCGCGTCTCTTTACTCCGCTCCAATCAGTGAAATGCGCTCGAGATTTGAAGGTGTAGCCTTCAAGTGTGTGTGTGTGTGTGTGTGTGTGTGTGTGTGTGTGTGTGTGTGTGTGTGTGGTGCCTTCCGTCCACACTACAGCGCTTTAACGAAAACGTAGCTTTTAGAAAACGCTCTCCAAACCGGATGCATTGGAAAACGCCGTCTTTAATCCAGTTCTTTCACCATTTAAGCCCTAAACTCTCTCTCTAACATAAGTAGCTCTTGCTATTAAATGAAATAAACGTGTCTTTATAAAGCCTCACGATGCACACAATGTTTCTATCTCTGTTCGAGCCTCTGCATAGTTTATGTGCACTTTATTTTATTTAAACCTCCTCACATGGAAGTTTAAAATGAATCCCTAACTGAGATTCAACTCTGAGTTTAAAGTTAATCTATTTTAAATAAAAATAAATCCAGGATCAAAATAATGGTTTAAATGCAAACCTGTTCATTTTGATCCTGGATTTATTTTTATGTGCAGGTTTGCATTTAAACTTTAAATTCATTTTTAAGCAAGGTTTAAAGTTTGGTGCAACAGAGTTATTAGATCTTGATTTTATCTAGATTTAAAATGAATCCTGGTTGGTTAAAGGGATAGTTCAGGCCAACTCCCCTTCATGTTGTTCCAAAACCATAAGACTGTTGTTCATCTTTAGAGCACAAACTAATATATTTTGAAATCTGAGTGATTTCTCTCCCTCCGTTGAAAGCTACACAACTACCACATTGGTGATTAAGTTCATAAAGCGACTGTTAAACTAATCCATATGATTTGAGAGGTTTATTCCACGTTTTCTGAAGACCTGACCGCTTGATATAACAAACAGGCTTTTTTTTACTTGCATATTTACAATGACCAGCGAACATGACCCGAAGCTCGACTCGTGAGAACGGACGTCATTGGCTCTCGCACATCAACATGCCTGAGCTTCAGTTGATCTCACCTGGGGCCTATTGCACAAAACTAGGATAAGGGCCGGGATATCTTTGTGTTCCTGGCTCAATTGATCCGCTAATATACAGTTATCTTTCATTATCGTTCTTGGTGTGAGTGTCCCTTCAGGGTAAGTTTACACCACAGGGTGAACTAAATTCTGCATACAGATGACAAGATCATCAAGATATCGGCTTAATCCCTTATCATAGTTTTGTGCAATAGGCCTCTGATGTGAGTTTTTGTTTGTGAAGAAAAGCCTTATTCAATCCGTTCATCAAATAAAGTGATCGTGTGTCTTCAGAACTTTTGGACTTATCTGCTCCGTTCATACGATCCATTTCACAATCTCTCTATAAGCTTTTTGAAGTCAAATTTAAACATTTTCATTGTGTCTTACTGTTTGGGTGAACTGTCCCTTTAAAGCCGTCATGAAAGGGAAGTCACGCTGGGCTCTTCTCCTCTAGTGTGCCGTATATCGAGTGAACTGCTTCACAAACAAGAACAGATGTGGCGGGCTTGAGTGTGTCTGTGGGGATCTGATTGGATGGGTGTGGTTTGCTATTGGCTGATCTCATGTGAGTGACAGGTGGCCCCGCCCTCGTCGGAGAAGAGATGAAGTTATTCTGACTCAAGATTGAACATGATTTATGTGCACCTTAACCTTTAAGTCCCTGTGTTGTTGTTTGACAGCACGCCGTGAGTATTTGTTGAAGGGTAGCTGATGAATATGGAGGGCACACAGGTGATGGGCAGCGGCCGAGTGGACCGGCTCTATACTCCCAGGACCGAGCGCCATCCAAGCGGGACCAAGGCCACCGTTCTCCTGCACAGAAGAGACTCATTGATGATTGAGTCCGCCTTACCACTGGCCTGGTGCGGCTCTGCAGGCACCTGCTCATGTCCCACCCCTCATCCGATGGGAGTAAGAGTGGGAGAATCGCCGGAGATCCCCTGACCTGTGAGAGCTTCGACTGTCCGGACATCAGCCCGACCAGGCCTTTGTCTTACAGCACTTTAGGAGCAGATGACTTTGAGTTCTCCTGTCGGAAACGGCGTCTCCTGTTCTCACAAGCCCTCACGTCGACTCTGGAGACGGGCCGGAGTGCGGCCCACGTGAGCCCCGCTGAACCGGATCTCGATGAAAGCATCATAGCTGGTCTTCATCGCTCGCCTCAAACGCACGACCTGTCGGGAGAGAACTTCCAGTCCCCCGTGAGAGCAGGAAAGCCCGTCCAGGACACGCCCTCGCTCACCATGGAGGACAGCGGCTTCAGCTCTCTGGATAAATCCCACGACTCGGTGGACCACAACGGCTCTTTCCAGGAGCTGTTGCTTCCGACCGGCTCGAGGCGCTCGCGTCTGGAGAGACAGCGCAGGCTGTCCACGCTCCGAGAGGGTGGCTCGCAGTCAGAGGATGGGCCCAGAGACCAGCGGACGGGCCTCAGCGACCCGCTCAGGACTGCACTGGAGGTGACGCGCGCTTAACTCTTGCTCTAGCAATCATAAACGTTTTAAACAGTCCATGCGAGTGGCGTCCAGTCCGCATTAAAGGCACAATATGTAAGATTTCTGGATTGAAATATCCAAACCGCTAGAACATACCCGCGTTACCCTCCGGTGTTTTTGAACTTTTGAAGTCAAATTTAAACATTTTCATTGTGTCTTACTGTTTGGGTGAACTATCCCTTTAAAGCCGTCATGAAAGGGAAGTCACGCTGGGCTCTTCTCCTCTAGTGTGCCGTATATCGAGTGAACTGCTTCACAAACAAGAACAGATGTGGGCGGGGCTTGAGTGTGTCTGTGGGGGATCTGATTGGATTGTGTAGAAACCATGGAAACACAGTCTCAATCTCATCCATGATCATGATTTAAAGAGTCCCGTCGGATTGTAGAGGTGAAGACGGCAACTCCCATGGTTCCGCGCACAATCTCTGCATCAAGTCACGCCTTTGCTTTGAGTAGGCGACCTCTAGCGGTGAAAAACTACATATTGTGCCTTTAAGTCTGCGCATGTGTACATACACACTGATATCTCCCGAACAGGCGCTTATTGTATGAACCTGTTGTCCCGGTGCAAACCCCATGTGCTGATCTTCTGTGTGTGTGTGTGTGTGTGTGTGTTTGTCTGTAGGGGGGTAAGCCAGCCCATGCTCCAGATGCAGACGCCCAATCAGCGCTGGTGTGCAGTGCTCAGGCCAGAACACCCCACACACACCCGGCCTGCACCCCGACACACAGCTCACACCACTGCAGCTCCAAACGCATGCAGTTTCTGCAGGTGCGCATGAGTCCTGATCATGTGACCAATGACGTGCTGTGCACTGTACTCGACCCTGTAGGTTAGAGCTGCTCAATTAATCGTTAAATGATTGTAATCTTATTTCTAAAGGACAATGATCCTGCTGTCTATTAGCATGGCTGTTTCACGTCACTAGCCTCAGCAGAGCGTGAGCATAACCGCTCATTTCTTTCCTTCAGAATCGAGCAGCTCTAATCTATTGTAATCAAGCATCATATTTTCCGTAAAGTTGAGAGAACCTTGGCAGAACGCTCCCTGTGGGCGGGCACTACCCGCTCTGTCTCCCCCTCAGGTGGCCGAGACGCTGTTCAGCGATGAGTTCTTGAAGCCGTGCCCGCGCTGTGAGCACCCGGCGCGCTGCCACTATAAAAGCATCATTCGTGTGTGTGTGTGTGTACACGGTGCATCCAGAAAGTATTCAAAGTGCTTCACTTTTTCCACATTGTGTTATTTTACAGCCTTATTCCAAAAAGGATTCAATTCTTTATGGGGTATTGTTTGTAGAATTTTGAGGAAAATGACCATATGAAAATTTTATTTGAACAAAAAAAACATAAAATCCCATGTTCACAGCCTTTGCTCGATACTCTGCTGAAGCTGCTTTGGCACTGATCACAGCCTTAAGTCTTCTTGAGTTTGATGCTAAAGCATAATTTTCAGATCTCTCCAGAGATGTTCAATCGGGTCTGGGCTCTGGCTGGGCCACTCAAGGACATTCCCAGAGTCGTGCTGTAGCCCCTCCGGTGTTCTCTCGGCTGTGTGCTTTAGGTCGATGTCCTGTTGCAAGATGAACCTTCACCCCAGTCTGAGGTCCAGAGCGCTCTGGAGCAGGTTTTAATCAAGGATTCATCTTTCCATAGATCCTGACAAGTCTCCCAGTTCCACCGCTGAAAAACACCCCCACAGCATGATGCTGCCACCACCATGCTTCACTGTAGGGATGGTAATCTTCAATGAGCAAATGCTACTTTAAATATGGCTACTTTCCATGTGTACTGGTTTGACATGTGATGTGAACCAGAAGGCATGTTTAGCGGTTTGAAATGCATTGAAACATAACTAAATGACAAAACAATGACACTAACAACTTGGGATAATTAATGGGATGTTTATAACACCAACATCAGGGCTACACAACTACATAAGAATGGTATATTTTGCTGGCATTTAGTTTGTGTTTATGAAAACCAAGCGGCACCTCCCGTGGTCTCTCTTAAAGCCAATGCAGAAGTGACTCAAACTGCAGTTCATCGTATGACCTCTAGAGACTCTCATTGAGGAGAATCTCATTGCGCTCCATGGTAAAATGCCCAACTTTACAGCAGAATAAAACATGTTTACAGCCTGGGACAAATTGTGGTTTTGTTCTATACGGCTAATTTTGCCCTTCATGACGACAATTTTTTTCTGTACAAGATTCTGTGTTTTCTGTCATTTTGTCTGGCCCAACCAGACGTTTAGTAAACAAGGTGATTTATTTGTGTTTAAAGCGACACTGTGTAACTTTTTTAGTTTATTCTTAGCTAAAAACACTTAGTTCTTTCAAAAATATGTGCTCATTAATGTATATTTACTTCTTTCAAGTAATAAAGTATTCTCGTAAGTGTATAATATGCCATTGAAAATACATACGGGTGAGGGGTTCAATGCGGCCGCCATGTTGCCCCTCCATCTTGAAAGTACAGTAGCCAAAGAGGACATTCCGTAAATTCAAGCTCGCTTTGGTGTTTTAACACTCGATGGCACCGTGTCGAATGTGAAGAGGGGGATTGCTTGAGACTGATATAGCCTACAATGTAAACTTTGCCTTACGCTAGTGATGTCATACAATATACAGAATAACGATAGCACCGATAAAAGTTACTTTACTAAGATTAGCTTGCATTCGTCTGGGAACCTGATCGCTGATGTTAGCAATGAAATGGTAAAAAATAACGAAAAGGTAAAACTATTATTCATTTTACATAGATGTCATAACCTTCATGTTAACTGACAAATTAAATAACTGCAAATTATAATAGTTTTCTAAAGTAACCTCATCACTTGATCGAACTGGAAGCCATATTAATCTTGGACTAAATCAGCCACCGTAGGAGTTAAAACGAAATCGGAATTGAAAGGAACAGAAACTAATATTCACTGGATGGTCATATACCTTTTCACCGCTAGATGGGGGAAAATATCACACAGTGTAGCTTTAATGTAAATGGCATCTACACCCACACATAACCAAAAAAGTCACAAACCCAAAAGTCAGGGGTCACAGTCAGTCTATCTGTGACACTGACCATTATTAACAGATGCAATCTTGGCATGAATTAAAATCAACTGTCATTGAAATCTCGTAACCGAACTAAACCGGCCATCACTGGACCAAATGGACCAAACCGATCATCACTGAGATCTCACAACAGAGCAAAAGCCCATGGATTGAAATTGACTGTCATTTAAATCTCGTGACCTGAACATAACCGCCTGTCTTTAAAAACTCATGAACAAATAAATGTCATAACCGATTAAAACCGTCACACAACTAAGCAGAACATAATTGATATACTATCATTTTCATCTTTAATGTGTTATTATAATAGCGAAGATGCGATGTCATGTTTACAAATTAATTTCTAATAAACAGACACCGTACTTTATAGTCTATGATGTACCATGTGGGTAGATACTAGGAAATAATAAAGACAAAAACACGTTGTAATATTTGGTCACAGAATGTTCTCCTAAAATGTAGGATAATTTCAAAACAGTCAAAATAATTTAGTAAGGATACAGTAAATTATGGTCTCCAACTAGTAGCAAATTCCATAAGGCACAAAATGTAGGCAATAGTGTTTTTAAACCATACTAAATATACTCTTCCAGGAGATGGATGAGTAACATAAACCTTGGGAGAAATCCAGGCCTAGTCGCCCATTTTACAACCATACTTGTTTTATGGAGAGCTTATGTTAATCTGACCAATGTAAGAGACTATTTACAGTGTTTGTTACTGAGAATGTTTCTGCCAGAGATATGGCAATGATTTCCTGACTCGTGTATGCGTTTAAATATGTTCAGTAATGTTTCCAGTCGCGTGCATTCATTCTACATACTGATCGCCTAAGATTCGGACGGAACTGAATCACTTAGTAAACAATGACTGCAAGGTATTATAGTAAGTCATTACCAGTGACGTGACTGAATGCAATAGTGTATAGTGTTTAACCATACTATACTAAATATACTACAGTAAATTGCAGAATATTATAGTAACATTATACAGCTGACAGACAAACATTCACTATGAGCTCTTAACTCACAGGTATGTATTATTTCTGTATTTCTTCACAGTTACTTCAGTTTATCGCGTGACCCTGTGAGTTTGACCAACAGTCACATTACAGTCATATTTCATCTTTAATGTGTTATTATATGAGATGCGATGTCATGTTTTACAGAATTAATTTCTAATAAACAGACACCGTACTTTATAGTCTATGATGTATATGTGATGAGAATAGATTACTGCAGTAAAATGAGAAAATAGTATATTATAGTCAAATTACTCTAGTAAATACAATAGTGTTTTTAACCATACTATACTAAATATACTACAGTAAATTGCAGAATATTATAGTAACATTACTCTAGTAAATACTATAGTGTTTTGAACCATACTATAGTAAATATACTACAGTAAATTGCAGAATATTATAGTAACATTACTCTAGTAAATACTATAGTGTTTTTGAACCGTACTATAGTAAATATACTACAGTAAATTGCAGAATATTATAGTAACATTACTCTAGTAAATACTATAGTGTTTTTGAACCATACTATAGTAAAGATACCGCAGTAAATTGTAGTATATTATAGTAATATTACTCTAGTAAATACTATAGTGTTTTGAACCATACTATAGTAAATATACCACAGTAAATTGCAGAATATTATAGTAATATTACTCTAGTAAATACTATAGTGTTTTTGAACCATACTATAGTAAAGATACTGCAGTAAATTGTAGTATATTATAGTAATATTACTCTAGTAAATACTATAGTGTTTTTGAACCGTACTATAGTAAATATACTGCAGTAAATTGCAGAATATTATAGTAATATTACTCTAGTAAATACTATAGTGTTTTTGAACCATACTATAGTAAAGATAATGCAGTAAATTGTAGTATATTATAGTAATATTACTCTAGTAAATACTATAGTGTTTTTGAACCGTACTATAGTAAATATACTACAGTAAATTGCAGAATATTATAGTAACATTACTCTAGTAAATACTATAGTGTTTTTGAACCGTACTATAGTAAAGATTCCGCAGTAAATTGTAGTATATTATTGTAATATTACTCTAGTAAATACTATAGTGTTTTTGAACCATACTATAGTAAAGATACTGCAGTAAATTGTAGTATATTATAGTAATATTACTCTAGTAAATACTATAGTGTTTTTGAACCATACTATAGTAAAGATACTGCAGTAAATTGTAGTATATTATAGTAATATTACTCTAGTAAATACTATAGTGTTTTTGAACGTACTATAGTAAAGATACCACAGTAAATTGTAGTATATTTCAGTATTTGCTGTAGTTTAACAATTTACTAGTAGTTTTAGCAGTTTACTAGAGGAACTACTAAAGTTTACTAGTATAGTATTTACTATAGAATATTATAGTATTTTTCATGTGGGATTAAAGGAGATTCATAATGATAATGTGCTGATGTGGTTCACAGGCGTGTGATGGATGATGAGGATCGTTCAGAAAGTGACCTGGAGGCCCGAGGCGTCGGCTGGCTGCTGGAGGCTGCGCGCTGCGTTTGTGCCACAGGCAGGGTGGCGCGTCCCGCTGACACCGAGCGGCTGAGCTGGAGGCCGAGCGGAGGCTGTGGTTCTGCAAGTATCGGGCCGACAGCGCTGGCGCGCGGCAGCTGTCGGTGGATCTGAAAGCAGTGGACGCTCTGGAGATTCTGGCAGTGGCGCGAGAGCGGCAAAGAGAACTCAACACCGCCTCTTTTATCACAAGCTCCGCCCCTGCTGCTCAGGCTCCACCTACTGCTCTTGCTGCTACACCAACTAAGATTCAAGAACAGGAGTGTAGAGTGACTGGAACAGCCCCACCCACTGCACCTCAGGCTCCACCCTCTGTACATAAGGCTCTGCCCTCTGTACCTCAGGCTCCACCCACTGCACCTCAGGCTCCACCCACTGCACCACAGGCTCCACCCACTGCACCTCAGGCAACACCCTCTGTACAGAAGGCTCCGCCCTCTGCACTTGCTCCTAAAGCAACTAAGATTCAAGTACAGGAATACGGAGTGACTAAAACAGCCCTGTCCACTGCACTACAAGCCCCGCCTACTGCACTTCAAGCCCCGCCCATTGCACTTCAAGCCCTGCCCATTGCACTTCAAGCCCTGCCCACTGCACTTGTTTCTAAAGCAGGTAAGCTTTCAGCACAGGAGCGTGGAGTCACCAGAACAGCCCTGCCCACTACACCCCGAGAGTGCTCAAGGAGTCCTGTACAACTCTCTCTTTGTGTGTGTCCGCCACCAGTGAACTCCATACCAATCAGACCGCACCTCTTCCTGGTCTTTCGGTGCTCATCTGGGCGAGACCTGACCTGATCTGTCATATATCAACTCTTACTTCAGCAGCTTCTCTAAACCCCATCAAGACTCCGCTCCGCCCACGTCCTCTCGCCCGGAGACCTCGTCGTTCTCTCTCGGGGATTACCTGAGCTACTCAACTCCGAGCGTCCAGGCCTTCGTGGGACACTACATCAGCCCGCTGGTTCCCCGCTTCAGAGCGGAGGCCAGGAGGGTATCGACGGAGGCGGATGAACCTGCTTCTGATGATGGAGAACGCAAGGAGGCGCCCGGGAGCAGGGATCAGAGCGCAGCGGAGGAGAGAGCCAGACGCCTGCAGCTCCAGAGGGAGAAGGTGCCGCCCACTCTCCTATGGGAATGAATCCTTATCATTATAAATGTCACTTCTGATGCAGTTGTTACTGTGGTATCAGTGGTCCTCCCTCTCTGATTGACCTCTGACCTCTGGTGTTGTTCAGATCGTGGCGCGGGTGAGCGTGGACAGCCGGACGCGGGCTCTGGTTCAGGCTCTGCAGCGGGCATCAGACGTGCGGATCTGTGCCCGGCGGGTGGAGGAGCTCAGTCAGCATCTGCTGGAGTTCCCCGAGACCCGGTCCGTAGCGGTCAAGGTCAGTCCGCTCGGAGCTGCGGCGCCCTCTGCTGGTGTACAGGGGAATAACTATAACTCATGCTGATTCTGACATGTCAAAATTAAAGTTGAATTTATGAGATCATAATTTAGAATTTTCAATATATCCATTATGACATAAAGCTGAAATTATGAATAATTATAACATATAAAATATAATTATAAATCAAAATTATGATAAAATCATATTATTGTCTTTTAAATATCATAATTATGACATACATTTTAAATAATAAAATTTAAAGTAATTTATTACATCATTTGGAATTTTTATATCAATTATGACAAAAAGCTGAAATTATTAAAATTATGACATAAAAGTCAAATTTATGACATCATACATTTTTTTATAAATGTTTTATATCAATGATGACACAAAAAGATGAAATTGACATGTAGTAATTATGAGATTAAAAAATTTGCAATTATGAGAAATTGAAATTGACATTAAAACATTTAAATTATGTCATTGTCAAAACTTAGTATTTTAAATATCATAGTTATGACATAAAAAGTTCTGAGAACAAAAACATTTGTATGTTGAAATTGACATACAAAGTCAAAATGATGTTATCATAATTTTATATCAATTATGACCAATTTGATAAATTTACATTTTGATGTACAGTCACAAAAAATATTTATGACATAAAAAGTCAAAAATAAAGTCGAATTGTGACAAACTAAATCATAACTATGAGATTTTAAAAAATAAAGTCTTAATTGTGACTCAATTGTGTGATTTACAAAAGCATGTTTTTTGCTGATGTTGTGGGAGTAACAGTGATGCCACAGTGCCTCATTAGCATAAGCCCCGCCCACACATCACATGTTCAGGAGCGTGTCTCTCTCCGGTTCAGGAGCAGGTGATCCCGCGTCTGCTGCGCCTGCGTCAGGCTGCTGACGGGCCTCTGAAGGGAGCGGTCCGGCAGGCTCTGGCTCTGGTGGGCTTCATCCAGCCCGTGAGGAACCGCGGAGTCCGCATCCTGTCCATCGACGGAGGGGGAACCAGGTGATCCGGCCGCTCCCAGACTGTGTGCTGTGATTCCATCAACACATGCTGACTGCTCTGTGTGTGTGTGTGTGTGTGTGTGTGTGTCAGGGGTCTGCTGGCTCTTCAGACGCTGCGCCGCTTACAGGAGCTGTCGGGGAAACCCATCCACCAGCTGTTCGACTACATCTGTGGCGTCAGCACAGGTCAACCAGCTCATAATAACTGAGTGTGTGTGTGTGTCTGTGAGTGTGTGTGAGTGTGTGTGAGTGTGTGTGTGTGTGTGTGTGTGTGTGTGTGTGTGTGAGTGGTGTGTGAGTGAGTGGTGAGTGGTGTGTGAGTGTGTGTGAGTGTGTGTGTGTGTGAGTGTGAGTGTGTGAGTGAGTGGAGTGGAGTGGTGAGTGAGTGAGTGGTGGTGAGTGAGTGAGTGAGTGAGTGAGTGAGTGGTGAGTGGTGAGTGTGTGAGTGTGAGTGTGGAGTGAGTGAGTGGTGGTGGGTGAGTGAGTGGTGAGTGAGTGAGTGAGTGGTGAGTGAGTGAGTGAGTGGGTGAGTGAGTGAGTGTGTGAGTGAGTGTGTGGTGGTGAGTGAGTGAGTGGTGGTGGTGAGTGAGTGAGTGGTGGTGGTGAGTGAGTGAGTGAGTGAGTGGTGAGTGAGTGGTGGAGTGAGTGGTGAGTGAGTGGAGTGAGGGTGTGAGTGAGTGAGTGAGTGGTGAGTGGTGGTGAGTGAGTGTGTGTGAGTGTGTGAGTGTGTGAGTGAGTGTGAGTGTGTGAGTGTGTGAGTGTGAGGAGTGAGTGAGTGAGTGTGTGAGTGTGTGAGGTGTGAGTGAGTGAGTGAGTGGGTGAGTGAGTGAGTGAGTGTGTGAGTGTGTGAGTGGTGAGTGAGTGAGTGGGTGGTGAGGAGTGAGTGAGTGAGTGAGTGTGAGTGTGTGAGTGTGTGAGTGTGTGAGTGTGTGTGAGTGAGTGAGTGAGTGAGTGAGTGAGTGAGTGAGTGAGTGAGGGTGAGTGAGGGTGTGAGTGTGTGAGTGTGTGAGTGAGCGAGAGTGCGATGGGTAGGTTTAGGGGCAGGGGCAGTGAGAGTGTGAGAGTGTGAGAGTGAGTGCGATGGGTAGGTTTAGGGGCAGTGTGTGTGTGTGTGTGTGTGTGTGTGTGTGTGTGTGTGTGTGTGTGTGTGTGTGTGTGTGTGTGTGTGTGTGTGATGGGTAGGTTTAGGGGCAGGGGCAGTGTAGGGGGATAGCATGTACAGTTTGTACTGTATAAAATGCATTACGCCTATGGATAGTCCCCACAAAGATAGTGAACCAGACGTGTGTTTGTGTGTTCAGGAGCGTTATTAGGCTTCATGCTGGGTGTTCGTCACATGCCGCTGACGGAGTGTGAAGATCTCTACAGGACGCTGAGCTCTGACGTCTTCAAGCAGAACGTGATCGTGGGAACCGTGAAGATGAGCTGGAGTCACGCCTTCTACGACAGTGAGATCTGGGAGAGAGTGCTCAAGTGAGTCCCACAATCCTCTCTCTTTGTGTGTGTGTGTGTGTGTGTGTGTGTGTGTGTGTGTGTGTGTGTGTGTGTGTGTGTGTGTGCTCACAGCCGTCTCTGCCTCTGCACAGGGAGAAGATGGGCTCGGACCTGCTGATCGAGACGGCGCGGAACATAGACTGCCCCAAGGTAAGTGTGTGTTCATGAGTTTGTGGTTATGAGTGAGTGTTCATGAGTGTGCAGTGTTCATGAGTCTGCAGTGAGTGTTCATGAGTGTGCAGTGTTCATGAGTGTGCAGTGTTCATGAGTCTGCAGTGTTCATGAGTGAGTGTTCATGAGTGTGCAGTGTTCATGAGTGTGCAGTGTTCATGAGTGTGCAGTGTTCATGAGTGTGCAGTGTTCATGAGTGTGCAGTGTTCATGAGTCTGCAGTGTTCATGAGTGTGCAGTGTTCATGAGTGTGCAGTGTTCATGAGTGTGCAGTGTTCATGAGTGTGCAGTGTTCATGAGTGTGCAGTGTTCATGAGTGTGCAGTGTTCATGAGTCTGCAGTGTTCATGAGTGTGCAGTGTTCATGAGTGTGCAGTGTTCATGAGTGTGCAGTGTTCATGAGTGTGCAGTGTTCATGAGTGTGCAGTGTTCATGAGTCTGCAGTGTTCATGAGTGTGCAGTGTTCATGAGTGTGCAGTGTTCATGAGTGTGCAGTGTTCATGAGTCTGCAGTGTTCATGAGTGAGTGTTCATGAGTGAGTGTTCATGAGTGTGCAGTGTTCATGAGTGTGCAGTGTTCATGAGTCTGTGCAGTGTTCATGAGTGTGCAGTGTTCATGAGTGTGCAGTGTTCATGAGTGTGCAGTGTTCATGAGTGTGCAGTGTTCATGAGTGCAGTGTTCATGAGTGTGCAGTGTTCATGAGTGTGCAGTGTTCATGAGTGTGCAGTGTTCATGAGTCTGCAGTGTTCATGAGTGCAGTGTTCATGAGTGTGCAGTGTTCATGAGTGTGCAGTGTTCATGAGTGTGCAGTGTTCATGAGTGTGCAGTGTTCATGAGTGTGCAGTGTTCATGAGTGTGCAGTGTTCATGAGTGTGCAGTGTTCATGAGTGTGCAGTGTTCATGAGTGTGCAGTGTTCATGAGTGAGTGTTCATGAGTCTGCAGTGTTCATGAGTGTGCAGTGTTCATGAGTCTGCAGTGTTCATGAGTGTGCAGTGTTCATGAGTGAGTGTTCATGAGTGTGCAGTGTTCATGAGTGTGCAGTGTTCATGAGTGTGCAGTGTTCATGAGTGTGCAGTGTTCATGAGTGCAGTGTTCATGAGTGTGCAGTGTTCATGAGTGTGCAGTGTTCATGAGTGTGCAGTGTTCATGAGTGTGCAGTGTTCATGAGTGTGCAGTGTTCATGAGTGCAGTGTTCATGAGTGTGCAGTGTTCATGAGTCTGCAGTGTTCATGAGTGTGCAGTGTTCATGAGTCTGCAGTGTTCATGAGTGAGTGTTCATGAGTGTGCAGTGTTCATGAGTGAGTGTTCATGAGTGTGCAGTGTTCATGAGTGTGCAGTGTTCATGAGTGTGCAGTGTTCATGAGTGTGCAGTGTTCATGAGTGCAGTGTTCATGAGTGTGCAGTGTTCATGAGTGCAGTGTTCATGAGTGTGCAGTGTTCATGAGTGTGCAGTGTTCATGAGTGTGCAGTGTTCATGAGTGAGTGTTCATGAGTGTGCAGTGTTCATGAGTGTGCAGTGTTCATGAGTGTGCAGTGTTCATGAGTGTGCAGTGTTCATGAGTGAGTGTTCATGAGTGTGCAGTGTTCATGAGTGTGCAGTGTTCATGAGTGTGCAGTGTTCATGAGTGTGCAGTGTTCATTAGTGTGCAGTGTTCATGAGTGAGTGTTCATGAGTGTGCAGTGTTCATGAGTGTGCAGTGTTCATGAGTGTGCAGTGTTCATGAGTGTGCAGTGTTCATGAGTGAGTGTTCATGAGTGTGCAGTGTTCATGAGTGTGCAGTGTTCATGAGTGTGCAGTGTTCATGAGTGTGCAGTGTTCATGAGTGTGCAGTGTTCATGAGTGTGCAGTGTTCATGAGTGTGCAGTGTTCATGAGTGTGCAGTGTTCATGAGTGTGCAGTGTTCATGAGTCTGCAGTGTTCATGAGTGTGCAGTGTTCATGAGTGCAGTGTTCATGAGTGTGCAGTGTTCATGAGTCTGCAGTGTTCATGAGTGTGCAGTGTTCATGAGTCTGCAGTGTTCATGAGTGTGCAGTGTTCATGAGTGTGCAGTGTTCATGAGTCTGCAGTGTTCATGAGTGTGCAGTGTTCATGAGTCTGCAGTGTTCATGAGTGCAGTGTTCATGAGTCTGCAGTGTTCATGAGTGTGCAGTGTTCATGAGTGAGTGCAGTGTTCATGTGTGCAGTGTTCATGAGTGTGCAGTGTTCATGAGTCTGCAGTGTTCATGAGTGTGCAGTGTTCATGAGTCTGCAGTGTTCATGAGTGTGCAGTGTTCATGAGTCTGCAGTGTTCATGAGTGCAGTGTTCATGAGTGAGTGTTCATGAGTCTGCAGTGTTCATGAGTCTGCAGTGTTCATGAGTGTGCAGTGTTCATGAGTCTGCAGTGTTCATGAGTGTGCAGTGTTCATGAGTGTGCAGTGTTCATGAGTGTGCAGTGTTCATGAGTCTGCAGTGTTCATGAGTCTGCAGTGTTCATGAGTCTGCAGTGTTCATGAGTGCAGTGTTCATGAGTCTGCAGTGTTCATGAGTGTGCAGTGTTCATGAGTCTGCAGTGTTCATGAGTGTGCAGTGTTCATGAGTCTGCAGTGTTCATGAGTGCAGTGTTCATGAGTCTGCAGTGTTCATGAGTCTGCAGTGTTCATGAGTCTGCAGTGTTCATGAGTGTGCAGTGTTCATGAGTCTGCAGTGTTCATGAGTCTGCAGTGTTCATGAGTGCAGTGTTCATGAGTGCAGTGTTCATGAGTGTGCAGTGTTCATGAGTGTGCAGTGTTCATGAGTGTGCAGTGTTCATGAGTGCAGTGTTCATGAGTCTGCAGTGTTCATGAGTGTGCAGTGTTCATGAGTGTGCAGTGTTCATGAGTCTGTAGTGTTCATGAGTCTGCAGTGTTCATGAGTCTGTAGTGTTCATGAGTCTGCAGTGTTCATGAGTCTGCAGTGTTCATGAGTGTGCAGTGTTCATGAGTGCAGTGTTCATGAGTGTGCAGTGTTCATGAGTGTGCAGTGTTCATGAGTGTGCAGTGTTCATGAGTGTGCAGTGTTCATGAGTGTGCAGTGTTCATGAGTCTGCAGTGTTCATGAGTCTGCAGTGTTCATGAGTCTGCAGTGTTCATGAGTCTGCAGTGTTCATGAGTCTGCAGTGTTCATGAGTGTGCAGTGTTCATGAGTGTGCAGTGTTCATGAGTGTGCAGTGTTCATGAGTGTGCAGTGTTCATGAGTGTGCAGTGTTCATGAGTCTGCAGTGTTCATGAGTGTGCAGTGTTCATGAGTGTGCAGTGTTCATGAGTCTGCAGTGTTCATGAGTCTGCAGTGTTCATGAGTCTGCAGTGTTCATGAGTCTGCAGTGTTCATGAGTCTGCAGTGTTCATGAGTGTGCAGTGTTCATGAGTGTGCAGTGTTCATGAGTGTGCAGTGTTCATGAGTGTGCAGTGTTCATGAGTGTGCAGTGTTCATGAGTGTGCAGTGTTCATGAGTGTGCAGTGTTCATGAGTGTAGTGTTCATGAGTCTGCAGTGTTCATGAGTCTGCAGTGTTCATGAGTCTGCAGTGTTCATGAGTCTGCAGTGTTCATGAGTCTGCAGTGTTCATGAGTCTGCAGTGTTCATGAGTGTGCAGTGTTCATGAGTGTGCAGTGTTCATGAGTGTGCAGTGTTCATGAGTGTGCAGTGTTCATGAGTGTGCAGTGTTCATGAGTCTGCAGTGTTCATGAGTGTGCAGTGTTCATGAGTCTGCAGTGTTCATGAGTGTGCAGTGTTCATGAGTCTGCAGTGTTCATGAGTCTGCAGTGTTCATGAGTCTGCAGTGTTCATGAGTGTGCAGTGTTCATGAGTCTGCAGTGTTCATGAGTCTGCAGTGTTCATGAGTCTGCAGTGTTCATGAGTGAGTGTTCATGAGTGTGCAGTGTTCATGAGTGCAGTGTTCATGAGTGTGCAGTGTTCATGAGTGTGCAGTGTTCATGAGTCTGCAGTGTTCATGAGTCTGCAGTGTTCATGAGTCTGCAGTGTTCATGAGTGTGCAGTGTTCATAAGTGTGCAGTGTTCATGAGTGTGCAGTGTTCATGTGTGTGCAGTGTTCATGAGTGTGCAGTGTTCATGAGTGTGCAGTGTTCATGAGTGAGTGTTCATGAGTGTGCAGTGTTCATGAGTGTGCAGTGTTCATAAGTGTGCAGTGTTCATGAGTGTGCAGTGTTCATGAGTGTGCAGTGTTCATGAGTGAGTGTTCATGAGTGTGCAGTGTTCATGAGTGTGCAGTGTTCATGAGTGTGCAGTGTTCATGAGTGTGCAGTGTTCATGAGTCTGCAGTGTTCATGAGTCTGCAGTGTTCATGAGTGTGCAGTGTTCATGAGTCTGCAGTGTTCATGAGTGAGTGTTCATGAGTGTGCAGTGTTCATGAGTGTGCAGTGTTCATGAGTGTGCAGTGTTCATGAGTGTGCAGTGTTCATGAATGTGCAGTGTTCATGAGTCTGCAGTGGTCATGAGTGAGTGTTCATGAGTGTGCAGTGTTCATGAGTGTGCAGTGTTCATGAGTGTGCAGTGTTCATGAGTGTGCAGTGTTCATGAGTGTGCAGTGTTCATGAGTGTGCAGTGTTCATGAGTGTGCAGTGTTCATGAGTGTGCAGTGTTCATGAGTGTGCAGTGTTCATGAGTGAGTGTTCATGAGTGTGCAGTGTTCATGAGTGTGCAGTGTTCATGAGTGTGCAGTGTTCATGAGTGTGCAGTGTTCATGAGTGTGCAGTGTTCATGAGTGTGCAGTGTTCATGAGTGCAGTGTTCATGAGTCTGCAGTGTTCATGAGTGTGCAGTGTTCATGAGTGTGCAGTGTTCATGAGTGTGCAGTGTTCATGAGTGTGCAGTGTTCATGAGTCTGCAGTGTTCATGAGTGTGCAGTGTTCATGAGTCTGCAGTGTTCATGAGTCTGCAGTGTTCATGAGTGTGCAGTGTTCATGAGTCTGCAGTGTTCATGAGTGTGCAGTGTTCATGAGTGTGCAGTGTTCATGAGTGTGCAGTGTTCATGAGTCTGCAGTGTTCATGAGTGTGCAGTGTTCATGAGTCTGCAGTGTTCATGAGTCTGCAGTGTTCATGAGTCTGCAGTGTTCATGAGTGTGCAGTGTTCATGAGTGTGCAGTGTTCATGAGTGTGCAGTGTTCATGAGTCTGCAGTGTTCATGAGTCTGCAGTGTTCATGAGTCTGCAGTGTTCATGAGTCTGCAGTGTTCATGAGTGTGCAGTGTTCATGAGTCTGTAGTGTTCATGAGTGTGCAGTGTTCATGAGTCTGCAGTGTTCATGAGTCTGCAGTGTTCATGAGTGTGCAGTGTTCATGAGTGTGCAGTGTTCATGAGTCTGCAGTGTTCATGAGTGTGCAGTGTTCATGAGTCTGCAGTGTTCATGAGTGTGCAGTGTTCATGAGTGTGCAGTGTTCATGAGTGCAGTGTTCATGAGTCTGCAGTGTTCATGAGTGTGCAGTGTTCATGAGTCTGCAGTGTTCATGAGTCTGCAGTGTTCATGAGTGTGCAGTGTTCATGAGTCTGCAGTGTTCATGAGTGTGCAGTGTTCATGAGTGTGCAGTGTTCATGAGTGTGCAGTGTTCATGAGTCTGCAGTGTTCATGAGTGTGCAGTGTTCATGAGTCTGCAGTGTTCATGAGTCTGCAGTGTTCATGAGTCTGCAGTGTTCATGAGTCTGCAGTGTTCATGAGTCTGCAGTGTTCATGAGTGTGCAGTGTTCATGAGTCTGCAGTGTTCATGAGTCTGCAGTGTTCATGAGTGTGCAGTGTTCATGAGTGTGCAGTGTTCATGAGTGTGCAGTGTTCATGAGTGTGCAGTGTTCATGAGTCTGCAGTGTTCATGAGTGTGCAGTGTTCATGAGTGTGCAGTGTTCATGAGTGCAGTGTTCATGAGTCTGCAGTGTTCATGAGTCTGCAGTGTTCATGAGTGTGCAGTGTTCATGAGTGTGCAGTGTTCATGAGTGTGCAGTGTTCATGAGTCTGCAGTGTTCATGAGTGTGCAGTGTTCATGAGTGTGCAGTGTTCATGAGTGTGCAGTGTTCATGAGTCTGCAGTGTTCATGAGTCTGCAGTGTTCATGAGTCTGCAGTGTTCATGAGTCTGCAGTGTTCATGAGTGTGCAGTGTTCATGAGTCTGTAGTGTTCATGAGTGTGCAGTGTTCATGAGTCTGCAGTGTTCATGAGTCTGCAGTGTTCATGAGTGTGCAGTGTTCATGAGTGTGCAGTGTTCATGAGTCTGCAGTGTTCATGAGTGTGCAGTGTTCATGAGTCTGCAGTGTTCATGAGTGTGCAGTGTTCATGAGTCTGCAGTGTTCATGAGTCTGCAGTGTTCATGAGTCTGCAGTGTTCATGAGTCTGCAGTGTTCATGAGTGTGCAGTGTTCATGAGTGTGCAGTGTTCATGAGTGTGCAGTGTTCATGAGTGTGCAGTGTTCATGAGTCTGCAGTGTTCATGAGTGTGCAGTGTTCATGAGTGTGCAGTGTTCATGAGTGTGCAGTGTTCATGAGTGTGCAGTGTTCATGAGTCTGCAGTGTTCATGAGTGTGCAGTGTTCATGAGTCTGCAGTGTTCATGAGTGTGCAGTGTTCATGAGTGTGCAGTGTTCATGAGTGTGCAGTGTTCATGAGTCTGCAGTGTTCATGAGTGTGCAGTGTTCATGAGTCTGCAGTGTTCATGAGTGTGCAGTGTTCATGAGTGTGCAGTGTTCATGAGTCTGCAGTGTTCATGAGTGTGCAGTGTTCATGAGTGTGCAGTGTTCATGAGTGTGCAGTGTTCATGAGTGTGCAGTGTTCATGAGTGTGCAGTGTTCATGAGTGTGCAGTGTTCATGAGTGCAGTGTTCATGAGTGTGCAGTGTTCATGAGTGTGCAGTGTTCATGAGTGTGCAGTGTTCATGAGTGTGCAGTGTTCATGAGTGTGCAGTGTTCATGAGTGTGCAGTGTTCATGAGTGTGCAGTGTTCATGAGTGTGCAGTGTTCATGAGTGTGCAGTGTTCATGAGTGTGCAGTGTTCATGAGTGTGCAGTGTTCATGAGTGTGCAGTGTTCATGAGTGTGCAGTGTTCATGAGTGTGCAGTGTTCATGAGTGCAGTGTTCATGAGTGTGCAGTGTTCATGAGTGTGCAGTGTTCATGAGTGTGCAGTGTTCATGAGTGTGCAGTGTTCATGGAGTGTGCAGTGTTCATGAGTGTGCAGTGTTCATGAGTGTGCAGTGTTCATGAGTGAGTGTTCATGAGTGTGCAGTGTTCATGAGTGTGCAGTGTTCATGAGTGAGTGTTCATGAGTGTGCAGTGTTCATGAGTGTGCAGTGTTCATGAGTGAGTGTTCATGAGTGTGCAGTGTTCATGAGTGTGCAGTGTTCATGAGTGTGCAGTGTTCATGAGTGTGCAGTGTTCATGTCTGCAGTGTTCATGAGTGTGCAGTGTTCATGAGTGTGCAGTGATCATGAGTGTGAGTGTTCATGAGTGTGCAGTGTTCATGAGTGTGCAGTGTTCATGAGTGTGCAGTGTTCATGAGTGTGCAGTGTTCATGAGTGTGCAGTGTTCATGAGTGTGCAGTGTTCATGAGTGTGCAGTGTTCATGAGTGTGCAGTGTTCATGAGTCTGCAGTGTTCATGAGTGTGCAGTGTTCATGAGTGTGCAGTGATCATGAGTGAGTGTTCATGAGTGTGCAGTGTTCATGAGTGTGCAGTGTTCATGAGTGTGCAGTGTTCATGAGTGTGCAGTGTTCATGAAGTGCATCAGCAGTCTTGTGCAGTGTTCATGGGAGTGTGCAGTGTTCATGAGTGTGCAGTGTTCATGAGTGTGCAGTGTTCATGAGTGTGCAGTGTTCATGAGGTCTTCCTTTATCAGGACTGAGCAGTGTTCATGAGTCTGCAGTGTTCATGAGTCTGCAGTGTTCAATTACTCTGACGGCTTTTCCTCCATGACCTCTGACCTCTGGAGACAGCCTTCACGCTGAGCTGATAAAGAATGAGAGGACAGTGTTCATGAGTGAGTGTTCATGAGTGTGCAGTGTTCATGAGTGTGCAGTGTTCATGAGTGAGTGTGTGTGTGTGTGTGTGTGTGTAGGATGGCGGGATGCTGGTCAACAACCCCACGGCTCTGGCCATCCACGAGAGTCAGTGTCTGTGGCCGGACGTCCCGCTGCAGTGCGTGGTGTCTTTGGGGACGGGCCGCTGCGAGAGCACCAGCAGGACCAGCCTCGCCTACACCAGCCTGAAGACCAAACTCAGCAACGTCATCAGCAGCGCCACCAGCACCGAGGGTCAGTCTCGCTCTCTCACACACACACACCAGAGCTGTAGCAGCAGCGAGTGAACTGAGTCAGATCACCCGTCAGTGAATCTCAGCGAGTGAACTGAGTCAGATCAGCCCTCAGTGAACCTCTGTGAGTGAACTGAGTCAGATCAGCCCTCAGTGAATCTCTGCAGTGAACTGAGTCAGATCAGCCCTCAGTGAACCTCTGTGAGTGAACTGAGTCAGATCAGCCCTCAGTGAATCTCTGCAAGTGAACTGACAGGAGCTCTCAGCAGGAGGGGTTTATGGGCGCAGTAAAAAGACTTACTGTTTCAGTGTGACTTGAATGACCTCTGACCTCTCTGACACAAATCTCTTTATCAGGACTGAGACTCGGCTTCTCCTCATCAGGTAGAAGGCCAGCACACACACTCATTATCTAATTACTCTGAAGGCTTCTCCTCCAGACCTCTGACCTCTGGAGAATGGCACAGCCTGTGCTGATAATGAGAGATAGAATGTTTCAGTGAAGGTCACAGCCTTAATGCTCTGCTGTAAGAATGAGTCGATGACCAGTGATCTGTGTGCGATGTCAGTGTGGTGTGTGTGTGTGTGTGTGCGATGCTGGTCAGCAACCCAGTGCTCGTGGCAGCCGTCAGTGCCAGGGCGACAGTTCAGTGCCGGGCAGCAGCCGCAGCACCTGCAGGGTCAGTCAGCCTCAGCCAGCCTGAAGACCAAACTCAGCCCGCATCAGCTGCCACCAGCACCGGTCAGCTCGCTGCACACACACACCAGAGCTGTAGCAGCAGCGAGTGAACTGAGTCAGATCACCCGTCAGTGAATCTCAGTGAGTGAACTGAGTCAGATCAGCCCTCAGTGAACCTCTGTGAGTGAACTGAATCAGATCACCAGTCAGTGAATCTCTGTGAGTGAACTGATTCAGATCACCGTCAGTGAATCTCTGCGAGTGAACTGAGTCAGATCAGCCCTCAGTGAATCTCTGCGAGTGAACTGAGTCAGATCACCGTCAGTGAATCTCTGCGAGTGAACTGAGTCAGATCACCCGTCAGTGAATCTCTGCAGTGAACTGAGTCAGATCAGCCCTCAGTGAATCTCTGCGAGTGAACTGAGTCAGATCAGCCCTCAGTGAATCTCTGCGAGTGAACTGAGTCAGATCAGCCCTCAGTGAATCTCTGAGTCAGATCAGCCCTCAGTGAATCTCTGCGAGTGAACTGAGTCAGATCAGCCCTCAGTGAATCTCTGCGAGTGAACTGAGTCAGATCAGCCCTCAGTGAATCTCTGCGAGTGAACTGAGTCAGATCAGCCCTCAGTGAATCTCTGTGAGTGAACTGAGTCAGATCAGCCCTCAGTGAATCTCTGTGAGTGAACTGAGTCAGATCACCCGTCAGTGAATCTCTGCGAGTGAACTGAGTCAGATCAGCCCTCAGTGAATCTCTGCGAGTGAACTGAGTCAGATCAGCCCTCAGTGAATCTCTGCGAGTGAACTGAGTCAGATCAGCCCTCAGTGAATCTCAGCGAGTGAACTGAGTCAGATCACCCGTCAGTGAATCTCTGCAGTGAACTGAGTCAGATCAGCCCTCAGTGAATCTCTGCGATTGAACTGAGTCAGATCACCCGTCAGTGAATCTCTGCGAGTGAACTGAGTCAGATCACCCGTCAGTGAATCTCAGCGAGTGAACTGAGTCAGATCACCCGTCAGTGAATCTCTGCGAGTGAACTGAGTCAGATCACCCGTCAGTGAATCTCAGCGAGTGAACTGAGTCAGATCACCGTCAGTGAATCTCTGCGCGAGTGAACTGAGTCAGATCACCGTCAGTGAATCTCTGCGAGTGAACTGAGTCAGATCAGCCCTCAGTGAATCTCAGTGGTGAATTGAGTCAGATCAGCCCTCAGTGAATCTCTGTGAGTGAACTGAATCAGATCACCCGTCAGTGAATCTCTGCGAGTGAACTGAGTCAGATCACCCGTCAGTGAATCTCTGCGAGTGAACTGAGTCAGATCACCGTCAGTGAATCTCTGCAGTGAACTGAGTCAGATCAGCCCTCAGTGAATCTCTGCGAGTGAACTGAGTCAGATCACCCTCAGTGAATCTCTGCGAGTGAACTGAGTCAGATCAGCCCTCAGTGAATCTCTGCGAGTGAACTGATTCAGATCACCGTCAGTGAATCTCTGAGTGAACTGATTCAGATCACCCGTCAGTGAATCTCTGCGAGTGAACTGAGTCAGATCAGCCCTCAGTGAACCTCTGTGAGTGAACTGAATCAGATCACCAGTCAGTGAATCTCTGTGAGTGAACTGAGTCAGATCACCCGTCAGTGAATCTCTGCTAGTGAACTGAGTCAGATCAGCCCTCAGTGAATCTCTGCGAGTGAACTGAGTCAGATCAGCCCTCAGTGAATCTCTGCGAGTGAACTGAGTCAGATCAGCCCTCAGTGAATCTCTGTGAGTGAACTGAATCAGATCACCAGTCAGTGAATCTCTGTGAGTGAACTGATTCAGATCAGCCCTCAGTGAATCTCAGTGAGTGAATTGAGTCAGATCAGCCCTCAGTGAACCTCTGTGAGTGAACTGAATCAGATCACCAGTCAGTGAATCTCTGTGAGTGAACTGATTCAGATCACCAGTGAATCTCTGGTGAACTGAGTCAGATCAGCCCTCAGTGAATCTCTGCGAGTGAACTGAGTCAGATCACCTCAGTGAATCTCTGCGAGTGAACTGAGTCAGATCACCCTCAGTGAATCTCTGCAGTGAACTGAGTCAGATCAGCCTCAGTGAATCTCTGCGAGTGAACTGAGTCAGATCAGCCTCAGTGAATCTCTGCGAGTGAACTGAGTCAGATCAGCCTCAGTGAATCTCTGAGTGAACTGATTCAGATCACCCAGTGAATCTCTGCGAGTGAACTGAGTCAGATCACCCGTCAGTGAATCTCTGCGGTGAACTGAGTCAGATCAGCCTCAGTGAATCTCTGCGAGTGAACTGAGTCAGATCACCCGTCAGTGAATCTCTGCGAGTGAACTGAGTCAGATCACCCGTCAGTGAATCTCTGCGAGTGAACTGAGTCAGATCAGCCCTCAGTGAATCTCTGCGAGTGAACTGAGTCAGATCACCCGTCAGTGAATCTCTGCGAGTGAACTGAGTCAGATCAGCCCTCAGTGAATCTCTCAGTGAACTGAGTCAGATCAGCCCTCAGTGAATCTCTGCGAGTGAACTGAGTCAGATCAGCCCTCAGTGAATCTCAGCGAGTGAAACTGATTCAGATCACCCGTCAGTGAATCTCTGCGAGTGAACTGAGTCAGATCACCCGTCAGTGAATCTCTGCGAGTGAACTGAGTCAGATCAGCCTTCACTAGGGTGTCCTTCCCCTTTAGTGAATCTGTGTGTGTGTGTGTGTGT
The DNA here is from genome assembly GCA_023029165.1 of Gobiocypris rarus. Classification (NCBI taxonomy): domain Eukaryota; kingdom Metazoa; phylum Chordata; class Actinopteri; order Cypriniformes; family Gobionidae; genus Gobiocypris; species Gobiocypris rarus. The sequence goes on from CM040913.1 coordinate 401,686, forward strand.
GTGTGTGTGTGTGTGTGTGTGTTTCAGAAGTGCACACCATGCTGGACGCTCTGCTCCCTCCGAACACGTACTTCCGCTTTAACCCGTACCTGAGCGAGGAGGTGGCTCTGGACGAGAGCCGGGGTGAGAAGCTGTCGCAGATGCAGACGGAGGCGCTCCAGTACCTGGAGAGGAACCAGCAGAAGCTGAGCCGGGCCGTGGGCGAGCTGACCCGGGGCAAGAGACCCGTCCAGAGCCTGGCGGAGCGGCTGCGGCTCACGGCGCTCATGTACGGGCTGGAGGGACCCTGATGATGTGAACACTCAGACCTCAGGCTCACAACTCACATGCACACTGCACAGAACACATGGTCCATTAGTCCAAAATAAGAGTCAAGTCAGCTTTCCTTCTCCAGCGCCTCATGCAGTCCAGATCATCAGGAGTCAAACCTCAGATACTCACATTCAGCAGAGACTAGAGACTCATTGTTTAAAACATTTACAAGTTTAGTGCTCATCATATTCAGGATTACTGAATGTTAACCTGACTAAGACCATACTCTGATCAAGAAGCTACCATAATCCGCTGAAGTCATACTGGAAGTAAACGCTGGAGTATTCCTATGGTACACACCATAATCCCACTGTTAGCATCGCTAGCACGCAGTGGTTTGAGATTCGACAGCCCCTGACCTTACTGTGAGTGTAGATGCATAACAGACCGTTTATAGTTTATAATTATATGTTGATGAACCCTCTGGTGCTCTTCCTTTAGGGGTTGCACTGGTTGTCTGGACACCTAGACATGTAATTTCCTCCACCCCAGTAAAGCCAATG